>KZ308372.1:592156-793384 GCA_000376725.2 Ladona fulva
TTATTTATTTATATAAGTTCATGATAAGCATAAAAAAATTGCAATCGATTCGGCAAGATAACGTAATCAGAAAACACTACGAACTGCAGCTAGTACTAGGAATCATAGTTAGCGAAAGACATAAACCCTCTCTTTGATGAATGTTTTTCGACCTTCTCTATGAGCACAGTTGACGAAACCTAGGAGAGGAAATAATTAGGAAATGCGAGTGGACGAAATGCTTCATCGGTGCATAGACAATTTAATGTCAAGGTTCGAAATGCAGTTGAGGACATTGTAACCACTCTTGACACAACTCCAACTCGTCCATCCTTTGCACTTTATAAATAGAGTTGGTGCTTTATTTCCAATCTTTTATTGATGTCATTAATCCCTACGAGCTTTTCTCTTCCTTGGGTGGAATCAGCTGGTTGCTACCTCTACCGTCCATGGGAAGGGCTTGCCATAGGAGCCGTTGGAGGAGCTGTGGCTTGCCTCATGATGCCCTTGTGGGATCGCATGAGAATAGATGACCCTGTTGGAGCCACTTCGGTTCACGGTGAGTCATCCAATGTGCTTCAATGCGATATTCAACGATAGCTATGCAACAGAGAACCGAAGAGTAATAGAAAAGAAATATCTATTTATTAATGTTAATATTGCAGAACGCCTGTTAACAGCTCATCCCTTACCCTGGTCCATTCTTGGGTAAATTTCATACAAAAATGCCATATTATTAAGTAAAATACGATTTTTAACGATGTACATTCCTTGAGATTACCAAAAAATGAAAGATGTTTACAAAAGCTGTAACGGGTACATATATTGCAACCTCTCTGCTGGTTGATGTTTAAAAAACAGTTTTGAAATCTCTGACAAAAACTTACTCTTTTCACGAATGTTACTGCTTTAATACAAAAGAAAGTCACCGTTTACAACTCCTGATATAGCAGATTGGTGGCTTGAACGGTATTATGTAGATGTATTAAAAATAACAGGTGATTAGGAGTATGTTACAAGTACGAGTGATTCTAATAATTTACGGTATTAAGAACATTTTCTTAAAATTCGCGAAACAAGGATATTTTGCAAAATTACGTCATTTATTTTTTATTTACGACATTTCAATACATTTTATTCATTACAGTTATTACATAATCTTATCATTGTTTACGAAGTTGTAAATTAATTTACTTTCAGATAAGTGATTTAGATATGAATAGGAAAATAAAAGGCAAACTGTAATTTTTTAGTAATAATTAGGGCATAAGTAATGTTGCCGGGCTTAGGACTTTTGAAAATCGCGAAATGTGGCCAAAAGAAAGCTGTGAAAACTGTTGAAAATTTGAGCGATAAATCGCTGAACTTCATTTGCTACACTCTAGCATAAGATAGGAATCGTTAGCAGAAAGAAGTAAAAATCTAAGGTTAAACTAAATCCATAAATTAAGAGAAAATACGTTCTCGAAAGTGAAGTGGTAACCACAGGCAGGGCCGGTAGGGGAATATTGGCGCTCCAAGTTCTAATAATGAAAAATCTTGATAAAATCACACAACCAAAATATGTAAATTTGAAATCAACAAATAATATGCGGACAGAATAAAAATATATCTCTAGATCAATTAATCTATGTTGATACTACATTTAATTAATTATTTCAGGTACTCTATGCATTCCCTAATTGTCTCACTACTTGTAGTCTTTCTCCTTTACTTTCTGGTGCTTTAATTTCTATTTCAATTAATTATTTTGTATACTATTACCATGAAATATATTTTGTCATTTATCTTGAAAAACAACATAGTCATATAGTCAACATAACAACACTTTGTCATTTGTTGTTATTTTCCACATTTTGGATAATAGAACCAAATAGATAGAAGTATTTCAGAAATATTCCTTTTTTCACACCTGTTATTCCTTGGGATGCAGCCGCACGGCTCTTCCATGCTTAGTAAATTTACCTTTCCTTAATCCTTATTACTTTTTTGTTTTCAATTAAATTTAAGCAGCCTGCTATTCGACGATTTTTTTGGGTTGCTCGGAACATTTCTTTAGCATTTGTAATTACAGCTTTCAATCTTGTATGATTTCTTATGTATTGCACCCTAATCAAACGAAGAGTAGACGCTCTTTAACATAATAATATTTTTGGATATTTTGTCTACAATCAATCGAATTGAACACCCACACATTCATTTTCGTATTGAATAGTATGAGTGTTTTTTATTTTTATCGACAATTTTCAAATTGTCTTTTATAATTTGCTTATCACAAAAAATGCTTTAGCATTAGATTCTGGCAAATATAGAATCTTCGCTTTAACTTAGTGTTTTTCTTAGCTCAGATTAGAAAACGGGATATAATAATTTCTTTTTCAATTTATATATTTTTGAAAACTTCAATATTACCTCAACATCACCAGTATGTGTTACCAGGTTGTTGTTATTAGAATATTCTGTTAATAAAAATACCGCAAACTTTCTGTTGGTTGGTTTACTTTTAATTGCAAGTAGTTAGCTAGGCTTTTGGCTTTCATTTATATAGAAAATAATTAAATGGAAAATAAATAGAGGGAATTAAGGTAATACTCAACAATTGAGGAAAAACAGACATAATTTCTTCGATCGGAAGAAAGTTAAAAATTGTTGACTCATAGTTAAAACGAGAAGAGAATTTAAGCCAAGAGAAGTCAAGGAAGTGGATGCATGTTCAACTTTAAGAAATTCCACCTCTTTTATGCGAGTGAGCAACGCATTGCAACGTAGGACCTACTTTTTCATCAGATTCGTGTTTAGCTCTTAGAGAATGTAACTAGGTTTTGGACTTCCACTTATATAGAAAAATAAGTGATAGAAAAATAAGAGACCGGCAATTGAAATAATATTCAACAATTTAGGAAAAATAGACAATATCTTCCATTGGCAGAAAATTAAAAATTGTTGACCCTGGGCAGTAGGAACCATAGTGCTTTTCTCGCCCATATGGCATTGCGTTGGTTATATGCCGCAATCGTCGCTCAAGTAGAAGTTTTCTCGGATAATAATTGCTTTACCTGTTTAGTTAGGACAGTAAGGTCATGATTTCGGAGACGACACTTTTGGCTTCGGATCCTGCAGGCAGCCGAAGGCGACTGATTCCACTTTTCTCCTTCGCCCCGCTCTAGATTTTTGTGTATTTTCAAGAATTGGCTGACCAGCCTGAGATTCCGGCCGACACGCTTGTCTTCAAGCGACAGTAAAGCCGAAGAAGCGTCCGAAAAAACCCGCCCTACGGCTGATCCTGCTTATATTCTATACCCAACGTAGTAGGAACGAGGGTACTCGAGAAAGTCCGCGGGTAGCTGAGCGGATCTTAGGTGGTTTTCTTCGAAGAGAGTTTTCGCGAATAATTTCGTAGAGTTAAAAAAAATAGTTTTCAATCATAATTTTGACAGGTTTAATATTTGGGTAATATGTTCCGTTAATTTCCACGTATATAGAAACTAAAGCTACTCAACAAAAATACCGTAGTAAAGCTGTAAAGGTGAAAAGCAGGAACTTTTCTTAACAAGATATATGGCGCCATACACGGAAATGGAATTTGAATCACGATATTCAGATACGGAAGTTCATGTCAGAAGTTCTAATTAGAATTGCATTTGGCAGAAACGAATTAAGGAGAAAAATTTTCGAATCTTATATAATGATGTCCGTCGGGTGTATATTTGCACTTCTAATGATAGTAACTTACATTTTTCATTTCAGTAATAGAACTTGTTTAATCGCCAAACGCTGCACGGCGTTTCCTGCATAACCTGCTGTATAGTTGATCCTATACGGTGAAAATGTCAGGGAAATGGAATTCTGAGTCAGATGATTCAAAAATTGTTTCTGCAAATCGTAAGCAACAGTTACAGAATAGTATAATTCTTGAAACGGTGCATGCACTCTATGCTAACGTCCGAATGGCGGATGGTAAGGTATGACCGTTATCTGAAGAGTATGTAAGCCGTTTTCTGAAGCATAGACCCATCATCCAGTCAAAATTTGGCCAACCCGTTTAACCGAGGTTCCACTTAATTGCTAAAACTGTTGATATTACTTGATGAAACTTATTGATATTACTCGATGCGTATGAACACTATTATTGTTTTAGTAGAGCTTACTGTGCATCTAATTTCTCCCAAGAAAAGCTCTGTCAGTTGGCGTAAACTAAGCTTTCTTCTTACTCATTATTTTCAGGTTGCTGTGGTTTATGGGGTCTTCTTGCTGTCGGTCTTTTCGCTAGCGATCCTCAACTATTGGACACAACTAATGGAGAATCGGGTCTTTTTCATGGTAAGCATAAGTCATTTTCAATCATCTTATAAGGGATGAAAGGTATTAAAGATTTACGTCAAGTAAAACCCATTCTGCAAATACTGATTTCCAGATTAACGAGAGAGGTATTGTCATAAGTAATCAACATAAAAATCTTATTTCTTTTTACGGTAATCAATTCGACATCTAATGCTGTTTTTCAAATTCTTTTCATTTTGCATTTTATGTTGTCTTTGCCCTTTAACTCCTTCATTCATATTTGGAAGATCTTGGTCTTTTTTGTCTTTGTACTTAAGAGCATTTACTGGGAATGTCACTAGTAAATAATGAGAAAATAAAACTAGTTCTTACCTCCTTAAGGGAAAGAGCATATAACTGCAATTATAAAACCGCCTTTCTAATAAACGTTTCATAAATACAGAAAATTAAAAAAAATATTTGCGCAATTAAAGGCATAATCATTTAGAATAAATAATCATGAGCGCGCACATTTAAGTATATCTAAATTTAAATTTAATTAAAAAAGAAAATAAAAACAAATAAATATTTCCATTTAATCGAATCTCAATCAACTTAAATAATCTATTATTTTAAATAAAATTTACATAAATATCCACTCATTCAAAAATTGCTGACTAACTCGAAATTTAATTTAGAATAAAGGAATCCTATCTCATTTAGATTCCGATACTTCCCTTTTGTCGATACTTGCGTACCGAAAAGTTCCGCACCGTTCGTAATCCTTCCGTATATAATTCATCTTCATAGAAAACAAACGTATTACTTCGAAACAAACAAACAAATTGGGGTCGTAATTCTCTCACCTCGCGTGTTCGTCATCCCATTCATTAACGACGTTCTTCTCTGTTGCCCGTGTGTGCTCAGGTGGCGGATGGTACTTGCTGGGAGTACAGCTGCTCTCCGCTTTCTGCTATGTAACCTGGTCTGGTCTGCTGACTTTCATCATACTATGGGTAATGATGATACAGAATCTATAGATATATGCGAGAGTTCTATCTACTGCCGAAATATCGTGTTCTTCCGCATCCTTTCACGTCTATGACAGAATTTAACTTCAAGTTCGAGAAACAGTAACAAAAGTGAGAATGTATTTGTCAAGGCGAACTCAGGGATGAATAGTCAAATAGTCTTACCATTCTTATCCACGGTCAACTATAATTAATATATTTAATTAATATGAAAATAATGAATATGAATTAATTTGGATACAGGTATCCAAATTGAAAAAAATGCCTAAAACATTAAGAAAAACTAACTATTTCTACATAACTCCCACAAGAGAAGGACATTGCGTAAAATTTGTAAAACTTACTACTTGCTACGGTTTTTTAAGAATAAGATGATACTGCCGAATAATTTCTTAACCAAGGTCACATTTTCGTCCGGTGAGAAATAAATCGATCACTATTGAAGCATCGGTTACCTTAGAAGAACGGTTAAATAAGTACATTTATTCTTGTGATGTGATGTTTATTTAATCTCTTTTGAGTTAATATTAATGCCAATCATCATTGGTTTTCTGGCAAATGGCAGGTCCTTGGCGTCATTGGTTTTAAAATAATTTCCTTCCAAAGACTTTAGCTTTAAATTTTGAATATCCCTCTCTTCCTTTTACTTCATCCAAAAGCTTTCTTCTCCTTCTCCCTCTCTTCATCTTTCCCTCCACCGCTCCCTCTACAGGGAATTTATTAATATTAATGCCAAATTAATGTTGAATTCATCGTAGTAACCGATGTTCTCACTAGACAAAAATACTGTACCATCCTCAAGAATCTTAAGGTCGATAAGGAGGATTGTTTTCAGAAATAACTCGACATGATGAATATCTCAATAAAAGTCAGAATTCAGAGGTAGATTAAATGAAAGGATTGATTGAGTGTATGAATGAAACTATTAATGCAGTGGTTTTGAGTTTAAATTAATGAACTCATTCTTGCCTTTGAGTTGAAAGAGCCATTTCCTGACCTTGCTCCTTCTGAAAGTATATCTTTGTGTCGCCATCAGCATGACTAACTCTAGCACTAGCAATGGAAATCTACTTTCCGAGTTCTCTGACGCTCACAAGACATAACAAAATGTACACGATGAGTAACCTCCGATGAAAATGCCTAAATATATGCCAGTAGTTGTTATCATAAATTCTCTCAAAGACAAATGCATGAACGAACATTATTGTTTCAACGGCTCAGCGAGTATCACATTTCAGACTGTATTCATACTTTCAGCTGTTTTCTCCTCCCGGCAGAATTTTCTACGCTTAGTCACTGATTAATTTATAGCATTATAAACGAATGAGATGATTGATAGAGCCGAAAAATTGTACAGAGCTGTTATATCGGACAAAATTCGCTGGAATGAGGATTCCACGAATGAGAAATCAAAGGAAAATTTTTTGGAAAAAGTTTCCAAACTTGAAATACCGAATTTGAACCATGTAAATGACGTAATAAATATCCTTTTGTGAAGTACTGTCAAGTTATGCATTCAACACAAATACAATGATTGTTAGCATTTTGCCGACTCATGCCACTCTTAGTAAAGGGTAAACTTTGTAACTCAGGGGAATAACAAGTGTGAAAAATAGCGACACGACTGGGACTCGAACCCAGGTCTCCCACTTTCCGGGCAGGTATTCTAACAACTGAACTACCGTGCCGCGTCTCTCTCACACTGTTAAGGGAATGCTTTGTGAGCAAGACGGACAGTCTCCACATAGAGGCACAACCTGCCGTCCGAGGTCCTCACAGAGGCAGCCAACTCACAAAGCAGGTATTATTGAGGTTTTTCCCCCAAGGAAATCACAAGGATTAAAGGAAAGGAAGGTGTCTTTGTAGATTGAAAACCTACGGAAAATCCCAAAGGAATAACAAGTGTGACCTGGGTTCGAGTCCCAGTCGTGTCGCTATTTTTCACACTTGTTATTCCTTTGGGATTTTCCGTAGGTTTTCAATCTACAAAGACACCTTCCTTTCCTTTAATCTTTGTAACTCAGCTTCATTTCTGTAAGTCTGACACATAATCGTACATCGCATTAATTTTCAGTTTTTAGCCAATTCCATATGAAAATGAAAACAGTGGAAAGGTTAAACGAATTGCTGGATAAATAGTGATAGATATTTTGGAGATGGTATTGGAAGAACCACTCACGAAGTTTATGGTTTTTCGATAGTTCTTTGAATCCAGAGATAGGTTATTTACCGCTATTTATTTACCGATATAAACTTTTTGTCGCTCACAGTGCATAGACAAAGCCGTGGGTATCCGAATGAGTCCAGAGGAGGAACTGTTGGGAGCAGACTTCGTGGAACATAACATTCTTCGCCAAGGGGCGGGTATTGACAGAGCCCTGGCTGCTCTCTGCGAGGAATTCCCGGAACTCTGCCGCGCTGATGCAGCATCTCTCATCGGACATAACAGCGGTAATAATGCATAAGTTAATTTCCGATCTAAGATTGAAGGGGTCAACCTCCATCTCATGAGATAAGCGATAACTTTGATGTAAGTTGCAAGAATAATGACATTGATGATGAAGTAAGAACTGATTTCTAAATTTGGCTGCTTTTACCTAATCACGGCCCAAGATGATGTATAAGCTTAAACGGAGGACGTAGTACAATGTGAATAAAGTTCAAATGACGGAGACATTAATTTAGTTTTTATCATGCCTCGCAATTAGGCAATAATCCTTCGCCAAACTAATATTGAATTGCGAGACTCGAATTTAGGACATTTTTGCCCTCATAAACTTACAAAAAATGCGTTGTTAGACCTCGTCAGAGAAGTACGAGTGTAATTAAATAATATCTCTGGTGAGTCTATCATTTCTTTTGTTTTGCTATTTATTCAATAGTTGCTCAAAACACCAACACAGTCCAATAAAACAGCTAGAAAAATGATAAATACCAGACGATCTCGTACATAACCACGCGCGCGTACATGCAAATTTTTTCCCAAAGTTCGATTGTCGAATTACAGGACATAGAATTTTGAGGCACATATTCAAGATTTCTAATCTATGCGGCTAATCTTTTGTTAATACGGCATTCCAAATCAATTTACATCAAACATTACCCCAATTAGTATGACTACTACTTACTATAACATCTTCTCTTTATCTTCCTTATTTGAGAACTTGTATTTGGATCAGCAGTAGACAAACGGTGGTCCGCCGATCAATAACGGTCCGTGAAGAAATTCGGACATTATCCACAATTTTTATGTTTATGATACCATTTCACTGCAATCTAAACCCTCTTAGTATTACCAGCACAGGGTAGACGAGCGAGTACGATCGAATTGCGATAATGATAGCATAATTATTTCACATACATTTGTGCATACCTTTCATTGAACTTTATATTTGTGGTCCTTGGGATTCAAATGTGTGATTTTAATAGTTTGTGAGTTCCAGAAGGTCGGTGACCGCTGCTTTAGATGATATTTAATTTATTCTAAATATATTAAATGTTATTTTCTCTATTCGCATCCTAATATTTGTCCCAAGAGTTTATTTTTAAGGCTCGCTCAGAGAGATCGGATGATCTTTATCGGAAACTCAGGTTAAAATCGTTCAATAAATTCAGAGATATAATTTGTTGGAAGATGGAATAGATGCGAGTTCTATACATTCACTATGGCATTGGCCCATCATAGAGAGAGAAAACTCTGTGACTAGTCGATTCAATATTTTATTTAATCGCGAACGATACGCGAAAGTAATATTGAAAAACAGACTGTACAGTAACCTCAGCCACACGGCGATAAGCGACTAGAAGGGTGCACACGAAGATGTAGATTTGAATGAAATAGTTAGCTTGTTAAAAGAATAGAAGTTCTAATTTCTAGCATCTTCTCATTTCTCCCATAAGGGCATGAGCTGTACCTGGAGAGAATGATGGCGAGCCGTCGGAACGGCATACCACCTTCCAGAAGGTCAGGAGACGGAGAGGAGGAGTCTTCTGTCGCCTTGAGGATAGAAGACGAAGGACAAGGAAGGCTGCCTTCCACGAAAAAGCAGCAGAAAAGGGATGCCAGCATTCTCTCGATGGATACAATAGAGCTACCCATCATTACAGTCAATACCGAGCAGGCGATTAAGATCGATAATTGTAATAATTAAAGGATCTCGAGTGCTCCTAAGAATATGCCAGATGCTGAAACATAAGACTGCTTTCCGATTTCTTTGAAAGGAACGATAGATAAGAGAGGTACTGTTTATTATTCTTTTCTGTTCAAGCATGGTAAATTGGAAAAGTATGGCCGCAATGGCAATGCAACACGAAGCCGTTTTACTAGAGCTCATTCGTAAGATTTGCCCCTCTCCATCCAGTACTTTCTGACATGCCATGCGCCAGTTCAGAGAGTTTTTAAATTGCGGGAACTCGATTATCGTAATAATTATACGTTATGGTCCCTTTCCTGAAGCTCAAGGTCTGTACACAAGTCATTCTTTGACATCCACATATCTTCAAAACGTTGTAGATCAAGGCAGCTGATGATGCTCTAAAATAATGTGAGAGAACTACACGTATACTGCAAAGTATTTTGCAAAGCAAAATAAGAATTAGAGATGAATTTAGCAAACAGATGTAACGCAGCGTTACTGGGCCATGTTCGCTTTGACTTTTAAAGAAACCTCTCTAACATGATGCTGAATGTAAAAGCAAATTCTTTGATCGAATATTCTCATCTTTTCATTTGTGTGAAACGAAATTTTCCTCTCAAAGTAAAACTTGTCTTCATAGATTGGTAATATCTTTCATTTCAACGTTTTAACCGTCTCCCGACTGCTCATTTGCGGGATGAAAATTGAATGTCCTAGATTTAATCATGTTTACCGTACAACATTACCATACCGCAATAGTTTTTTTAAGAAATTTCATAGGAGTTAGAATGAGAATTTAAATAATTTCGGCTTCTGGTATTTTAATGTTTGGATGCTGTGTAAAAGTTTTTACTAATAAAAATATTTTAAGCGCATTACATATGATTGTTTATTTCCTTTATTCAGTGTCGGAAATAGCCGAAAGCACTTCGGTTCCAATACCGTGAATACATGGAAAGAAAGGAAAAGCGACACGGCTGTTAGTAAATTATCTAAACAAGAGAACTCCGAAGCCGTAAGTTCACCAAGGTAAGAAACAGAAACTGGGACTTACCGGAGGGTGGTTCCATTGCTGCCTATGGCGAGTTCAACGTTGCAGGGTTTTACACAGTTATACATCCTCAGTAGCTATGTCAGACGTAGCTACTGAGGATGGAAACTTTGTTTCCGAAATACTTATTTAGTGTCTTCTAAATACCGGTGCTTCTCCTGCAGCGTTGGACTCGCCATAGGCAGCAGGGGAAGCACCCCGAGCTAAGTCCCAGTTTCTGTTTCTTACCTTGGTGAACTTACGGCTTCGGAGTTCTCTTGTTAAGATAATAACCGTGAATACATGCCGAATGACGCCTTTTTAAAATCGACTTTCGCGGAATTAAAATCACTCTAATATCAGTAAGAGATCAGATGTTGCTAACCACGTGGTGACGCATTTTATAAGCAACATAGCAAAGGTCAATGGAGCATATTATGCAAACATAGCTTCCGAGCTGATTTAACTCCTGGAATTTAAAGGACAAAGAGAGTGAAGATTTATCAACAAAGATTGACTGGATTAATTTTAGGATTACCGTTTCAATTTATTTTCAACTTTTCACATGTATCTTGAGCATACTTCCATGCCCAATATCTTCTCTCGTCGCTCTAAAATTTGATTGACGTTAACTTGATTGCTCAAAAGATTAAACTATATATTAATGTAGGTTGAATCTCCTCGAGGTTAAAACAATAACCCGGAACTGATTTTCCCATATAACTTTAAGCGAGAGATCTAATAAATAATTCTAACCAACTTCAATAAGTTTCCTTGAAAATTATCGAAGTTTTCTTAAAATTATCTCCTGGTTAAGCCATAGTTCTCTAATTTACTCGATTAAATATGTGTATTGATAAACCTTAGCTGTCGAAAAATCCTATTGTTCTAAAAGCTATGGAAAATTAAGAGGAAATAGATTTTTGATTCGTAAAAACACCGATAACTAAAGGCCACTTTCGGATTTTCAGAAACCTTTTCCCTGGAAAAAAGATGCATTAACAAAAATTTAGAAAATTCTTGTGGAGGAGACGTTCTTAACTAAAATCAAACACTATGGATTCTCAAAACTTATGCTTAATTTATGTAAACTAGAATTATTCAGTTTTAGATAGTATGACTAACCTTAGTTTTTATCGGTAAGATTCAAAATGAATGATTAAGAAGAAAATGAATTCCCCTACGCAAATGATTGATATACTATGAATGGTTTCCTTTCTTCGTAATATCTAGAGAAATAAGGCGAAGATGAACCGCTAACTCGCAGTAGTTGAAAGTGAAAACATTAGAAAGCACAATATTTCTTTCAGAAAATCTTGGAAGAGGAGGATAACATCCGAAACAACTCAATATCGGGTAAAAGTTCTTCGTTTAAGATAAACGAATACGTACAATATAAAGTACACAATTAACACGAAGATAAGGTCTTATGATCGATAAAATGAATACTATAAACTATAAGAAAAGATCAGCTATAGTGCCGCTATTTCTTGCACCTAGAATTTCTCCAGTTACGACGTAGACGACATCGGTTCCGATTTGCGTACGTGCGAGATGCGAGTTTCATTCTTTTGGCTTCGTTCAAGTATTCTCCTATTCGTGTCTCTATTGCTGTGCAGAAGGAGGACCATACGGAAATGTGAAAACTGGGATATTTTTAAAATCTCCTATCGGCTTTGTTTTCTGGCGAGACTACTTTTTACGGAGCAATGGAGTTTTTTTATTAGAATGAACTCGTTATATGCAGGTTATCTTATGAGGTGAACTTGGCTGCTGTGCGTTTTCGTCATGTTCAAGTCTCGCATTCTGCTTGAAAAGGGTCGTATTGGTGAGTTTTTCTCATGCAGTGCCGCTAGTGAAGGCGCTTTTTTCTACAATTGTTGTAATCTGCATTGTTTCTTCGCATTGCTCCATGTGAAACTTTATTTCGCGTCGTTGTTAATGGTGGCAACCTTAGCAACGCGGGGTTATTAAGTATTGTTTTTGTTTTTCGTGCGGCGAAACGTGGATCTCTGTGAAAGAAAAACTTAAAAATTTCACATTAATTTGTAATGTTTATTATTTAAATTAGCTGATCTGTTGAGCCTATTAACAATTCTCATATTAATGTTTAAACGTTTTGAAACTTTAAGCCGGTAGGTTTCTCATTGACGTTATCATCTAGCTAACATAGTTATTTTGTTCTAAATTCGCTTAACATTTCTCACTCCTCTTCTTTGCGATATTAGTTCGCAACTCAGTAAATATAAATAAATCCATGCCTTTCGTGTCAATTATCAATGGAAATTCTTTTTTTTGGGTTTCAGTAGTGTCATAGTTATTGACAGTTGAAAAGTTTCTTCCATAGTGTTGTTGAAACTTCCACACGGCCTCTGTTTATATGTCCTTTTTTCCGGTTTATCGCTCCATTTATTTTCAATTCGCAATCATTAAAATGAACGACTCATTTTTTTGAATTTGTCTTTATCCTGAAAAAATTTCAGTTCATGACCATGTGTACTTTTAATTATAGTACATTGTTGTTAAGTTGCCAAATTTATCCATAGTGTATTGCATTTATCTAGGAAAGGCATTATGATGTAAGTAAACTAATTCCATTTTAAAATTTTCAGTGTTCCAGGTATCCCGAATATTTGGCTCCCCCGTCATGGAGCTTCCTTCTCCTTTTTCCTCGGCTTCCAGCACTCCTCCATTTACCGTGATGACCAATTCAGTGGGCATCAATGCGACTCCTAATGCTCTCAGTACTAGAAGTCGTTCACCTCTTCAGTCGTCGGCAATACACGAGCGAGTGAGACCAGTTTTTCCTTTGAAAAGAGCTCTCGTTCTTTCTAAGTTATCCCGCTATGAATTTGAGAGATATCGACACCCTGATTTGTCTGAAGAAGAGCTCGAAAAAGTTCTTCGAAAGCGTGGGTCAGATTATGACACATTGCTGTTTCATCACCAGCTACATAAACGGTATGAAGACCCAATTGTTATGGGGAGATGTCATTAGTGTGTCTTTCAAATAGAAGTTCCAAGTATCAGTAAGTTTCTAATACATGGATTAACTAATATAGAAAATCCATGAGATGGTAATTAATTGGAATTTATTGGTAAGCTATTTTACCTTTACTCTCCTATTTACATCTCTTCTTAAGGCGAAGCAATTTTGTTATTGGCTAGCATATTTGAAAGAGTATTAGTATGATGTTTCTTTAAGCTGCTCTTAATTTGTTGAAATAGCTGCGAGGGAGTGGTGGTTGCTGCACTTGAAGATGCTGGGGCTGAAACTCGAGTGGTGAATCGTTTTGATTACACCGAATCCAATATAGCATGGGCTGATGCTATATTTCCCACTGGTGGAGATGGAACTTTCCTGCTTGCTGCTTCAAGGATATTGGTACTTTCAATAAGTATAAGAATATAAGAAGTATTGTTTTGTACAGAACTTAAATAAAGCTTATTTTAAGATTAGAAAGTTGTCAACTTGAACTTAGATTTCAGAATATTTCTAAGCTACACAATGAGAATATGAATTGTGAATGCCTGATCTATCTTTATGCTGGAGCTTTACATATCTATTTGAGTGTCCTGTGTTAACTTTTTGGCATTTCTTTGTGTGATATTTTCCTTCCATGAAAGGAAGTGTTGATATTATGAGTTACTTTGCTCATCTGCATGTTATTTAATAAAGCTACTTAAGGAATTTATGCATAAGCTATTTTAACATGAAATGGTCGATTATTGATTGTTATATTAGAACAGTTAGTTTAATTGACTTTAAATAATTTAAATTTGGTAATGCCTTTATTTGTTGCTCAAAATTAGGATAGTACCAAACCTGTGGTAGGCTTCAATTCTGACCCATCACGATCGGAAGGTTACCTTTGTCTTCCAAAATACTACTCATCAAATGTCAAGGAAGCTGTTGAGAAGCTAAAAAATGTAAGTTTTTATGGCTTTACTTTAATTTGACATTTAAATTTGTTTCATTTATTAAATAAGTGGAAGGTTTAGCATTGTGTGTAAATTATGTAAAGAATTGATAGAAGAACTGTCAATATTTGAAAATTTTAAGGGCGATTTCCTGTGGCTTCACCGGAAAAGGATAAGAATAACTCTTATTGGGGACAGAGTTGATGATCCACCCATTGAACTTCATGATCAGCAGTTACTTCATCCAGAGTATAGGTAATGATTATTTTTGTTACAAAATGAATTTTCCATGGAATATTGAATAATTTCTCATGTGCATTCTAACTTTGATAATTATTAGGTTTTTTGACTGCATTCAAGAACAACATAAAACGGCACTAAAGAGCAAGGATATACCTGAGTCAAGTGCCAAAAGAAGAGTGCTCCCTGTATTAGCATTAAATGAAGTAAGTATAAATAATGCTCGTGTCATCTTCTCCAAAAGTTTTCATTTTTAATTGAAATTCTTTAATTCATTCCATATAATGGGTCATTAACTAACAGTATACTATGGTTTTTGCTTTAGTATTATTTGGAAACTAAGCATTGGGAATAAGATTGAACCTATGACCATAAATCATTATTGCTCTCTGCTTTGCATAATTTTTCTATAGATTGTAAAAACAGTTGTCAAAGTTACACCTGTAAATGTAGGTATAATTTATTTGATGTTGAATTTATTTTTCCTTTATATCTATCTTTTTTGTTTGTGTTACATTTGTGACTGTTGACATTTCTTGCTGTATTTTTTGTTTGAATGATTTAATTTTATTATAAAATGATATTTTTTCCACATCAGTGATATACATTGCTATTTCATTAATTTGAGTTGTTTTGAATGCTAATTTTTATGAAGGTATTCATTGGTGAATGTCTGTCAGCTCGAGTGTCTTACTATGAAATGGAAGTTGATGGAGGTGAACGGAGGAAGGTTAAGAGTTCTGGAATGTGTGTTAGTACAGGCACTGGATCTACCTCATGGACTTTCAGCATTGATCGCCTTACACACCAATCGGTTGAGGAGCTTGTCCGAATCATTGCTGATGAGACTGGTATTGGGCCTGATAAACTCAGTGACAAAAATTTGAGCCTTGTTGATAGAATTACATCTCGCTTTAATAACACCCTTGTATTTAAACCTGGTAAGCATATGTTTTTATAAAGCCTTTTTTTATTATTTACATACATTTCCTGTTATGCATTAATTTAACTAGAACTCAGTTTGGTGTAACTTATAGTATGATTTTGGTATAATGATCTATATCATCATAATATTCTGATACCTGAAAGCAGTGTCACCTGAATCTTTCACTTTATAATTATGCATTGCTTTGATTGTAAGCAGGGCCAGTCTTTCATAAACGTTGCAATAGTTATTTACTTATTAAAAAAATAATCAACTTTTGTGTATTTTCAAGAATCAGATGAACTACCTTTATTTGTAATTAATGAGTAGAAAGAAATCATGAATCGACTGCTTAATTAGATGTATTTTGTATAATGATAAAGAGAAGAAATATATGGAGAGGATTTCATCATTTTTTTAAGGAAAGGAAGTTTTAAGAACCTATGGAAGTTGTATAGTATATAAAATTCTGTATTACTTAATTACATTACTAAAGTACATTGATAAGTTTTGTAGGGCATATTGAAGTATGCCATTGGCTGTGAACTGTTCTTAGGGCACCATTGCCCTAAAAAAATTAACATCTCATTTCCATCCAATGTTTGTTTGTTCATTTTATCATTGATGTTATTTTGAATTATTTTGCATTATAGTGTAGACTTTCTATACTCATGGCTTCACATTTTCTCTGGATTTCAGATGAGAATAAAATGGCTTACACAATCCGTGATCTTATATGCCGTGGAATATGGCCGAAACGAAATGAAAATGTCCGTCCCCGAGGCTATGCTACTCGAATTGTGGTTAAGTCTCGTTGTTTTGATGCAGGATTAGTGGTTGATGGTGGTGTGTCATTTAGTTTCAATGATGGAACATCTGCTATTTTGGAGATACATGATCCTGATGCACTTCTTACGGTTAATTTACTGCCGACATGAAGAGTTTAGTTCAAGTGCAAGAGTGATTTTCTCATCGTACAGATAACTTATGCAGGCTCCAAAGCAAACAAGCTAACCCTAGGACATCTCAAGAGTTTGGATGCTGTTCAGATATCTAGGGTCTTTTTGTTAGTTTTAGATGTTACTTTTCCTCAGTTTATGCTTGAAGTTTATTATGTTCCTTGAAAATTATTGGAGTGGAATGAAACTGTTGAACAATTCTGGGAATGCAAGGTGTTTTTTTTGCTTGGTATTGTTATGAAAGGTTAAAGCTTTATTGTAACAGGGCTTACTTTTTCTCTAAATTGGAAATATTTAAGACTCTTAATTCTATGCTTAAAAACAGGAGTGCTATTTGTATAAATTATAAGCTTTGGTGCAAATACTGGGGTTATAAATTTTCAGGTGTGCCATTTGAGTTCTTAATACAGAACTTGTGATTGAAAGTGATACTCAAGATAATTATAAAATTTTCATCTGTAATTGAACTTATTTAAACATTGAGAGAAAAGTGATTAATAATGTAAGAAAAATTTGTCACACGAAAAGTAAAACTTGTCATAAGCTGAGGATGATAACCTTGTTTAAATTTATCCATAGATTCCTATCAGCGTTTGATAAAACATTCCCTTTTCTTTTAGCATATGCTAAATAGTGCATTTTGTTTGTAAGTGTTCACAATAGTTTGATGTATTTCTGTACAATGTTTTTTCATTACTTCATTTTGAATGTTCTTTACTCTTGCTCAAATTTAACTACCTTAATTATGGTGAGTATTGCCTATATTTGAAAACTTGGTTGTAAAAATGAATTGTTATTTTGCCTGTAGCAATTTTGTAATATTTCTTAAGTTATTTTATTATTGTAGTTTTCGAAGTCGAAGGAACAAAATGACAACATCTAAAAGCATTGTGCCCTTATTCCTCTAAATTTTTTCTATAAGAGTCCTTGCAATGTTAATTCTTAAATGGTATTCTGTAAGAGAGTCCTTTTTTGTTGTTTCCAAAACAAAATATTTTTATATGTCTTGTATGTTGACTATTTTTATGTTTGTGAAAATCATCCAATGTAAGAGGAAATATTTTAATGAACTGTACAAATAATTATTTGAGTCCATTTATTCACAAAATATTAACATTTTATTTTCTGAAATTCCATCTGAATATATAGGGATCCTTTACCTAGTTTGTGCCCTTGATCGATTTCAAACTTAACATTACACATTTATTTTGGTAGTAGGATTTTCCATGCCTGACTTAAATACAATGCTAATTAAGAAGTGGTCACTAACTTTTGTGCTAGAAAGTGATTGGTGAAATACAGTTTGATAGTAAGAAAACAAGTCACAATTGTTAAATAATTGGGTTGCCCAATGATTTCACAATAATGTTATCGAAAAACATTGATATTATGCGGCTTTTATCATGTTTTAATTCCACATCATACAGGTTGTGGCCATATCCTTATCATTGAGACCATAACCATTCTTAAATGTGCCAAAGTTTATTAAGGAAGCTGTTACATTGAAGATTTGTCCGAACCTGCAGACCTCTCATCCTTAAGCGTCAGATAAATTTCTGCCCACATCATAATCCCAGCTTGTTAAAATTACCTACAAACAGCACGGGTCCGTACATCTGATGTACAAACAAAGATGAATTATTTCTACTAGTAAAGATCATAAATGTTTGGGGTAAGAGCCATTGATATAATTGTCGTTCTAAGAAATAATAACTTTGAAACGCCTCAAAGTAAATGTATGTTCTTCCTTAAATTTCATCCACAATTCGTAAATAATAAATATTTCGGTTATTACGCAATAGAAGTTACAAATTACCGAGACATTTATATATCAAAACAATTTTCGCTCGTTTGCAACAAAACTTCAACTTTTTCTACTTATTGCCGAGAGCTGTAAAAGCAGTTGATCGTAAAAATATGTAAAATGATAGCCATTTATACATGTGTATGTCTTCGATCATATGTAGTTCTTCCATTTTTACTGAAATTGCTAAACAATGACGTAAAAGACTTACAATGAATGAGAAGCGATAGTGACCCGGATCTCACTCTTGGCGTACTTCACATAAGGCCATTTTTAATTTGATTTCTTGTGCTCATATCGGATGACAGGGGGGTAGGGGGGTCGCGGCGGACATAGCGATTTCACTTTTCAAAACAAGTGACAACTTCAAATTACCGTCTGCGGTAATGCCGCGATGATCATCTGGAGACCTTCCTTTTAAAAATGTTATATTTTGTTTTATATTCGATTTGATATTTTCTTACAATGTCAGCTCTCCGTGTCGTAAATTATTCAAACGTATGGTACATTTTCGCGCATTCAAAGATAGCACGTGATAAATTTCGGGTTACGTCCAAACCCACTTTCAGTATTTGCAACAATGTGAAATATTTTAGCCACTCAGGTCTGTGTAAATCTGTCTCATTTCTTTTGGCTTCTAATTAAAAATGTAACTATGCATAATTAAAATATTTCTGTCTTTTAACAAAGAACTGTATTCTTCTCAGAAAAATCAACAGAAGACAAAGGAAAAACTGCAGTAAAAAAGATATTCTCATTCGAGTCGATGATCAATGAGAGACGAAAACAAGCTGAAAGAAGCATTCTAGTGCAGGTTCAGTCAGATCATTCTTATCCAGAACTGCATTCTTACTGTTCTCAGCATGGCACTGTCAAGGAAATGCATCATTATTCATTATCAAATGACTTGGTGGGTTAGGTAGTTTTCGATAGTGGATGGTTGAATCCAGTGTTTTTTGTCAGCCTAGAATACATTTTCAGTCTAATGTTCATAGTTAGAGTAGTAATTCCTTGTTCTAACTAGACGTAAAGAATCTATTTTATGAATTTCGATTGAAATTATAAAATCTGGTTTCAAATTTACAGCATTTTATACTGGTGGAATTCTCTAATGTAGAAGACGTGGCCCAAGTAATGGACGTTTGTGGTCACATTAATCAAAGTGATGTGGTGCCAGTCAAATCTCCTTTATTATGGTTTAGAGTTAGAGAAGTTGGATCGAATATTAACTCTAAGCTCAAGAAGTCCAAGAGTATTCCAGTGGTTGATCATCTACCTCCTATAAAACGTGGTAATGTGGTGCTTCCTAGCTCAGAAATCACAGAAAGGCTCATTCAAGCAACTACTGTGAGTATGTTTAGAAATTGACCAACATAAATCAAAGTTTTTGGATTATACATTTCATTAGAATTGCCATGCATATTTCCATATTTTTAGAGATAAAATGATGGAATAAAGGTCATTGATTGTTAAATTATACGTCAGAAAGAGCCTCATTTTATTTATCATAGCCTGAATGAAATATAGTATGTTTTATTGAATAGACTTGAAGGTTTGACTGGGATAGATAGTTTACATTCCTGAATCAAACCAGCTGCTGCATTTTCATAATTTATTTGAATGGATAGATGGTTGGTAATTATGAATCTTATAAGCAGTTAAAGATGATTCTTTGCACACGAAGCAATATGTTTGAAATGTCATACATACTAATAACTGTCGTTATGTCATCAGCACTTTGACTTTTGCAAAATCTGTTTGGGAGAGTGTATGGTAGGAATTCCCAGGTTTTTTATCTTGTTGAATGATTATTATGATTTTAAACAAAACTTTTCACATAAGTTCTGAATAATATTTAGGATATTTCAAGTATCTCTGTTGAGTTGCAGTAATAGCCACTGGTGCAAGGGCAATGAGTTCTACGCCTTATAATATTTCTTTGTTTCTCAGGTTTAAATTAGGACTTGTTTTTATGTAGCCTTTATTTTAGAATAATCAATGGTTAAGTTATTATTTATGAGGACTGGCTGATTGTTGTGATTATCTAAAACTCATTCTTTAATCTCTTTTTAATTTCAGCATTCTCAACAGATTGAGTATATGTATACATTATCTCAACTTGATGAAGTTGGTACTCGTTTGAGATTCTTCACAGCTCACCAGGTTGAATGTGCTTTGAGAGGACTTTTCCCCAATATGAGAGCATTGCCTTTTGGGTCTTCAGTGAATGGTTTTGGACGGAAAGGCTCTGATCTTGATCTGTGTTTGCAGTTTGATGAGGATTTTGTTAAGAGAAAGCACAGAGAGGTTTGTACATCCTCTGGGAATCTCCAATTATAAAGGAAATCTCTCCATACTTAAGGAAACTTAGTTCAGATTTATTTTACTTTGGGTTTCATTATTGTAAAATTTCTTACAATTTGATAAATAATTGAAAAGGTCAGAGAAAAGAATCACTGTGTATCTCATCTGTTTTTATCTTTAATTGACTTGGACAAAAGTCTGAGAGTTGATTTTTGAAAACATTACATTCCTCATTCACATCCTACTTCTTTGCTTTAGATAAGTTATGGAGTAAATTTTACCATGCCAGTTTTCTATGTATTTAGTATGATTTATGATTAAACTCAAATATTTATATTAGTTTGCGATGCAGCTATACTCCCTCTTATAGATCTATGCTTGAGGCTATAATTTTGTCGTATTAGAAAGTTTCTTTGTACTATTTATAGTTATTGTGTCCTTGTTGACAGTGCTATCGTATACAACAGTGATGTATGATTTTCTGCTTAGGAAGGAGATGATAGTAAAGCTGCTGTTAGATTGGTTTTTCAAGCAAAAACCACTGTGGCAAGTGGGCGTGCCCAGATTCAGAGGCAAATGGAGACAGTGGGTGATATTTTGCAGCTGTTCTTGCCTGGATGCACTCATGTCAGACGAATCCTTCAAGCACGTGTTCCCATTGTGAAGTATCATCAAGACCTCACTGGACTTGAGTGTGATCTCTCAATGACCAACCTGTAAGTTTAATACAATTTTGAACTGTTTTAGTAATCTCACTTGTTCAAATTTCTATCTAACTTAGATCAGTAGCTGTGAGTATTGTAGATTCAGTCAAGAATTTTGACTCCACTTTGTATCTCCATATGAATGTGGAAATGGTTTAAATCTCCTTGTAGGTTGAAGTCAAAATGTTTGCTTATATTTTAGATTTTTGTGGTAAGGAGTATGTAAGGAAGGATTGATATACATGGAGAAACCTGTGAGCATCTAAGTTGGATACAATTCTAGTATGATGATTCATCAGCTTCAAACCCTTCATAGGGAATCTATTGTAAAAGATTAAGACATGATATTTTTAGGTCATCATTCTACTTATCATTTGTATTAGGGCATTCAATTCATTATAAAACAATCTAGTTTTTCGATGGAAGGATGGTATGAAATATCTAACTGATTAGTGAATAAAATATTTTTCTAGTATTGGGGAAGAATGGTTTTGCCAAAAGATAAACAGAAGTGATAAAACTTTCGTTAGAAAGGCTTTGCATTACTTGAAATAGGTAATAATCCACTTGATGCATATCTTAAAGATGAACCATAATCCAAATCAATGCAGTGATTTATTCTTGCATGTCAAAGAACCCTAAATTTGAAATTAAGTGTATTATATTGCATCATTGAACATGCATTTAAATTTAATACTCAAACAATTAAGTGGTGGATGTACATCTCTCACTATTCAAGGAGGAAAGATGTGTGGTTTCTCCTGCTTTTGGACTCTACAAAAGTTTTTGATAAAAAGCAGTTTTATGCTATGTATTATACTCTAATGTCAACCAAGTAAGATTAAATTGATGTGGGAAAGCTTTTGATTAGAGAAGATAGTTTAACCAGTTTTCTTGTGAAGAGGTCCTAATCTGGATGCAGAAATGATTCAGATGATGATGAAGATGTAAACAGATCTAGAAGTCCTTAAGAGAGACTGAATTTATTTCACTGATAAAGAGCATAAGAAAACTGTGAATCATTCTATTATGAATACCCTTTTTCTGCTAAGTGGAGTGGCCTTTGGATTGCACTCTTACCTGTTATGTGCTGGAATGTGTTGTGAATGGATCTTCTCAACTGTATATACCTCTTATTGTAATATTAGATGATGTTTAAACCCTGAGTATGGTGGCACAAATTGTAGCAAAGATTCTGACATCTTAAATGAAATTTCCTTGTTAGAAACCAAAGGTAATTTCTATAGCATTCTTGTGTGAATTGGAAGTGTCAAATACTTACAAATATGATATGCTAAACTAGCCCTATGTTCTGCAAATTTTTCTTGGTATTTCCTCTAAATTAAATACATTGTTGCTGAGATTTTGATGGTTAGCTTTGCCATTACCTTTACGATGTTGAATGTTCGGAATAATGCTGGCAGTATTTGAGCTGTTATGGCCTGCTTTCTTTTCGTTGGCACTGATGGCAAATTCAGGTTGACACAGCTGTTCTGTCTGAATTCCTTTAATTTCTAATTTGACTTAGTACATGCTTCCACAATTGATTGAAAGAATACCAATTGTTACAGTCTATTCTAAATGTGAATACCTCTTTGTTCAGCCTATGCCAGATCTGCATGGTAACTCATTCCTGTTGATGCTGACATCATGGTCCAAATTTAGGGTGTGCTTTGCAATTGCCAATATTACTGGATGTTTTAATCTTATGTGGCACCTGTATTGTTTTATTCTGGTCTTGATGATTTTGGCCGTATTATTTGCAGGCGTGTTTGTGTGTACAGAGTTATATTTTTTAAGAGTTGAATTTTACCAAATCTAGATAATGATGTTCTTATAAAGTTTCTCCTCTTGTTTGTTTTTTTACATTATTACAGAAAACCTTTCACCTATAAAGGTTATTGTACTACTACAAATTTTTTATAGCTTTTAGTAAGGGTGTAAATCACTGATTCAATTTTTTAAAATGCAGAACTGCAGTCTATATGTCAGAACTTCTATGGATAATGGGAACGTTGGATTCTCGAGTTCGTCCTTTGGTGTTTTTTGTACGTCACTGGGCCAAGGCTGCAGGGTTGACTTATGAATCACCTGGCCCATTCATAACTAATTTTACTTTGACCTTACTCGTCATTCACTATCTTCAATGCTGTAAACCTAATCCTGTTTTGCCATCTTTAAGCACACTCATATCTATGGCAAGTAAGTTCATTTATTTTACTTTCTTTCTTTTTAACAGTATTAAATGTAACATTATTTGTTTAGTAATACATATGAACTCACTACTTTTTTCATAATTTGAATTATGAGCATTTTAATAAAACTTTTAACTGGTAAAAACTTGCATAATATTAAATATATTGATTTCTAGGTCCTGCAGATCGTAGGATTTCTGACGATGGTGTAAATTGCACTTTTCTTCGTGATGTCTCTAATTTTGCGCCGTCAAAAAATAAGGAATCCTTGCAGTCACTCCTATTTGGATTTTATGAATTTTACTCAACCTTTGATTTTCATGGAAAAGGATTATCTTTGGCCAAGGGCCATGGTGGTAAAAGTGGCATTGGAATCACCAAACCAGATGCCTCTCCTCTATATGTTGAAAATCCTTTGGAGAGGATGTTGAATGTCAGCAAAAATGTAAATGGTGAGGAGTTGGAAAGATTTAAAATTCAGCTTAGGAATGCAGCTTGGATAATGGAAGAATTGGTAGAACACTCCAAAGAAGCTGTATTACAAGAAGGTGAGGGTTTTAAAGCCAGAACTCTTACATATATCTTTGAGTTCGAGGACTTGCTAGAAATTAATAAAACATTTTATATTGAAGTTTACCTTACAGTTTACATTGTTGCGACTATAATTGCTGGTTTTCTGATTTGACCTATAATCAAAGATTTATTTAGAGGTTAAAGGTATCAACATTGGTTTTATTCAAAATGTCTATGGGTTTAGTTAGTTAGAAAATATTGTATTGATGAAAATCCAATTTTGCGTAAATTAGTGAACATTTAGATAAACGATTCTTCATGTTTGTTCTTACAGGAAGCATAAAGCATGGCGTTAGGGAAAAGAGAAAGAATTCATCACCATGGGGTCTAATGGAACTTCTGAACCCAGCCTCTAAAAATCATCGAGATAATACCTTTAGTGTTGGAACAATGATGAGAATCAATGCTCGAGGCCGCCTTGTGAAGGTGACAGACCTTTTTGATGATAGTGATTCACTGAAAACTCCTGTTAAGGATTCACAAGAACTTCTGACAGAACCAATAAGTGAAACAAAAAGATAGAAATACCAAAAGTGTATATAAGTTGTTTTTTAAATGAATTCAAATTAAGAACAAAAGTAGTTAGTTTTGTTTCCACCTTCAAACGAGGAATTTTTAACTATTATGAATAGGAAAACTTATAATATCATCATATTACCAATTTACAGTACACAGTAGTGCAATCAGACTGTATATGCATAACTTCATTTACTATCTAATAGTTAAAAACAGTTTATACTTGTGTATAGGTGAATATAATGTTCAGGTCATCCAAATTTTTACTCCATTCTTCATCTTTAAACATTATGGTAATTAACTTGCTGCCAATCTTTTATTAGTATAACTGATATATATTTCAATTTGCAGATCTTTATAATCCGTGAAAGAGATTTTGTAAAGTTATTTCACGCCTCAATATCTTTAACTTAAGTGACTCAAAGTACTTGTTTGGGTTGTATCTTGTGTAGGTTGATTTGACATTCTTTGATTGAAAATCTGAATTTAAAGATCAAATTTTACGCAAGTTTAAATGGTATTCAATTACTATTATTAGCAAGATGCACAACAATACTTGCAACAAAAATTAAATTCATTTTATCTCAAATTTTGATAAGATGCTAAACCATGGTAGGAAAATTCTTTACACTGCTAAATATGAAGTTCAACCAGGAATTTATTTAACTACTTAACAATTAATGGGCCTAGTAGTCCTATGAGGACAAAATTTATGCTGTTTGATTTCACTCATAACAGTCTTATTTTATTTCCAAGGTTTTTTCACATTGGATAGGAAGCATTAAGGGAGTACACAAGTTGAATGTGGTTTAGAAAAACAGAGTAAATCTGGAAAAATTTTATTTCAGTAATTTGGAAGGTTCCATTGGGTGGATATAATTAAACACATCAGCAATTAAACAGCCTCTTTTACAACAACACTGGAGGCTGAGTGGCATTTAGGAACTCTTATGAAGACAGTGGCACACTCAGTGATGAAAAGCAGACTTAAAAATATCAATCTATGAAGGCTGAAAAGAGTGTCTCTTCATATACATTCCTAAATTCCATTTTAAGTAATTTTGGCATAGCCATGATATCTTTAAGTTCCATGAAACTTAAACCAAATAAAAGTCACAAGTAACAATTCCTGATCCTGAATAGTGGATTCTTTACATTATTTCAAGTATAATTTACCATATGTATATATTATTACAAACATTCATGATGGCATATTTAAGAGGTTACAAGGGTGGAATGAAAAGTAAATGGAGGAGCTGTGATAACACAAGGAGTGTAAAATTTTCCAGGTTTTGAAAGAATGCTTGTAAACTTTGCATAAAGTTAAATCAGTATAGTTATCTTTCTCATTACCCAACTGGATGTACCTATCTTATGTTGGGTATTTTTTCTAATGCTATCTTAGCATTTTAAAAACAGTTCAGTCATCAAAACATAGTTATTTATGAAATGCGTCAATAGAAACAGTTCTCAAGTTGCTTTTCACTCCCCAAATGATACATTCCATAGCAAAAGAAGAGTAACAGCTCAACCCAAGTCCACTCAACCTCCTGATAATGGTACCTACAACTTTCACACATCTATTATCAATGGCTTTCTCCCTTCCTTCCAGCCACTCTCTTAAAATCTGACATGTTTGTTGTTGATATAGGGGAACCGACAATAACAAAGTGGTCAATCACAGTCACTTCTCCACCTCCATGGTTATTTTGGATGAAGAAATGAATATTTTGCACATTTTGAAATTTGACATAACGAAGGTTTACTGGAGTTCCATCCAAATCTTCAGGTGTTAACCTGGCAGTGAAAGGTAACATATTATAAAAGAAAAATTAATTTTCATTTTAATAACATTAGATTTTTATAAGATATATAGAGCAAATGAATTTTTATTCCATAAAATTAAATCAAAGGATTCTTCATTCTATGATATAACAAGAAGAAATAAGATACTATAAAATAAGAATAAGATAGTTTGATTTCCAAAAATGTAAGAGACTGAAATAGCAAAAAATAATCCTTACTTAAATGGCAAGTGATACATCACAAATAAAGAGCAGAGAGGGAGAATAAAGACAATTTTCAAAGAAACATTTTTATGCCATCTTTCATGCATTAGAAATAGGAATGATGATAACTGACTTTTAATCTATGAAAAGTTAACTTGAAATACTCTTAATACTTTAATTTCTTTGATAAGATTCTTGAATAAAAACTCACTCTATGACTTGTACTGGCTGATAAGAATCAGCCATATCAAAATCAAGATTTCGAGATTGATTGATGAAAATCTTAATGGTTTTTGGACCTTTATCCTGTGGTGCTTTGACTTTCAAGGAGTGGACCTTAACAGCCTGGGTGAATGATATTGATATGATGAGCTGAAAAGATACATAACAAAAAAGCATGCTGTGAATTAGAGAGAGTACCCACAGTTAAAGAAGTTTGTTACATCATCTTCCTTGCTGGTGAAAATGAAAGCTTGCAATTAAATTTTAATGACAAATTAATTGCAAAAGAGAAACAAAAGTTAAAAATATGACAGGCACTAAAACCCAGATATCAAAAAGTAAGAAACCTGGGTTCAAATGTCTGTTGATATTTTCTATCACTTTCCAAAACCTGGGTCAGAGTTCCAGTCAAGTGAATATTTTTCACTTCTTTCCTAGGGTTTCAAGCTACACAGCTTTATGTACCAAGTTATTTCCTTTCCTTATTCCCAGATATTTTGGTCTTAAATAAAACAATGTGTTGATATTATGACATATCCTTCATACTACAATACTTGATTGCATCATCATCTTATAAATGGTTACTTGATGATTCATTATCAACTGCCAAATACTGCATCACATCCATTTCCTCTGACAAATCAGACCAGTCTCCAATTTGAACATATTCTACGTCCATCTCATGTAAATGGATATCCACGTAATCATCCCAATAATCAATGATCATTAAATGTGTATATCAGTAAAATACATCAACTAAATGCATGTATAAAGCCAAATAAAATTTGAAGTTGGTACATTTTACTATGAAAGGTTTTTTGAGCAAGCATGACAGACTGAGCTATCCAAAAAATAATTTTAAGATATGATACAGTACATATATGCAGCCAAAACAAAGAATAACACCATCTAATTTGGCAACTTCTTATAAATATTAAGATTGTTTACCTTTTGAAGGGACCACTCTATCATGGTCAAAATTTACTGTTTGTAATTACCTGTTCATCAACATCTGACTCCAAATATCCACCGCCACTAGAAAGACAATGAACGAAGGGATGCTCATCTGATTCATTGAGGCATACACATTGCTGCTTCACGATGAAAGTTGTTAGATCCATCTGCATTTAGAGAAGAAGTGGGGAGCAACCAAAGAAAAAACAAAATATATAAGGACATCATGCAGACTTCTATGGATAAAAACTTGGAGAGATGGCATAAAATTAAAACTTAACCAGGCTGATATGATGCACATATCTCATTCCTTTTTTACATCTGAAATTGTATGCTAAATGACAATTTAATGAGTAAATTATCGAAGCTTATGACTGACTTTGAGAATTTAACTTCATCTTCAACGTACGCAATAAATTTTAAAAGTCTACACATCGATAGAGCTTAACAGTTATAAATCCATTCAAACACAAACAATTAAACGAGCAGAGATGCATGGCAAATTACAAAAAACGAGCACTTTATGTAACTTGAGCTGCTTAAGTTCTTTGGTTCTTATTCTCACTCACATGCCCTTGTACTCCAGCATCATCTTCGGTATCTTCTCCGCTTCCATAATGATGCTGTATTTTCGCCTCAAGTACAGCCTCATTAGCACCTTGAACTCTGTCAACCTTAGTCTGTAATTAAATCATCACTGATAAGTAATTATAATATAAATTTCATATAGGGAACACCATGATACAATACCTTATTCCTAAATAGTATGAATGTAGGCATTGCTGTAACTCCATTGGAACTTGAAATATCTGGGCATTGATCAACATCGACCTTAAGAAATACGGCATTAGGGTATTTACGAGACATTTCTGCAAACTTAGGTGATATTCTCTGGCATGGAACACACCTGCAATGCAGAGGCATGATAATATGTTGTGAAGAAAATTATTATCAAATGCTTGCTCTATTTACTCACCAGTTAGCAAAAAAATCTACCACAACAAGTTTAGTCCCGGCATTCTGCAATTCTGTCTGGAAATGTCCTTCATTTTCTATTGCTTTGACGTGGCCCA
The DNA here is from genome assembly GCA_000376725.2 of Ladona fulva. Classification (NCBI taxonomy): domain Eukaryota; kingdom Metazoa; phylum Arthropoda; class Insecta; order Odonata; family Libellulidae; genus Ladona; species Ladona fulva. The sequence continues at coordinate 620,992 of KZ308372.1, forward strand.
TTATGGATTTTTAAGATATATATTAAAAATATTACACCTATAACTTCCTTAAATGCATAAATGACTGGCAAACTTCAGCGACTTCCGAGATTCATTTGTTAAGTAGGGCGATTTCAAAAAACAAATTACTAACAAAATCAAAGCTAATTTTCAGTCATTTCAGCAAACACTTCATAGATTAATTTTTTGGACAAGCCAAGAAAATTTTATATCTGGATTTATTGCATTCTATTACAGGCCAAGGAAATATGAAAACGATACGACCGGTCAGTTAACACAGTAGGTAATTTTCTCAAGAAGGGATCACCTCTATCATCGCAAAGGTGAACTATTTCAAGAAAACATGAGACAGAAAAGAATGGCGGGAAGGCTGATATATTTCTTGATTTATTCACTTTCATTTTTTTATTTATGATTTTAAAGGGTTCTAGAAAGATCCAAAATTGTGTGTACTTTGTATAACTTATAATATTATACTAAATTTCCACAGCTGAAGAGCAATATACAAGGACATATATTAAGGAAGATGAGCTATGGCACTAGAAATAAGTCTGATGAGGATATCTTATTGATTTGCCCGATCTGAATCAAGGAATGTCTTCTTTTGTGTTGTCCGGCCTAAGTATGTAAAAATACATGTGAGAAAGAATTGCGAAGATACAGTTAAAAGAAGAATCAACAGAGAAGTAAGATTTCAATTTTACTTAGAATTTTTAGAATATCAGATAGTTATTTTAAGCTTGGACAAAAAAGTGTATGCGACAAAACAATGAAGCTTGCCGGAGGCAACAGCCGAAATTTATTGGTGTTCCATGAATCGTTCTCCTCCAAAATAGGACATTCAGAGAACGTGCATGGGGAGGGAAAGAATTGTGAATTCTTTGGATTGGGCCGGTTCCCGGAATTGTTATTTCCATGGCAGGTTTTAAATTTTATTTGTAACTCCAGGTACTATCAATAGCTTCAAGCTTGACTTTTCGGTGAACTCCATAACGTAAATAATGAAATAATACAACATTACGGATAAAGTATGTATTGTTTCATTCTTTACGTAATCCTAGAGTTTGGTGCAGCTAATATTAAGTTTGAGGATGCTCAAATGATCTCAGAAACAGCATCCTCCGCAACTTGATTCGAAATGGTTAGGAGGACTATTGCAATCTCAAGAAACTTACTTGAGATGGAACAAAATCGCAAAGGGCTTGGATAGCCTGAAGTTATTGGTGGATTATCTGTCTTTGCCGAAGAATCATACAAGTTCGTTGCTCTTGTTGCTAGTTGACTGGATAAACAATATATTCAATATTTTACTCATTTTTAATAACGTAAATGCAAAAGATTGTAAGCTTTTCTCAAATGTAAGGAAAATACTAGTATATATGTATTTTGGGTGCAAATAGTAAGCAGTACAACGATAGTTTAACTACATAGATATGGTAAAGATTTTACGGAAACAAATCTTCAAATTCTACCACAAGTGGAAAATAGATTTGGTTTACGACTTTTAACCCACGGATTCAGTTCGGGGTAATGTAGCGCCTTCATTGATAAAGAGAGAAGCTCTTTATCAGAAAAAGAAGAGATTAATGAAAAGTAAATGCGAAGCTGGGGTTTTACGAAACCAGCCAATTAATTTAGCTTTTATTAGCGAGAGATAGTTTTCGGGACATCTCAGCTACTTCATAAAAAAACAGAAATCGATGATATTAAAAAAAAAGTTATTTTTTAACATCTAACAGGAGTGAATAAAGTTTTAATTTTGAGAATTCTTTTGACCTCTATTATAATCTGTATAAAATATAGAGACTTACGTGGAAGTATTGACGAAAACCTAAACATCCCCTTCCTTATGAATTTTTCCTCTCATACCTTTATAATTCCGTGAGGAAAGCAAGAGCAAACGACCTGCTCCTTATTTTGCCCAGTTAGCCTCATTCCCTCTCAAATGCTGATGGTTGAGGGTGGTTACGGGTCCAAACGGCCGTCTGGTTTATGGCTTTACAGATATATGAGGTATCAACATCAAGAGTTCATAGAGTTGAATTTTATAAGCAAACAAAGTTACAACTTATTTAAACTCCCCAGTAGTTGTTGATCGCGTCGATGTGACACAGTCATGAAACAATGAAGATGAAAAGATAGCCATTTTCAATTGATTCCGAAAAATAATTTGTGGCTTGTTAGTACATAAGTGAAGACAGACAGTGAACAGGATGGTATACAGCTGACAGTCGCACCCAATCAATCTACCGCCCGGGTACAAACATTTGGCGCCCATAAGATTGGATACCAACACCAAACATTTCATGATTTACAAGTAAAACTCATTTAAAAGACTTTGAAAGACTTGTGCTTTGAGATTTCGTTTTCCAGCTGACATGATCACGAAATTTCAGTAACAATTAATTATGCGTAATTCGCATGGTGACGTACTAGATTGTCATTATGAGTTGATTGTTCACATACGAGCATCACTATCTTCGCAATGCACAAAACTTAATATAATACACATGCATAACATCTATCATTCGCAACTAAATATCAAAGTTTCTGATAAAATCATATTACGAGATTGATAATTACATTTTAAGGGATGCAGGCAAAGAAAAATAAAGAGTAACTTTAAATTTACGAAAATTGCTTTTAGAGATTTCATAATTACCTACTGAATTCTTGTACAATTTCATCAAAAGCAGGTCCGTCACAAATTTCATTCTCAATGCTGATGAGAGTCGGATTGTTCAGCTCGTATTGGATCATCGATGAACGCTAATGGTTCTTGGTCAATTTGTGTTTTGAAAATGATCGTTCCCCAGCAATAAAAGTCACCGAAAGTGTCAATAAAACCCATGGCCGCGAGGTATTTCATCCTTATGCTCTTATTCGAAAAATACCTCTTTTCTTGTGTGCTCGAACTGTAGGCAATGGGGAATATTCTGGAACTACGTCGATATCTTCTTCCAATTTCTTGGCGTCAACCAAAAGCTATTTAAATCCCTTATCAATTCTAATACTTTTCAAGAATATTATTATATGTCCCAGAGATTCAATCGAAATATTTACTTTCGAATCTAAATAAAAATGCCGAAAACGCTCTCCAGGATAAAATATTATGCCTGAACACAATCATGTAAATAAATATAAATGATTTTATCTTCAGTGGCAATGACTTTGCCTTTTGTATAGTAATTCCGTCCAATTATATAGCGGTTCCATCTCTGCTTTGATCAATCGGCAACTCATACTGGCAGTTTTTATCGAAGTGGCCTTCACCTTGATTCCCCATCTTGTATTGGACATGGGTTAAGAAAATTAATTTGGTAAATGTTTTTTTTTAGTGACCAGCGGTATATGACGAGGAAAAGTATTTGTATATAGCGGTCAAAATTCCAAAAAATACAGTGTTTCATCACCATTGCTGCATCGTTTGCATCCAAGCTATGTGCGGTACAGAAAAACAAAAAAGGTTTTGGGTTTACATATGCATATTATTCATCTTTGCAGGCCATAATTTTCCCCCTCTTTATCAACACTATCATCATAACCCTGGACACGCAGTTTGTGGGTGTCTATGTGATTGTTATAAATAAAATCGATTATATACGCTCCCAAATCAACACCAGTATCACCCATCGATCGGGAGAAAAACTTAGAAAAGGCTCGTGAATTTCAATTCCTTGAGATTTTTTAAATTTAGACCTGAAAAATCACTGTAATTAGCTCTTGACAGTGATAATCAACAGTAAAATCTAATATCACGGAATAATATTTACAGCACTTTATCATATCTAAAATACGCTCTGTATTTTTTCTTATCACCGCCGAAACAGTTTAATTTTAAATGTTCTCTCCCAAATAAAGAGGCATTTTATCAGAATTTTGCCGAATAAGCTGAACGTGTTCAACCATCACATGACCAAATTTTGCAATAATTTCCACAGTTTTTAGAATATTTAAATTGCAGATCTCACATCTCGTTTCTACTTTCTTCAAAGCAAAGGTTCATTTGGCGAAATATTGAATAATGAAAATAATTCACTCTGTAGCTACCAACCAGTCTTCTTTTCCAACTTTAATTAGTTTTCATAATATGAATCAGATGTAGATACATTCTTCTAAGATGACACGAGATGTACCCATGTCTTGTAACATTTTGTATAAAAGGTACTTTTTCGCGTCTTCTAAAGCCTTAGACAAATACTTTTAATTTAAAATGAATATAAATTTCTTAAATTGCAGCTGCATCTATGTAAGAGTTAACAGCATAAAGAGAAAAGAGAACTTATAACCAAAAAAGAAATAGGTTGCTTTTGTTCGCTTATTTTTCTTCACCGACACTCACAGTAACTTTATGGTAATAGGACGAAGAAAAGTTTCCACCGAATTCATCCACCGGAAAAAATATCACGGGTCTGAACTGGACCTACTTAAATAAAAAAATTATGGTTTCCTCTGTTAAGATCTCGATCCATGAACCGGGATCAGAAGTTACTTTAACAGGGTTAACTTCTCTTGTATCAATTCCTTCCGAATTTTCTGCTGCGTCCAATTTCTCAGTAATCGATTATTCTACTGGTACTGGATGAGTGCTTAGTAATATTATGCTCCTTAGCTTTATCTTCTATAGACGTAAGCTACCTCGGTTTCTGGGTTCCACTCGGACTAAAATTGAATCTCTCGAGTTACTCCTCCTTCCTAAGTTTGCATATTCTGTACTCGCATCCAGATAAACGTTTTCTCCCATCTGAAGAGTCTAAGAACGTAAAATTTTTCAAATGTTAAATAACAATTTTAAAATGCTGATATTTACAATTACAACTCACTGCAGACGTTTTAGTTAATATTTCGTTTAACAATAAACATATACGTAGTTTCTAAATATAAGCAATTGTTTATCGAGATGAATTCTGAAGTAAAAATGGATGTTGCTAACCTTGTAAAATAACTGCAGGAGGGTTTAATCGAACCAAAATCCTCCGCTCCCAAGACCATCCTTCATTAGCAAGCTTCAAACCAATGCAGTGCCAGCACATATCCTCACAGACACTCCCATACACTCTCCTTCCAACCATTTGCGGACAATTGCTCGCGATCAGTCTGAGGCGAGCAACTTTGCTGGTGAGGAATAGTCCTTGGCGAGCAATTTTCCGCCGCGAGGAATTGTTCGTGAGCAATTGTCCGCATACGCCTTCCAACATGTACAATGTATGCGTATGCGGATACCATACACAACAAATACGAAAAAGTATACTACGAGGAATACAATAATAATTACGAAAATAACAGAAAGTGTTATTACATGTTGCTCATTAAATTGTATAATAAAATGAAAATTGCATAGGAAACTCAATAATTCCAATTGGCAGGGCTCTCTTTGCGATCAAGAGAGGGGGTGTGATTTTACGGAGCTAGCATAGTAGTAGTGCTTCGACTGATTTCATTTCGCCAGTAGCTCCTTCAAGAATCGAACCTGGGACCTCTTCCACCGTCCTCTCCATTTCTTTTTCCAAGATCCGAACTTTATCGATTAATTATTTAAAATTAGCAGCGATTCTTGAAACTATTCCTGGAATTTTGCTTCGTATCAAGAGGCAATAAGAAAATGAGGGAGCAGACGCAATTTCACTTTTTACTAACAAGCGTAGGCTTTTAAATCCACGAAAATAATTTCTTTTTGTATAACGCTGATGCTGATACAATTTGTATCACTTTGCAAACTATGTAAATAAGAAAGTGACACTTGCCGTCGAATGATTTAGGCTGAAGTAAAGAGGAGCTCTTGAATCTAATGGGTAAAATCTTGCAGCATACATGACGAATTTTATGCGCGGTTTACGGGACATGAAACCTGCAAAAGAGCAACAGTTGAAAACAATATTCAAGAATACAATTTTTCAGATAGTTATAGGATTTAATATACCATCCACTTTACAGATTGATCTTTGAAATTTGCAAGCATTTCTTGTTAAGAATTTTGATTTGTTTTCGTTTAATTTCTCCTTCTTTGTCACTGCTTTTTACGATAAATGTAAATTCAGCGTACCTTTTAACAACACTAATATCTATACATTTCTCAAATTAAGTAGCTGCTAAATACTCTGGAAAACCTTTTTCGTTAATATGCTCTTAGAAAATTTATCTAGGTAGACAATTCATATGTATATGTTTCAACTTCAGTTTAAAACTAAAGAATTTCCTCCACTGGTATCCGAACAACTTGTTAAATTTTGAGGATACTTTAAGAAGTTTTTAAATAATGTTATGGGTATCAAATCCTTTTATTAGATGATAATACAAAGGATCCTCAACTCACGATCAGCGCTACATACAAAATTTTCCTCGTACGAACTTTTTCTTTCTCTATTTTGACCTCTAAATTCGAACTTCATTTCGAGTGAAGAACCGAAAAAGGCACATCGGTAGAATAGAAAACTGAATTTCGAGGTATACACCTTTCGAGTTCTGAACGAATTAAGTTCCCAAGTCGAGGTACTATCGCATTATCTTAAATAATCACCAGCATCATGATGACTCTTTATAGTTAACTTAGACGGAGAAGATCAGAGATTTTTATTAATAATTAGAGACGCAGATTTGCCAAGACAGTCTGCAATTAACGCAGAAGCTTACGTTCAACAATTACTGAAATAGAACAAAATTTTCCTTTTCCTGTTTCCTTCTTGTGGTTGGTTTATGGAACATAAGCTACATTATTAAAACGTTAATAAAGAAATGCAATGGGGAACCTAAAGAAACTAAACCCCATTGTCTTGCAGCAAGGCAATGGGGTATAGGTTCATATTGCTATGTGCTTATCAATTTTTACAAAAGCATTTATCAAGCATAGTCCTTGAATATTACAGATTAACTACACTATCTAATTAGTGCAATGTAAGTGCCTAGAATTTCCCATCTGACGATATACCTTGGAACGATTCTTTGTTTGGAAAAGCATTCAAGTCGATCATTAGTAATATCATTGTGGTAACAGCTCTTCTTTGAGAGCCTAAGCTCCATAATTAGTCAAACATACATCTTTTTTGAAAACTCCAATTCAAGAAATTTTTACCTTCACACAAGAATGATTTTTCAATGACATCTGGCAATTCAAAGTACAGGATACGATATTTAATGCTCGTCTTATTCTGGAAAATGAATCATTTCCGATGATAATATCTTCATACAAAAATAAGCTAAATAAGGCATCGAGAGGAACAGAGGAAAGCTAAGAAAGCACGGAAACTCTCCATTATCATCCCTTTGTTCCACGATAACCTCGCTCGAGTCATTTCTTAGTAATTGATTATTTTTTATGTATCTTTAGAATTCAAAAAATAATATTTTGTACAAGGACAGTGCTCATAAGAGCATAACAAATTATTTATAAATATTTTATATGTCTGTAATTATCATTTTACCAAATGTTAAGTAACGATATTGATGAATACGATGAAATCGATAATTGATAGATACGCAGTTAAACAACCATGTATTAGATACGAATACTAGATGCCCGCGGACTTCAAACGTTTTTGAGGATTGAATAGAAAATAAAAAGAAATCATCTTTGTCCTTGGTGCCGTTACGGCGATATACGTGTAGCAATATTTTAGCTTATGTTGGCAAGTCTAATCTAGTTTTGATGTTAAACTATCCACTCAAGTCTGTCTTTACCGAAAGAAGTAGAACTGGCAATAATGAAGTGAAGAAATGAATATAATAATTTCTTCATTGAGAACATAAAACGAAAGTGAGGATGTTCAACAGGAAAATAAAGCTGGCGAGTAGAATTGGAGCGCCACTCCCTTTTAGGGTGAATTAGCGTCTTAACCGGGATATGACAACTTTTTCTCTTGCATGTTCGGTAACAAAAGGATAGGATTTTTGACTCTTTAATTTCTAAATAAGGCGGACGATTGAAAACAGCGCTTTAGTACAACTAGGGAAGAGAAGAATCCATCTCATTAGTAGTTAGCAGAGCGTCTTAAGCGGTATTTTTAACATTTGTTTCGTGAGAAAGGGACCAAGAAAAAAACAGCGTATTATGCGGGAGAGCGTCTTAACCCTTTTAGTCGTAGAGGAAGCGTTTTACTGTTTCAGTTTATATAAATTCAAACTTATTTCAAAATAACCGCAACACGTCACGTCGCCAATCGACAGTAACTAACGCAGGATAGGACTTTAATGACTGTATAAGATTTAAAGTACATAACTTCAATTGTTCGCATATCACATCTTGGTACCCGCCAGGTTAGTGCACCATTTCTAAACCCTTTCTGCCTCTCGCACTCCTTCTCCTTTCCCCATGTTATCTTTTAAGACCTCTGTTTTGATATTGAATTGCAATTAGCAACAATTTTTATACTTTATTCTCGTTTTATAGTGGGATTTAACATATTCCAAACCTTGGTTTGAAATGCGAACTAAGGTTAAAATTTTTCGTTCAATTGGTATCAAATCAATGTTGAGATTATCTCAGACTAAAATCTACCCTTCGTTGTAAATCATGTATCCCCATGGAGTTCTCGGGCGACCTTTCACGGATCGCTAGGTTTTAGCAGCTTTGAATTTACCGCGCCAGCATTCAGATTTCCACGCTGACGTCATCGCCGTGGTGGGTACTTTTTCCTCGGCTCTCCGGATCTCGGCCGCAGTCGACGAAGTCCGCCGTCGTGTACGGTCGCTAACCGTAGCTCAGTGCGAGATGTGATGGTTTGAAATGTTGTGTGATTGTTAGTTTATTTCGTATTAGGTTAGTAGTTGTAGGAAGCAACTCGTGCACTCGAATCCGGTATTCTACGCTTACTTTGGAATATTATTCTTCACTCGGTAAGTACTCGAATTTTCTTTTTCTTAACTTTTAATCGAATCCTCCTGAGCGGAGTTTATGTAAAGTTTATGACATTCACTAAGTGGTTAGTTGAATGAAAGGGGTGTTAGAATTCGAGTGGAAATTTTCCCTGCAGACATAGGCAATGATTTGTTTTACAATATTTTCGGAACGGCTGAAGTCCGCGCGACTTATCCTCCATAGACAACGGAGAAAGTGAACGCGATCCGCTGATCAGTATGGAGAACACAACATTTTTGTCCGCGGTGAGGAAAAAAGCAGAAGAAACCCGCATATTCAGTGTCGTTGTTTCTTTTCGTTCAAAATCATGGAGACATCAACGCTCGGGTGTACGGCAAAAGTTGCGGTGACAGCTTCCATGCTCTAGTTCTTCCAGTTTCTTTGAATGAATGCAGCGATAAATTATTTCTGGGCAAAGACTTAGATTAAGACAGTCGAACAGTTCGCTTATTTACATTTTGAGGACTGTCCGCAGAGAAAATAACACTCGGCGGGAGACTCGTTCGAAGATTCGGGATGGCTTCTTTGTCTTTCGAACGAATCGACTTTTTCACGGAAAATAAATGGAATTCATAGGATAAAGTTAAATTAAAATTCGTAGCAAAAACGATTCTCTTCATCGCCAAATGTGTTTCGTTTCGGTAATACCGTGTTTCGTGAGGATGATGTCCGGTTATTAATAATTTGGCTTCAACATTGAATCGTTCTGACAGTCGTTAAACGAAATGATTCAAGAAATAGGAGAGCCGCGGTCGCCGTAGGGAAGGAAAACTGGAATGTGCGATCAAAATAGAATGCTGTATTTTATGTGTGTCCGTCGGTTGTACACGCCCCCGCCATACGCCGATCTCATAATTCCAGTTCTGCGGCTCTCTCGAAGTCTGCTCCCCCTCAAGGACGCCCGCGCTCTCAACTCACACTCTCCCTCAATGAGCAAGTATCACTCATTATTATCAACCCCTCATAATGATTCTGTTATCATTTTCCTTTGCCAAGTGCACAAAATTATCCTCAAAATTGTTGATTAGCGACTGATAGCAAGTATCACATGTCATCCCGATTAAACTTCAAATCGGGATTATTCTCTCGGAGGAAAGAAAATGCCGAATCGGCAGTGGTTCTTCTTTAAGTAAAGTGATTCGAAAAGGAAATATTTGAAGTGGTTGATAATTTATCGAGGGGAAGCTTTTGTTTGGTGATGGTTTTCTTTAACTAGAAGTGGAGATTTCACATTGAAAGTTAATAATTCTATTATCTCAAACTTAATGATTTCATTTTAACATAATATGCTCTCTAGGCAGATTTATGCTATGTTCTCTGAATTTTTCTTCTGGACATTGTATTCTATCTGGCTTCTTTCACAAAAATACGATTAAGTTGGCTCTTGGTTGTGAGAGTTCATAATCCACTTAAAAAATCTAGTCGATTACCAGTCCCTTATTTTTAAATGGTAAATTCGGCATGAGAGAATTTACATTATTATTCAATTTTTATTACATAAATCATGTGCTTCTCACTCTAAAATTTTATCATCTAAACGTAATTAAATCATTGATTGTTTGCATTTGGCAAGTATTACTTTGAAAGGCTGTGACAGAGACAAACTTCCGTATAGGGATAGAGGTGCATTTTTCATGACGATACGTGCCTATTAATTCTACTCTATTACTGATTAACGCAGATAATTTTACTATTCAGATCTGTAACTATTTTATCAGTCTACCATCTAAACAAGCTATCTTACGTTAACATTAGACTTTAGTAACAATTTTGGCGTCTTAGATTTTGTGTAAAACGAGATCTGTTTGTTTCCTTGTAGAGATGTAAACTCTTCATATCATTCGACGTTGCCATAGACATATATTGAGTTGGTTGGCAAGCAAGTAGATTGCTCGATCAGCAATTAGATGGGGACGTTGTATGTAACGACGATGTGTTCAATTTTATAATCATAAACTACAAGGAAAATTTCTTTGTGTCGAGAAATGATTTTAGGTTATTAAGGAGAAAGCGTCTTTGCGTACATCTGCAAGGAGGACATGCTCGTAATTAAATTATTTATGTCTTCTGAAAGGCAAATTTCAAGGTTTTTCAAGGGAATGTTTATGTAAAAAGTAAGTGGAATATTTTATCTGCATCAGTATACAAGTTATCAATCACAAGCTATAAAAAAGCACCGTATTTCTTACGTCTAAATATTTCTTACAAAAAATTACACAATACAAACATAAATTCTTAGGTACCGTCATTTCAGGGCTCAAAACTTATTCTTTTTTTAGTTTGCTGACGGATAAGCTTCGAAACGATGTCGAAAAAGTGAAGTATTTTGGATCCAACTAGCTTAGCTATTATCTTCAGATAACGCAGCCAGTAGTATCATAAACATTCACTACTGCTTATTACATCGAATGTTGGCGGGGAAATGTTTTGGCGGATGATATTCTCGATAATAAGGATAATTTACTTTTATGGAAAGTCGTATAATTTTATGAGTCATCACCTCTTCAGAAACCTACGTAATTTTTAAATATTTTCTTTTGTTAAACATCGCCTTGGTGTATATGTTTCCATTGCAGCATTGAAGCATTTATTAGGTTCTATATTTCACATCCAATATTGTATTAGAACATTCAAATCTTACCTTCATGGATAAAATAATCATACGTAACAGTTATCTCACAAAGATAAAAATTTCACGAAAAACCTAATTGTCATAAAGATTGATAGTGAATTCAGTTCGAATTTAACAATAAGATTACCTTACTCATCTTTCGAAAGATTTCCCTATTACCTTTGCATTAATGAACATTCCAGAATAACACACGTCTATATTTGCAGTACGGCACTACTCCATAAACTATACTTATATTTACATCTACATCTACATAAGTACCCTGCAAGCCGCCTTCCGGCGTGTGGCAGGGGGTGTAAACACCAAGAGTAGAATTACTTCTTTAATTTATTATTATCGCGTATCGTTCGCGGAAAAAAAGAGTCTCTAAAACGACTTGTCCTCGCGTCTATTTCTCTTATTTTACGCTCACTGTCGGATCGGGCAAAGTAGCAGGGGGGTCGCATAATATCAATTACGTCATCCGAAAATGTATTTCCTCTGAATCTATCTAACAATCGCAGCCTAGCTTCTAATCTCCTTTCTTTCAAGGATTCCCAACCTGCGTCTGTGAGCATTTGCGTTACACTTGCTTCTCTATCGTAGCACTTTTTAACAAAACGTATCGCCTTACGCTGCACTTTCTCGAGTTCGCGAGAGTTCGTTTCATCCGCTGGGTCCCATATACTCGCCGCATATTCCAGATGGGGCCTAAATAACGTGAAATAGCATCGCTCTCTAACTTTTTCATCGCATCTACCTACAATACGCTTTATAAAACCGAGCTTTTTAGTTGCTTTACCGCATATTTTTCGAATGTGTGTGCTCCAGTTTAAGTTATTGGTTAGGGTGATTCCAAGATATTCTACTGAGTCGACTACATTTAAATTCGTTCCACTAATTTTGTACGGGCGGTTCTGACTCAATTGTTTCCTTTCGAAGAAATTTACTACAGAGCATTTATCTACATTAAGATCTAGTTGCCATTTTTCGCACCACATTTGTATATGAGCTAAGTCGTTTGAGAGTGAAGCACTATCTTCGTCACTTGATATTTCTCTATATATTACCGAATCATCCGCAAATATCCTCACATTGCCATCGATCTTCACGCTTAGGTCATTGATATAAATGAGGAAGAGTAAATTTAGATATTTAAATTTTTATCAAGGTTCAAAGATTTTTCTTTTGAAGAATATTGCTTCATCGGAGAGAGTGATTGAAGCTATTTCAATTGAAAAATAGAAATAGAATAAAAAAAATAGAATTGATTTCAATTTAAAAATAATGTAATCATAATATATGTGATGGAAATGTTTTCTACCTATGATTAAAATGCTTGAAATATGTGTCTATATATTGTCATTGCATTATCAATTATTTCACTCTCTTTAAGCGTAATTTCAAGCTATACAGTCCACGGTATCTTTATTCCTCACCAGAAACGAGGTAACTCTTTGAGTTAATGGAAGTGATGTAAAATTACGCCTTAGAACTCATCTAAAGAGTAACATTAAAACGAGAACAACTTTTCCTTGGCGTTAGTGAAGATACAGATGTTTTCCCATTTTGTACCAGTCAAGGCAGCGAATCTAATTTGAATTAATATTTGAAGTAATATACTTATTACAAATTAAATAAGTTCTTCTCTAATTACTGCGGCATACTAGGACTTTCTTTCAATTTCAGCTCGTTTTTAGCTTATTTTTGTTGATACATTGCAGAAAATAGTCTTGGATCTTTCTCTGAGATAGACGTTATATTCCTCCGTAACTCTGAATGATGTTTTGGATTCTTATTGTCTCCATTCTCTTCCAGTATGAAGTAGAGTGTGAAATAATTCCTGAATGGCGATGAGGAAGGATTTTTATCAGCCCCATCACTCCTTGTTTCGCGAGGCGGCGTTTTCTCAACTTATATTTCCAAATAAATCCTTTCTTATAAACTTAGTACAGAGAATTTCGTGGTACAATTACGAAGGGTATTGGAGAATAAGAAGACAACTTTGCGTATCTATGGGCTATCGAAACTGTACATCAGAAAGGATTATGAATAACAGTCGAAAATTGACCACTAACATTCGACTGAAAAGAGATTCTCATACTTTCTAATAGTTTCTGTTTCCGAGATCTTTATTGGATATTTATCACCACGTACCAAACATACTTTTCGGGACGTAGAAATGTCGTAATTATTTTGAAGAATTACTGATTAAATAATCCTCGAATTTTCAGAGAACCCTTGAGAGTTTATACAAAAACGATAGCCTTGGGAGTGCCTATCTGCGTGAGGTTAAAATGTTATTTTAGTCTGAATATAATTGTATAGAAAGATGTTTTGCAATTGTATTTATGACGGAAATGTCGCAAAGTAACGGCGAAGATGGAAACTGTAGAGAAAAGCATTTTACTCGGAATTTATTCCTTTCGCACTTGCTTCCTAAAAAACTTGGTAAATTAAATTTGGAATCAAATATTTCCCCCTGCCACACGCCGGAAGGCGGCTTGCAGGGTAATTATGTAGATGTAGAAATACCGATTTATATGATAAGTTTTTCAATTTCGGTCATACAATGCTATTCCAAATAACTTGATTTCCAAATAATTCGTTATTGGAATTAGTTGATTAATGGAGTCATTTGGTTATCTTTGTCATTTCATCATACCAGTGTTACGGAGAAGAAGACGTACCAGCGTGATTAAGATTACGGTCTCTCTCTATGCCTGTGCCTTCCACCCTATGCGTGATCATAAAATTCCAGAGCGTGTGGAACTTTTCTTGTATGTTGCCGCGTTACTTAAAGGCTTCAAAACAGGAACAGGCAAAGAACACGCCATTGCCTCCGGATATGGAGTGCCAGGATAGTTTCGTTTTGAAATTTATCGAGTTCTTATAGTCTTATTTGGCATCTATTCCGGATCGCAGGTGACAGAAAGCGTTCCTGTATGTACAGTTTAATCTTCTGGGGGCCTAATTATAGTCCAAAGTCATATTATACTCAAGATACCTAAGGAAAACATTTCTACGCTCTTATTCGCAAAACGTAATAGATGTAGCGGGCAAAATTGCTGATTGATAGGTCTTTCATTGGGAAGTTGAATACTCGAATGTCACGTTCTCGAGCCCATTCCAACCAAAAGATAATTTAAAGTTTGAAGGCTTGGGGAATAAATTTTTAATATGAAATTTTATGAAAGCATATGAAGCCAATGAATTTCAATGGAATTTATTAAACAACTTATAAAGGGCAATAAGAGTTCTTTTTATATTACAACAGACGTCCAACCAACAGTTAGTACTTTAAAGTATAAAGCGAAGAAAAGAATTTTTGTAGAGTGAATCAATCTCATTTGATGGTCAGAGTATGGACTATTCCAGGCTAAAGTTTGCTATTTATTGCTGTTGTTGTTTACAGTTGAAGCTTTCAATAAGTGAAAGGTTTCAGGCTAAGAAGTTGGTTAGTAGGGAATGAAATCCTTTTGCAAAGAAAGAAGCGAGAAAGCTTTGCGTTTATTTAAACAACTCCTACTTCTCTTTTGACGGAAAGAAATCTTTTCATCTGGTTTGATATTAAATTCTCGCGTAGCTTTGGATACTCTTAAATAATCCCGTAAAATTTCAATTATCTAATCTGCAGAATAATGTAGATGGAAATTTGTAAGGAATAATTCCCATTATTTTTTTCGATCGTATTGGCAGCAGCTGAGGTCACTAATTTTTCTCGCATTTTTCGATTTCATTGAGTTTCATGCCAACACAAATTAAAAGGAGGAAAGTGTGAACGGAGAAGGTGGCATGGACAAGGCGTAAATTGGAGAAAGTCGGTTATATTAGAAGCGAATGCAAATTGAATGTAAGTGGACACGAGAAGAGAGAATTCTAATTAAAAGTATTTGGTAGGAGAAGAAAAAGTGAATTCCTTAAGTTCGTGGAGGGGAAGGAATTCCAAAGGAAGCTTTGAGATGGCAGAAGGCCATACATATATAGGTATGTATATTTTGTAGCCACAAAGCCGGATACGGAAACATGGCACTTGAGGCAAGACGTAAATCCCTCCTTTCCGGACAGTATTTAATTTTCAGATATTTCCAAGTTCAGGACTCGCGTAAGGTCTGTATCGGAAAAATCACCAATGCCAATTAAAATATTCGGCTATTGCTTTATTTCAATGATTTTATCCACAAAACATTTTCTTTCTAAGAGAGTTAAATTAAATTTGTTCGCCAGAAGAATATTTCATATCCTCGAATAATTCTGTGTCGATAGAGGGAACAGGTAAATATATACCGTAACTGATCATACATGCTTCTTTTTCGAGATTGTTCATTGTTACTTTTTTTATTAAGAATTCTGTAACAAAATTTGACGAAGTCCACAAATTAAAAAAAAACACATATGCGACCGGCTTCTGGGTAATAATGAGATGATGAGGTTAATCAAGAAACCGGTCGCATATGTGTTTCTTCTAATTTATGGACTTTGTAAAAATTTATTTACACAATTCTTAACAAATTATGGAGATGTTCTACCAAGTAACACTTGGAATGTTTGGTTATCGTTACTTTGCTGGGATATTATTCTATAACTCTCATTCATAGAGTTCGTAAGTATTGTAAAGTGTACCGTAAATAAAGATTAGGGACGGGTAGAAGAACTGATAGAATTAAGTCGAACCTGGCTCGGCTTTGTGGCGAAATAGTTAATACTGGGAACGTCTGCCTCTCTCCTTCATGATTCCCCTCTCAGTTTGGTACCTCCTGCGACGATGTTTCTGCTGTTCATCGACCAAACTCTTATTGGCTCATTTCTTCACTTCAAAGGAACCGAAATTAAGGTTTTTTTGGCCATCTTACTTGACTTAGATTCAAACAATGATTCCTAGCATCAGGTGGTTGAATTGAATGCATATAATAAAAATCTGTCCGATATATTCTTTCATAAGCTTTTCCCCAAAAAGAATCGGAATTTTCTGGAATTTCTCCTTCATACCTAACAAACCAAAGCGCCACCTTCTGAAGCGAGCAGAAAGCAAAGGAATCTTTCGAACAGCTTTTCTTCAAAGAGATGGAAAGGGAACGAGATGAGCGAGCAATATGAGGCGGATCTCTTGGAATTTTTCTCGAGTGGCAGCGGCGCGGGAAAAGTTTAGTGTCGACCCACTTTTCGGATGGCGCTCAAAGGGGGTCGAGGAAAGGAAAACACAGAGTAGAGGATGAAGAGAAGAAATCGCCCGAAGAAAGTGTGGCGGCGATGATATTGTAGCGAAATGCGAAGTTCCTCAGCCGAAGGTAGAGATAGGGCCAAGGTGTTCCTTCGCCCACTTGCCTCGAAAGATGGTGCGGAGGATGGCCTCGGCAGCAGTCGAGGAAAAACCAGTTGGGTCGCGGCTGTTTCGTCACTTTTACGAAGAAGAAGTCCTTTAATTCTTTATAATGACGCGAGCCTTATTATGATTGCTTCATTCTCTCCAACTAGGTCGTCAATAGGTGTTTTTACTGAAGCAGCATCTGACCGATTTTGCACGTCGGGTTTATTGTTAATCTTCCGTAAGATGTGCGTAGAGAAATAGAGCGTCGAAACAAGAAAATATTTCAGATATATAACTATTAGAGTGATATCTTGGTTAACGATGGCCTTAGTTGACGACGTACTTGGCTATCGACGAATAGTTGCTATTAAAAAATGTCTCGGATAGCGACGTCTTCACGTGAAGATTGACAGTTAAAATCTTCTTTCATGACTATTCATTTTATCAATGATGATTTTTTTGCAAAAATAATTGAATAAATCATACGTATTATATTTTACTGAGCTTTATTTGTGTATTCGACGTGCAGTATGGTTCTGGAAAATCGTTCCTTGAATAAGACGGTTTTGATTAACGACGAAAATCTTGGAACAGAATACCGTCGTTGATCAAGGTACCACTGTATTACATTTCAATGACTTCCTCCCGAAAAATCGAGCTTCTAAAATCTAATTATTTACAAAAAATAAGATAAATATAATAATTAATAAAAGCCATTATGAGGATAGAAATTTCAACCATTTTAAAAATGAGTTATTTATTTATTTCCATCGCTGGCATTTAAGACGCAGATGGTACTGCCAAGATGGAAGAAGTTCCAATCACTCTTAATGGCAATGTTTTCGCTCTTTCGCAAATTATTTCTGATAATTAACGAGGGGAAAACCATTAAGGCGATATTTAGAGATTCTTCATCCCAGATGCATGAGTAATTTGAAAGTGGTCGATGTTTAGCCTACTTTGCGCGTGGAAGGGACCTTGGCGAGAGCGCAACCTTGCGGTCTGGAGAATCTGCGTCCCTCTCTCTCTTATTGTCATTCTCTATTTTGTTCTTTCTCTATTCTATTTGCCTTTCAATGTATCGTTAAGGAATCGGAATAAATTCATTACACGCGCAAGTTCCGATCCATATAAAGGATTTTGTTGCCATTAAAGACGATATCTATTTTGTATTCTAGGCGAAAGCTTCCTTCTGAGCACAGCTTTTATGATGAAATATTCTCTTTTGTAGGTTTTATTGTAATCCTTATACTAGTCGTTTTCCTCGACGAAGCTGAAAAGTAAACTTATTATACGCCTGGTAGGTTAGGCGGTATGATATGATTTTTTTGTGAGATAGAGACTTTTATTATCCAATCGAATAGTGAATAATTTCGAGAACGAACTCTTGTAGAGTATATACTTTTTCGAAATTTCAATCGATCTTAACTTCGAGGCTTTGCATTATGCAGTTTTTCGAGCAATTTTTGTTCTTTTTTTTTGGACTTCCAGTCACTCGATTTGTGGACAGATTTAAATGAGAATTATAACGAATTGTTTTGCATCTGAGGTATATAAAATAGATCTATAGAGGATTTTCTCTATTCGTCGACAAAGAGATTGCTCGAAAAGTTTTAGAATTATTGAAATTCTTATTACATTGAATGATAATACGCAGAGATTATCGTAAAAAAACAAGCATCTGAAAAAATTGTTAAACTACACCAATTATACTAGAAAAGCGACACAAATTATAATATAGGTATAAATTTAATGAACATTTTCTAGTTTAGGGTTGAATACATTTGAAAAATCGAATTGTTTTGTATTTCAATGAAATATGTCGTATAAATAGTAGAATTTAACTTTTGGAAATAAATCCTAGTTCTATGAGTAATACATAAAAAGCATTTCCCTATTTATCCCGATCATACCATATTAAATATTAGGAAGCTTCTAAACCTCATCGTAATCTAATTTTTATGAGTTCTATAGAATTTCTACTCAGACCGCATCTTTCTTCTGATTCGGTGTCTCCATAGTTTGATAGAAGCCATCTTGTGGCGATAGCATGGGTCGCCTTCTTCGGCCAGCTGTGCAGTTCAGATGTTTCCATATTCGCACAAACGGTAACTCAAATGAAAGTGGTTTCAATCGGCAACTCGGACGTGAGGAAACTGTTCCGTGGGAAAGAATAGTTTGAGGTAGTGGAAGGTGTAGTATTGGGACTTGGCTTCAAAAAAGGGGCGGTCCCCCGCATATCTAATGCATTGATCGACCTTATTCGAGGGTACGTATTTCCGAAGAGGAGAAACGCCTTATCCTCTCGATCTGAAAACAAGGAAAGTAGCACAGACTATGATTTGCATCTGCATTGGATCCAAATCATCCGTCCTATCGATATGGTAAGCGGTTATTTCCTTGAAGCAATCAGTATGCGTACGAACCAAAGAGAACCAATATTCCGTGTCGATGAAGTAATTTCAGCTTCTTTCTTCACCCGTCACTTCTGCAATTTGGATGTCTATATGCGTTCAAAATTTTAAAAATGAGGTACTGAGACAGCATGTTGTCGATCTAAACAGTTTAATAAAAAAATCGTTTTATTTCCCAGCAGTATTTGGCGATTATTGTCCATGATGTAGATGCTCGCTACAGGAAGTCGAGAGTAAAAAACGATCTTATATTCAAGAATACACTATTGTTAAAACGATCTTATATTCAAGATTACTCTATTGTTAAAACGATCTTGTATTCAAGATTACACTATTGTTAATTATTTGTGAGCCAAGTTTGCAAATTATTCATCCATTTATTCACCGATCGCTTCATTAAAGGAAGGTGAAATTGCAGGCAAGGTTCCAAGAAGCTGACATATATTACGAAAAGCGAATTTATTCATTAAAAGAAGATTTGCGGCAATATTTCAAACTAGTATCGTCTGCATTATTTATCCCGTTATTACGAGATGGAGTTCTTTTATCTCCTTCGATCTTGCTGTAGTAAAAAAATGAGTGCGTAGTAAGTTAAAAATAACTCCGCTCCTTAGAGAGAGGACGGCGGTAGTGTTAGGATGCTTGCCCACGTCGCGGAGTACGCATACGTGAGTGCCGTGATTATAGCATGCGCCTCGCGATGCGTGAATCACGCTTCCGCACGCTCTCCGAATGTGCGATTTCTTGGCAGAGCTCAAGTAGGCGGTGGTGGGCGAGAGGAGGGGCGTGGCCTCATGTCTGCATCGGGAATCGAGCGGTGACCAATAGGAAGGCGTTTCTACATCACTCGCCACCCTCTAGCCTCAGTGATCTCAAAGGATGTGGAAAAGTTGGGAGTGGGATGCACGTAGGATGCTGGGATTGCGTGAACATGTTTGAGTGGGTGCTTTGCTTTAGTGCTTACCAACGGTTTTGCAATATTAAAAAGGCGTTAGATGGCAGTTGTTCAAATTATCGGGTAAACTAAGCTCTGAAAAGTTAATGTTATGCGCAGTTTTCCAAAGAGGTACCAAATGGATAAAACGACTCCACAAAAATTTAAGAATTCGAATTCGCATACTGTATCATCAAATTGGTTTATCTGAATAGATTTCTAAGTTAGGCGTCTTAAATTTTTAGAATAAACTCTTTGACGCCAAGCTGCTATTTTCTACAATAAAGGTTTGAAATGGAGAAGTGAGATTGGAACAGTGATCCCTCCAAAATTCTCAACGTATGCATTGTGTTGGTTAATTCAAAACCATATGCCAATTCCAAATGCACTGTTGGTGTTTTCATTTTAAGCTCGACAGGAAAGTCTTCTCGCGAAAAGTGATTTATATCAGAAAATTGCATATGCGGATTCTCAGGTGCTAACTTATTGAAAAAACTTGTTCATTAATTATTCAAGACGGTTGCAGTTACTCTTTCTCCACCCTTTTCCTTTTTCGACTCATCCACTGAAGATGGTAATAGGAAGACGAGAATCCTCTTTAGAAAAGCAGTAAATGAAAAGGATGATTTTATTCATGATGCTTGTAGGAATGCCTTTCTTCGAAGAATTCCCAATCGGGCAGATATTTTAACTACTTCCCGTCACGACTGCATGAATACCTTTCTTTACCCGACTATTTGCATTTATTACCATTCAAGAGACGAGCTAGCGGTAATGGAATCTCCATGAAAGGAGTTTTCCATCTTCGTGGCCGACCACGGACCAAGAAACGCAGACATGAACATAATCAGCACCGCCTATGTCGAGAATATGAGCTAGAAAAGGAATCTAACTTCATCACTGGTATCACCATTACTGAATATATCTGAGAAAAAAGAAAATTCCATTTCTTTGAATACCAAATTGTTTCCGTCAATCAGTTAAAAAAATCCCATTCCCAATGAAGTGTCATTTTTTTTTTCAATTCCGTATTTATTTGTTTCACTTTACATTCTGTAAGGTGAAGAATTCCATGGCTCTTCGGTTTTTTCTGATATAATTTTTTATTTTGTCTTTTTTTCGTTAGGCTGACTAATGTTTATGGGGCCAGAATAGAAATGATCGATGATGGCAACATATACATGAAGGAATTCGAACTTTAAAACCCATCAAAACCATATTTAGAAGGTTTTTGGTGTTTTAACTCCTTCACGATCATGTGGTTGTTGATTAGTAACGTGATGATTTTCTAGGAGAAACGGACATGAAAAAAGTCTGACGGAACCGGGATTCGAACCCGGGTCTCCCAATTGCCGGTCGGTTGCTCTATCTATTACTCACGCGCCCAATACCTACAAAGTCTCCCAAACGGCATGGAGAAATGTTCTGGTGGAATAGCTCAATGAATAGAGCAACCGACCGGCAAATGGGAGACCCGGGTTCGAGTCCCGGTTCCGTCAGACTTTTTTCATGTCCATTTCTCCTTGGGAATTTTCCTAGATGCACGACTTATCGTGCCAAGTCATCTTACCCATTTCCTTATTTGATGATTTTCTTTTCTGCCGAAACCTTATGCCAAAGATTTTAATCATCTTAATTTTGTAAACGATCATATCCAGTGGGAAAGAAATTGACTAATTATAGGTGGATTCATTCCTCTATCGGATTCACGGATAGTCAAATGGCCTATCAATTTCGTCGACTTTGATGACATTAATCTGGTGTTCGATTCTCGGTGGGGGCCTATATGTTCGAAATTACCTCAACTGTCGAAGCATTTTTAGCAATACTACAACTAAAGGAAATATTCTCGGGTTTCCCACCGGGTCGCGTCTCTCCATGTTGTCGACGTTTCGGCTGCATACGCTCCAGCCATCATCAGGAACTGATGATGGCTGGAGCTATGCAGAGGATACTACAACTAATTCGTCTACCTTATCCCAGTAAATCAATGTGTGACGCTTTTGATTTATTTTGGACAATAAAAGAAGCTAAAATGACGTGATATATTTATGCGGCTACAAAAGTTTCTCAAAACTTTCTCATCATACAGTTTAATGGGCACACTTGAATAGAATGTTCTTTTTAGACGCTGATGTTGATTCTGAACAAATCGGATCAGCTCAACAAATAAGTTTACGCAACCCATTCAGATCGCGCCTATTTAGTTGCGTCGTAAACGTGACGTTCTCATGCAGATCCTTTCCGATGACTTCGCCGTCGTCTCCGGCGAGGATCCTTGAAGTCCTTCCGCTCTTGTGCCACCGCAGCGCATGCTTTCGAATGCCGCTGCGGTGGTTTTATGTTTCCGTTTGATAGCCTCAACAGGCGCCCCTCTTCTGCGCTTTCCAGATTAGCGTCTTCACTCCCCCGAGTAAACGAGAGGTATCGCAACGGGAAGTCTAAAATACAGTTTGATCATCAAAAAGTATTTTCGATTCCACAGAGTGGCCAAACAGTTAAGTTTATGTTGCAATAATAATTCATCCCGTATCTCGTTTTAAATTGGAGAAACTAATAAATAAATTGAACAGAATCTCACTTTGTGCAGCAGTATTTCAATCGGTCCAGGTATGCGAAATACATATTTATACATATAGCCAATTGTTAATCGGTACAGAGTGGAATATTAGTGATGTTTCCATCGTGAGTGTGCTTTATAATAGAGTCGAAAAGGCGAAGTTATTAAAGAGTAATTAAGTTACAAAAACGCGAAAATAAGTTAAGCTCAAGGCTTAATGAATTACTGGATGTCGTTTAAGATAAAAAAATGTATGTTTACGAAGAACTGTTTCTACCTTCGTATGATTAATTATTAAGCGTCCACCAAAACTTAGGTTATAAATTTATGAGTTCCTAAAGAAATGTCTTCAGTTATTACGTTGTTTGGTCGCCCTTTCCAGATTTTAATACGTTTTAGGCGCCTCATTCCAGCATCAAGACTAAATGTCTAAATCCTAAAGCCTAATCTGATTTTTTAAACCTGTTGGCGTTCATTTTGGTGAATATGTTCGAATACTAATACATATAATAAAGGCTACAGCATCATACGTAATTGCTACATTTTATTGGTTAAAAAATTAAAATTCGAATTTCTCATCGCCATACTCCCTCTAGATTACGTTATTCCTCTTCATTGTCGAAACAGTATTACTTAAGTGCGTCTATGGCGCTGAAAGAAACGTGTAATTCGGTTTGCGTTTTCTCCAACGCGAAATTCCATCGGCCAGGGAAGACCAAGTCTGTATCTTCTTTTCTCAGAGAGGAATTTTTACGCCTCGCGGATCCGGACGCGATTTCTCTCATTAAGTTCGGCCGCTCCTCGCGTTAATTTCGGGAAAGGGAACGGACGAGGCGGAGAGAACGCGATTTAATTGTTCGAATGCCGAATCACTTCCGTCAAATTAAGGTCTAATGCCATACGACGTAATTTAGTCCAGCACCCAAACTCCTAACATCATTAGCAACCAGTGTATTCCGCTTCATTTGAAGACAATTTTTACCACCTCATCTTATTTCGTAAATACACTCAGTTTTTATCGTATTTTTTATTACTCAAGGAAACATCCAACTTGACCTTATTTACAGCCCTGTTTCCTTTTCTTCCTGTTCTACGATCTTGCCACGACACTAGAAATGACGAAATTAAAAGGCTCCGAAATCTCCTATTTTCATGCATGTGCTCTTCTAATCCTAACTCTGAATTAATTGTATTTTCCCTTTCCCTCGAATGGCAATGAAAATGTAATAGAAAATAATTGTGTAAAAGCACCATCATAGGAGTGTTTCACCTAATTAAAGGGCCCATATACTTTTCTGGGTAGTGACGCATTCTGCTATGAAGAAAGACAGAGAAATATTGAGCATTCAACTGTGCGAAACGTTCTGATTACTGTGCCTTGACGAGAGGCATAAAATGTGTATGAAAGTCTCCGAAAAAGTAATTTCGATATCTATTTTATTATACGAAATGATTCAGAGGAAATATGTAATTGTCAGAACATACTTTCCAGAGCGTGGATAATTAGGATGCTGAGGCGCACATGAAAAGACGATGTCACTCATTAGCGAGACGCTAAAGCTAAATATGAAGAAGATCTCCAATGACTTAGCCTCACATTTGTGGGTCCTTGTCCCTTGCAACAGACTTAGCTAATCTCTTTCAAAAACTTCAAGAGAAATAATAGGATATTTCAGGAGGTATTTAATGTTTGTAAGTTTTCTGAGATTGAACATTTAAGATGACTTTAATTTGGTTTTTAACATGACGAATTAAAGCTTTGAATCACGTGAGGGAATGCAATTTTCCTAAGGCCATTGTCAAAATGTATGAGCATTCGACATCTTCCGGTTTATCGTATACTTACCATTCTGCAATTCTGAAAATTAACTGCTGTTGCCCAGCGATTTACCAACCAAATGAAAGCCACGTCCTTTCATGACGCATTCGTCGGATTAATCGGTCGTTGAAATTCCTCGAGAGCCTTCAGAGGAAGAGGTGTGGGTGTGGAGGAAGGCGATTCCCCTTCCGTCCTCTTGTCCACCTCAACTCTTTCTCATCGCACCCTTATCAAAATTTATCTCACTTCATGCGTCGCTGCCCCTTCTTACTCAACTCTTTCCGCCGTCGGCCGCCTTCTCATCCGCCACTTGCCGAGTGAAACACCACGGAAACCAAGAGTCCCCACTCTCACAATACGTCATTGTCGTTTGGCGTCTCAAAATTTGGGTGAATTACAATGAGGCAAAGATTGCAGCGGAGACGACATGAGTCAGCCCATCTTCTATAATGCCGGTGTCAATCTTCTGGTTCAAATATGAAATGTTGAAAATGGAATATGTTGTTCTTTGGGGCCAGAAATCAGTAAAACTAAAAGTCTTGAAAGAAATTCATGCTTAAAATACTAAATGAGGTGCTATGCTCTTGTAATTTCTTTTATCTCATTTATATTTCTACCGCGAACATGCCGCCAGTTGGGTTGTACGGGATGTATTAAAACCAACATTCTTACCTAATCTAGCATGTTAGCTTCAGAAGCTCTGTGGAAAGAACTACGCATTACTCATAACAGAAGTAATAACCTGCTTCAGCAATTATTTCTTTGCAACGCTTCATCTGTCTCTCTCGAAGATCGCGCTCATTGCCATCTTTGTTATCAAAGGCTCTTTCTAACACATTGGAAGAATTTACGGTTTGCTTTGATTTTCTCTTTATCAAAATCAACATTTTCTTAGAGTTCACGTAAAAACGGCAACTAAGAATGTGCACGTGTAAGCAACAGGCGTCGACGACCGAGAAATTATTCATGGAAACTAGAAGATAGCCTATAAGTACTGAACATTTATGCTGCTTAAGCCATTTGTTTCTAATTGAATTTCAAACCGTTAAATTCAGTGCGGCAGTTAAAAATTTATTTATTTTCGCTAAAAGTGATGTAATTTAAAGTTGGTGTAATTGAAAACGGTAAAAGACTATCAAACTTGTATTTGCATATCAAATTATTATCAACCTGCTAGTTTAAGTTATATTCGGTGAATTCATTTTTACTTCAGCTTCATCGTAGAATGTTTACATTGTTTGTGTCTAGTATACAGTCCGACTGTCGGTTTGAATCTCAACCCATTAGCTACAATCCCTTTGGCAACAAAAAGCCTTGGAGAGGGAATGAGGCTTACTAAGAAAAACGAGGAGTGAGGTAATTTGCCTTAGCTTTTCTCACCAGCTATTACCACCGATTTCACAAACCTATTGGGTGTCTCTTTCGAGGAAACAATTATACTCCTATGTTCCTAACGTAACGACTTATATGGTGATCAAGAAGGTATAGACACGCTTTTTATCACACGATTTTACTCTGCATTTCTATGGTGATCGCGGCTTAGTGTAATCCTCGTTAAATACGTCAGTTATCTTTGATTCGGCTATCGACACTTTCTTTAATCCTTTGAAGCTTCCGTCTCAGAGGCGTTTGTTATTTGCCGCACAAGTGTTTCGCCGTTACGAAAGCGTGCAGACGATGCGGAACGGCGTTTTCGACTCTCCTCCATGGTAGTGAACGAATCAGCTGTCTGTCGAGAAACAGTTGCCGGCGAGCCCCGCGACGCTAACCGAGAGTGAAAGACGAGGGCTTGGCCATTCTGATGGAAGAAAGGCACAACTAAGAGCGAAACCAGAACGGATGCTTTTGCTGCGGTGGACGCCAAACACAGTGGTCATGAATACGATATCTTAGCCCCTATCGCATTTGCGGAAGCCATTTCGAGAAAGTTGGAAACAATTTGAGAAATCTGACACCGAATTTGAAGCTTTATCGATGTACAAACAGCGCTTGATACTTGGCAATTAGGCCAGATTATGCATTTAATTATCGAGATCTTGATAATTTCGCGAAAGCTGTTTTCGAGAACCACATCGATGATCGAAATCCCGCATTTGAAAGCAAATGGCTTATCAGGAAAAGAAAATCCCAAAAATCATTAAATATCTTTCTTCGGATCGGGAATAGTATTGGCCATTAGGTAAAAATGAAAATTTACATGAGTGTTACTAGAAGGGATAATATGTAGTATTGGCCATTAGGTAAAAATGAAAATTTACATGAGTGTTACCAGAAGGGATAAAAATATCCGACCTAGTTCATAGTGGTTTCGCTTAGAGTAATGGAAATGGCCTCAGGCTACAACAGTGTAGGGTTTAGCGAGCTGGCTTACCGCAGCTTATGCCGCAAAGGGCATATTTGCTTGTACATTCTCTCAGTTCTTCCTTCAACATCAGCACGTTTGAGATTTCAAATGATATGGAATTGTACCAAAAGAACGATGGGCTCTGCTCAACCTCATTTTATCTAAGACATCATGACCTGTACAGAGGACATCAAAGATATCGCTACCAGTGCAAATTGGAGATCAAGTAGCCACTGGGTATTTTTGCTTTCAATCAAACATCCTTCGAGAAAAATAATAGAATTCTATGGTTAGAATTTAGGTATGAAAAGAAGCATAAACAGGTCAATTTTACTATCTACATACTCCAAAAAGGTTGAGGCTTACGCTCCGAAGAGAGTCTACCAAAGGAGAAGAAATTTACGATCGGTATGCTGTGGGATGGAAAAGTTTCAGTGGAGTAATGATATTATTTTGATATTATATATAATTTGAAACTGGTTTCACATCCTATTTTGTCGTCTAAACGTCATTTAGGTTCTTATTTAAAATTCAGTATTCGCTTTTGTTAATAATCTGCTTGTCACCGTGCTTTGCAAATATATTCAGCCTTCATTGAAATGGCGGAAATGGGTTATAAATATTTCAGTGTGCTGATGACGCACTGCTTCTTTTTTCAATAGAAATACTCAAGAGTCCACTTCAGCCGTTCTTTTGCGCAAATATAATTCTGAACCAACGATGAACTAAACGGCGGATGCGATGGGAACATACGTATATGGCAGGTGTTCGCAGTCGTAGGCTTCGTTGCAATTGGTTACATCTGTGTCTTCGCATCCTTCCACGTGAGTCATAACTGGAAGACGCCACCTTCGCCCCCGCAAACATTGTCATTCACCGCGACCACAAAAGAAGCTTCCCTCCTACTCTTTGGCCCTCCTACGCCTTCCTCCCCCTTCCCTCGCCCCCTTTTGTCACTTTCTGCGAATGGAAATTTCTCCACCACGCCCTTATGGCCTCGGCGATCACTTGTCCGTTTTTATGGTCGATTCTTTACTTTTATTTCGGTTTTGATTTGTACTGGGATGCAGAGGTAAAGTGAGTACTCCAGATTAAACGAGAGCTGGTTCGAATTCAGAACGAAATATTCAGGTTTTACGATGTTCCTTTAACTCTGCAGTAACTCTGGACAGATAGAACGATTGTCGTTTCATCTAATTTCTCCAAAAAATGTAAGATTTTACAATTATGCGCTATGATTCAAATTTCAAAGGCAAAATTTTAGTTGCCTTAGATAATGATTTCTTCAAAATGATTCGATTTTTAATTTTGACGAGCTTTAATTTTTTCTGCATATCCCTAATTTATTTTGAGGTTTCTGTATCTTTTATAACCTCACTCCGAAATATTTACAAGTCGGAATTTCGGAATTGAATTTGTATTCAATCCAACTAATTTCATCACGGACAAAAATATATGAATTGTTTCTAATCCGATTTTGAATCCTTTACTAATTATCTACTGATTGAGGTTCTGGTTGATCTTTATAAAGAAGTTTAAAAATTTTCTCCCGATTAGCCTATGGAAAGTTATATCTAATGTGAAATGTTTCTTCTCAAGGAATCACGCGTATTTCGGTACTTATTTGACGGTTTTGATTCTTATATCTACCTCATTAATGTTTCGATTTCTAATTAAGTTAACTCGGAATTCAACTGTCGCATTTTGGATTCTATAGAGCTATTACATACCAGTACATTGAGCTCTAAGATATTAATGTCGATAGCATTTGTCAGTAATTTGCAATGGTTTAAGCAATAAGCATATTTCTATTTTAATAGTTGTTCATACTTTTATGACAAAGTTTGAAATCAAAATTACCTCGAAAATAGCTGTTGTTTGATTGAACGTTCGTCTTTTGTGGTTCGAGTAAGGTTTTATATTTATTTTTTTTATTGCAAAAATGATGTTTTGTAGCAGCAACTCGTAAATATTGTTTCATAGCAGCAACTCGTTAACTGAACCCTTCGAGAATTTTTCTCAAGAAAAATGGAATTTCAAACGAACGCGATGCAGAACACCAATGAAGAATATCCGTGTTCTCCTTCGCTTAGGATAGGAATATATGAATCGATTAGGGGGTAATGGATTCATGTATTCCTCTCTCGGCGGAATACGTGATATTTGGCGTGTGGTGGCTAATTTCTCTCCTCTTTGCGAAATTCTGCGCCCGCCCATTCGCCTTACGCTGGAAATCGAGAACCTCACTCTCGAAAGCGAATGGCCACTGTTAATGCAGAAGCAAAGAAAAGACTGCGAGCAAGAGACATTCATTCCGTTTGAGTGGAACGGTATTTTCAATACCTTTTGCAGACGGAAAGTTTCCTGCTTTTTGTTATTGACGGTTGCGGCGATCCATTAGATTCTCTTACTCATGTAAGATTATCGCCGCTATTTTTGCGTTAAAACCGTTGAGAATGAAGGATCTTTCCAAGTGAACGAGGGATGGCGTCGCTCCGTTTCTCTAATCGATCGCCGAAAGATCTCTCCCGCGAAATAAATCCAACTTGATATTAATTGCGCGGTGGAGAGCGAAAGTGGGCGCCCACTTGCAGCTGTCTCTTGCATTGAGCCGTGATTCACTGCTCAGGAGTGCAAAAACTGGAATAATAAAGTCGTGGGTTGGTGGTCATGTTGGGTAATGTGGAGGCAGGCGTTGGGTTGATTAGCCATATCCCATTTAAAATCCGTTAGAATTTCATCAATCGAAGAAATAGCATTGAATATACCTTTAATTCAAATATATTTCTTTTCTTCGAATCTATTTTTCATCCACTATATATATATCTTGAAACCTAAGTGCGTGGCGTTTGATTATTTCATACGCTGCAGATTTTCGTAATTTTCCCGAGGAAAGGTGTTGCGGAGATGGCGCCCTACTCTGGACGGCATCCGGGTGCAGCGCACTCACCGCACCATTTTCATCTCCGAATCATTCCATAAATACCCGATCCAGTATCCCTAAGCTTAGGTCAAGTTGTATCATTTTGGCCCATTAAAGTTGTCCTTTAATTTTTTTGGCATTCACAGAACATATTCAGCTGAATAACTTGGTCACTTAAAGAAATTTTAGCGATTAAAAAATAAATGTTCTTTCTGCATTTACATTTTTATTTACCGCGTAAAGTCTGATTTTAAATAATAAAATTTTAAAAAATTCCCTGATACAGATGAGTTATGAGAGATGATTATTACTCATTTATTCCATAACCTGTTTCTTAGTCGCCCTAGGATCAAATTCTCCCAACAGATCGTGCTGCTTTTCTGTTTTATTGTATATCCGATTGGATTATTGGCACATGCATACATAAAAGCGTTTAAAAGTTAGAATTTAATCAAAATTTCAATGTTAATCGTAATGGCTTGGCAATTGATTATTAAAAAATTATTATCTCCTTCATCTGCTTGTTATAAATCATTTTATTCAATACCTTACGCTAGAACATCCAGCTTTGTTACGATATTTTTCCTGGAGAATTTATTCTGACCAGTCCAAATTCACTATCAGAATACCAAGAAAACTTCGGAAAAATATCGGAATTTTCTACCAAATAAATTATTTCGAATTGCAATTACTTTATGGCGAAATCTTAGGGTATAAAGTGTACAGTTTTCTCACTTCCACAATCTGTTTCTTAGACCCCTTTTCACTATTAATTCCTAAAGAATACTTCTATGTTTTTGTACCTGTCATTTACCTATTAATTATCTACAGCTAAATTCTTCTTGATCGAAAAGCGTTTACCGGGTTCACCATTTCAGAGAAGAATCTACCTCTACTAAATTGTGCCATTTACAATGATTTTTATTCAGGTATTTGCGGATTCCTCGCTGTTTAATCTCAAATGCGATTAATTCGTTTAAAGCCAGAGATTCGGTTGAGACATAGCACGCTTCACTGAGATGGGATTGCCTTGCATAGTGTACAGCTCCTGTGTTTCCCCTAACCAAACTAGCGGAACGAACACCCGAGGGAATGCCTTTCCTTCGGAACGAAAGGTCGCCAAATCCTTCGGAAAATTTCTACATTTCCCATGCATAATATGCAAATTATCGAAGGCTACGTTATTTTATGTAAGAATATTATGGAAGTGGTATCTCGTGCGAATGTCAGTAAGCACAAATCTCCGTTAATATGCCAATGGCCTTATTGTTTCCTCACACGAAATACCCCAAACTTGCACACATTAAAATCTATATGCATCTTCAAAGACGCGTCGTGAAGATGCATTAGTCGCGACGTAAGTATTACACGATGTTCTTCTACGTTTAATGTTCGCAGTACGTACTCAAACAGTGAACTTTTAAGGCATACAAATTTCCCACTAAATTGTGCTGGTTTTCTTCATTCTATTTGTTTTTTGGATTGGATTATTGCGTCATAAAAGCGTGTAAAAGTCAGATTTCATCAAAATTGCAACGTTAATCTTTATGAGTTGACAATTTTTTATCGAAACATTACTATCTCCTTCACCTGCTTGTTATAAATCATTTTATTCAATACCTTACGCTAGAACATCCAGCTCTGTTTTGTTATTTTTCTGAACATCCCATTACACAGCCTCTGCCTCATCTGTAATCTTTATATAATATAATTAGTCTTTCGTCATGAACTGAATTTAATATGTTTTGTTATTTTTCTGAAGAATTTCTTCTGACCACCCCAAATTCACTGCCGCAGCATGTAACGTCAAGAAAACCGGAAAAATATCGGAATTTTCCATTCAATAAATCTTTTCGCATTGCAATTGACTTGTGGTGAAATTTTACGGTATAACGCGTACAGTATTCAGTTAGTGTTTTATAGATAGTGCTTTTATTTGTAACCAATCTAAGTTATTGTCACACTTTTATTATTCTCAGTAATCGGGCTCCCGAAAAGTCATGTGGGCAACGCGTTTGGCTTCGGTGAGAGGGGTCCTGGGTTCGATTCCCGGTGGGAGTCCTTGTGCGGAATGACTTCAGCTGTCGATGCATTTTTAACAATACTACTACTACTACCCAGTAATATCTATTTTCTGTGACGTTATTCGTATGATAAAGATGAATGATAATGAAATGTTGGTTACAAATTCGATTTTTAGTATAAAGTGATTCTAATAACTAATCATTCTTGAATAAATTTCCATATTACTAATCTAGCAATCGGGAATTGATACATTTACATTCAACTACAACTTGGGAATCTTTTCTATGAAAGTCGTCTCCAATAATTTTTCATCACAGTCTTTTCTCTTTAAACCTGTCTCATTTTTGGTTTCATTCTCTCTATTTCTTTTGTATTTTGTGGTATTTAAGTACAAGTTGGAGCAAGTTAAACAATCTTTCCGGAATTTTCCACCCCTTGGGAAGCCGAGGTAGACCCTGGGCCACCTCATCCTGACCTCTTATAACTCTGCTAAACGGGTTGGTAAATGCAACGAGACAAAAGCAAAAAGTGTTCGTTAAGAGAACATCTGTGCACGGATCAAAGCCTCCAAGATGGCGCCTTGCGATGTGACCCAATGATTTCGTCCTTCACGGCTATTTCATTCTACTCTACTTTCTTATTCGCGCGTTCATATCACCCTTTTAACATGCCACGCCGAAATCTAAGAGGTTCCATTAGGATTTTCATTGATAGATATAAAGTTGTATGCTTCATCAGTTGCTGAATGACATTCAGGAAATCTTTGACTTTTGAACACAAGGACCCAGTGTCGTTGAATTAATAACCACTTTCTTTTTGCTCAGTGTCAAAGTGATCGTTGCGTAGAGGAATATCAATATGATTGGACAGTCGAAAAATCCTCTGAATTAGCAGGTATGGCAATGCAATGGCTTTCCCGTAGTTATTTTACCATGAATGATAAATGCCGATTTCGTTTACTATATCCTGCGGTAAGAAGGTTGGAGTACGTATTGTATGGTGCGCCTCGGACCACCAAATTTCGAGCATAACAGGAAATGGGGAATTTTAAAAACCACAGTTGATCTTCCTGGGAGAAAGCATCTTCCCGCTATCGATTGTTCATCTGGAAGAATACGGACGTTATTGGAAGATTTTCGTTCAGTTTCGGAACCGTGGAAACTGGATTCGCCGATCGCCTGAGAAACTATTTCACTTTTCTACGAATGACGTAGAAAACTTTCCTGGAGGAATATGCAAAACGGACCCACTAAGATAACGCATCTTAGCTGAACTAGGACGCACAGAAAAGGCGAATTCTAAGGTCGCGTGGGAACTTTTAGCGAACCGTGACACCCTACGACCTATTTTTTTGACCTTTGTCGGATTTTCCTTTTGGTAGAGATCAGAAGTTTTCACTTCTTTGGCTACGTTTAGCATTGATGCATTCTCGAAGCATATGACTTCAAATCGAAGTTATTGGGGATTATCATTACTTTCTTATTCTTAAAATTTCTTTTAGAACTTCGCAAACACAAAAAATAATCTATATATGACACTAGCAGATTAAGTTCATTTTCTTAGACTTAAGAATTAACAGCCTTAACCTGCTTAATCCCGATGGCGTTGAAAGACATTTATTAAAAAAACACCAGGAGATTAATTTAAAATTAAATTTTTGGTAGGAAATTATCACCCTTATCTTAAATCATCTCCAAAAATCCCATCTTTTATTTCCACTTATTTATTTATGAGATCAGCTGATGATGATTAATTATATGGTCATGATAATTTTTGATTTAGGCGTTAAAATCTTCCAACCGAGAGATATTGACTGTATCGGTTTAAAGTGAAATCCCATTGGGATTCAAACCTAGGAATTCTTCCATTAGGGTATCCTGAAATTCATAATAAAGTACCATTTATCATTTAAGTACCATTTGGTTAAGAATATAATACCTAAAAGTGTAAGCGGATGCCTTCAAATGCAAAGCTGAGTCCCTCAGGACTTCGTTCATAATTACTGTTGACGTAAATTCCATTGCGTCGCCTTATAAGCAAGCAAACCCACTATTAAAACCATCCCTCGACTGTCTGCATTTCCACCCGGCCATCACTCTCTCTTTCCGCCTCACGACAACCGCGCCCTCCATTTCCAACGTGACGCCTCACGAAACTCGATTGTTTTCGGATACGTGAGAGCGGCTTCCCTCATCCGATGATCGTCCTCCACACTCCATTACTCCCGACTCGCCCTCCTCGGTACATTTTTTCGGCAGCTAACAAATCGCTTTCTTCGTCTTCGATTCCCATCATTGTTGATAGTGGGTGTGTCTTCCTCACGATGCCTTCCACGAGGATCTTCTTTTCGGACCATAATTCTAGATCAAGGGCAATTTCCCTGATGGAGGTTGGTGTCAAGGCCGGAAAAAGTCATTATATTCGTCTTAAAATAAGGAACACTTCGTAATTTCCGCAGCAGTTTTTTTTACTGACTACGTCAACGAGTTGGCATTTTCAATTTTGTTTTGCAAGAGTCCGAATTATTCCTGTTTATGTTCTGTTAAATATGGCTGTCGAGATTTATTTCGGACCAGTAAATATCTTTTAATTCCTCTGAGACAGACTTACATGCTTACCGGAAGAAGTTATGAATATTTCATTTGTTAAATTTCATTCTTTATACGTATATACGGAGATTTTGATTTTTCTTTGTCGCCTTAATATAATATGCGAAAAAATAGTCTTCCTAACAAGAAAAAGGAAGGATATTATGCGACAACATATAATACATTTCAAATATGCACTCATTTTTTGCATTTCTAAGACAAGACAAAGTTTTCCTGAATTTAATGTTTCTCTTGTAATATAAAACCTTTAATAAATGCTTGAAGTCTGTACTATCATTGCACTCCAGTGTGTTCAAGCCAGGGGAGTAGGCAGGATTTGTCCATAGGGTGTTTAGAGCTATGGAGTAAACACTTCATTGCCTACAATGTAGGAAAACTTCCGCCGAAAATCTAATGAAGATAAAAACTAATTAATTTTTTAACATGTATACTCTGCGAATCTCAAGCAGTGTTTGTAAGGGATAGCAAGAGGCCACCCTCTGTTTCGTTTATTGTTGGCTCCATTCTCATGGGGAGTTTGAACCCCCCAAAACCTCCACCTCGGCCACGCCTCTGATTCCAGCTAATTGCGAGTAATAATGTTTTCAGCCGAAGTGATTTCTTTGACCGAGTAATCGATAATCAATTTATTGTCCATTCAGTGAGTTGGACACTGCAGCTATCCCAGAAGCTGTGGGATCTGATTCTAGGTTGTTGAACTATTCGAGTGATAATCTACTAGTGAACAGAGCGAAACAGGACAGGCGTGAGACATGGCTCGTATTGGGCCAATAGAGGGCAACTCGCCTGACCATGGTGCCCGTTCGATGCATGTCACAGACTCGATGGAAACACTTGGGTTGTTATTCATTGTGAGTTTATGCCCCCAATAAGATACCAATGCGTAACGCTATTGCCTCTCGACCGTGAGACCGTGATTCGATGTTCCAACAAAGAATGGAGAGTGACAAAGTTTTTGAACTTTCAATTGCTCCCAATGAGCGTGCGGCACGTTACATTAGCATCAAGTCACGCTCCTGTTTAGGTATGGGTAAATACATTGTTTGAAAATACATCAGGGAAGGTGAAGTGAAGCGATTTACTTTCAATTTGCAGTTTGCCACTATGTATTTGGTTTTGATTCTATACATTATCTGACAAATAAAGCAAATCAGGATCATCTTTAAGTCGAGGTTCATCCATCAATCATTGGAAGGTTCACTTTTATTTAAGCTCGTATATTCTCAAATTTATTTTTCTAGTTCACCATGAATTTATCGAATTTCAGCGTTCTTTGACAATTACTATCGGATTACTTTTTACACTGTTTCGTGCTTATTAATCGACTTTATCACAGCACCCTTTTCCAATAGTTACGTCTCTACCTCAAACAAAAAAATATGCATTAGTATGTGTTAAATTCAAATTTAAATTTGACTTAAATTGAATTAAACGCCAAGGAGAATAAATAGACTAACGATTCCGTAGTTATTTGTCGACGTCTGATCCATGCTAATAGATTCAGGGACTTCTCCATGTATATCGATCTTCGATCTCATCTCTCTCTACGTGGAAAAGTTATGCTCGTTTAGTTTCGACAGCATATCGATATTTCAGTCACCGCTAATCTTCCCTCCTTCGGTTCGTTGCGCCGCAAATGATCTGTTACTCATCTGAACTCGGGTTGGGAGGCTTCAATTCGCATCCGGAGGGTGCAATAAAATCGAGCGATCGATCGAGCCGGCGTCCCTCAGTTTGTTTTCCCATTTATCTCTCTTCCTTCGCGTCGTTTTCTTATCGACTCCAGCGTCGCCGGAGACGATTAGACCTGGACATCGGCCGTGTCGTTGGAGATCTTTTCGCTGGGTAACGTGCACCAATTTCCCTCTCGTTTCACAATCCTCTCTTTTTCTGCAGGTCGAACGTGTGGAAGCTCGGGCGGGGGCGGTGCGCAGGGTGGGGCGAAGGGGGCGCGGTTACGTCAACGTCGTCCCTTTCACCGCGCCGACCGACACTCACTTTTTTCTGCTTCGTTTAATTCTTTCCCTCGCTCACTTATCCTCTAAAATTCGATCGCCTCTCTCTTCGGCCATTCGGTAAATTAGGACGGATGCTGTGGAAGAAAAAGAGCCGGAAGGAGTGGAGATTGTATCTGGTTTCGCGACGGCACGTGTATCGTTCTTTTTATTTAAGTTTTTCCGCCCGCGAATGCGACGCGGGCGCGGCCCATGTCCTCTCTCTCTACGCGGGAGAATGTAGGTGAATGCGAATTTTACACGCGAATGCTTTCACCTCGGATCGAGGCCTATATGCGGCAGGAGGCGTTTATCCGGCTCATTCCGTGCGTTGGTATCTCCGGAGCTCTCACTTCCATCGGGTCAAGGGTCAATTCGTGGTAAAACACGCCATCCTCTCTTCCCCAATTCAGTTTTTTTTTCGTACCTCCTCTTCAAAGGAGACCTATGGTTTTTCAGGCTCGTAATCGACTGTCTTTAAGGTTTCCTGTTTTCCACTATCCTTTTTTTTGGGGGGGGGGGGCGTAAGAGAGGGAGATAGAACAGGGTGGCGCTGTGTCGTGAAAAGGGATGAAAGTATGATTTACGACCGAATCTCATTTCGCAGCCTCCGATTCTGCGATTGCAAATAATGAGACTGCAGCGAAGGTTGTTTACTTCTGAAATTACTCAGATGGAGAAAGTGGGGCTCGATAGATCAAAAACGCTCCTACTCCTGGATGAGACGATAAGAAAAAACAAATGTAATAGCTCGGAATCTTACTTCAAGTAGAAATAATCCATCATGTGCTCACTTTTTTTAGAGGGAAAGGTATCCGTTTCTTTCTGAAATCATGACTTATGGTCAGCTATTATTCGCAATTTCTTGTTCAGGTTAATGATGGAGCTAGGCACCTCTCTACTTCAGAATAGCTGCTTTTTTCGGGCTAACAAATGCCCTCCTTCTAAAAATTTGAAGAGAGGATTCTTGAATCCCTTTCACGCTTTGAAAACACTATACATATTTATTGTATATCTTATCGGATAAACAAGGGTTACTGTTCTTACAGGCTACGGATTTTCAGATGAATAAACATATGTCAAACATTTCATTCAATCGGATGAGCTTTCCTTGGTCTATCTCAGGTAAAATATTTGTAAGAATGAGAAGGAAATTCCATAGAGTCTAGGCTGCATCGATTAAGTATGTCTAACTCTACTAAAGCTTAGTTATATCTGGACAGTCCATAAATTTATGAATTGTGGTAGTCAAATATTGAGCCATTTCCCTCGGTTATTGTTCAGAGAAAAAACCTATGCCAGTAATATTACTCGTAGCTTTATTCATGTAATTTATTCATTTGTACGAATGGCTGATTTCAAATATCTTTGTTTACGACATTCATTAAAAATGTCCGCTTGAGCTCCCTTTTTGGCAAGTAAAATGCTCAGTTTTGGGTCAACCTAATCCTTTGGAGTTCGTAATAATTGCCAACCTACCGAAGTAAACACTATTTCTATGACTCCTCTGTTAGGAACAATAAATGAGCGCATAACGTTGATATTATTTCATTTTATCTGTTCAGAAATGAAATTTGCGCAAAAATATATCACCACAGTTTATCCAAAAAGTGTTTGTATGAATATATTATTAAAGTTTGATTCCAAGAGAAAAATATCGCATTGATTTGTTTCTAGATGCATTTTAATTACTTGTAAAACGAACGTATGGACTTGAAGAGTTTTATAAAAAGTGAGATTGGCCTTTAGCTCATCCAACCGAGATGCTCTTGGCCAGTGATGCGAACCTTCCATCTGTTGCCTCATGCTTCTGGAAATCCTGGTGGCAGGAG
Source organism: Ladona fulva (assembly GCA_000376725.2). Taxonomy (NCBI): domain Eukaryota; kingdom Metazoa; phylum Arthropoda; class Insecta; order Odonata; family Libellulidae; genus Ladona; species Ladona fulva. Next base: position 659,216 of record KZ308372.1, read on the forward strand.
TTGCAGAACGGTAGCTTTCATTTTCTACAGAAAATGGAGAATGAAAATGGCACAGTCAACATCTACGCAATAAGAAGGGTGAGCTGCGATAATTCTACAAAAATCACAGCTCGACGAATTGATAGGTGTAGCGACTGAAAGTCCGTCTCGGATCATTTAAATCAGGAATGGTTGTTTAAGTGAGTCAAATCTGTTGATGTTTTCTATTTCCACGAGTAAAAGGCGCAATATCCTGTAATATTTTCACAAACGTTAAAAAAAGAAAAATATCAGTGGATTATTTCGTATTTAGGCTTTATTTTAACGTACGCAAAATTTGACAAAATAGTAATGTTAATCAATTAATTATCATGTTACATTTTCTTCGGAATTGGAAACAACTGGAAGGGATGTATTTCTGTCAACTAAAGCACTCCTCGATATCGAGGAATTTCAAGTTGAGCACGAGATTAAAGAATTTAAAGTCGTCCTCATTCCACAAGAAACCAACACTGCACAGCGTGTTCTTGTAATTTTTGTGACAAGGGATATAAATGTTTTATTCAATCTTCTGTTACATTTAATTTCAACAAGTACAGTTACATGATGATGGTAATTTTTATTTCCAATATTTCCGTGCTTGTTACTCGTAACACAGTTAAGACTGCTGATTGGTTTTCTAGAACCATGTGACCAATATTCTAAATGTAAGAGTTGAAGGTAGATGCGAACAATTACTGTGTTAGTTAGATGTGAATAATACTTGCCGATTGGTTCCCTAATAATAATGTAACCAAGGAACTTAATGTAAGAGTTGAAGGTAGACGTGAACAATCATTGCAAACTCTGAGCAAGTGGAGAGGGGTACAGCTGAGAACTGTTAAAAAATCTGAATTTTCATCAGAAAAATGGCACCAAGAAGTGAAGCTTACTCTGTGCTATCAATTTACCGTGCATACATCTACAATCTCCGCTTTTATTTTCAATTCTTTCTTTTTACTTCTACTCGCCATTCACAATGGCCTTCAATCACGCCTCACTGTACAGCACTTTCAACTTCTTTGCGCGCCGGATATTCGAAACAGATTTCTCCGGAGTTGGCCTAAGGCTCTCTTTCTCTTTCTTTGTGAATCCGACGGAAAAAGTAGAGTTTGTAAACACATCTGTCGTTTTGAGGAAAAAAATCATCGCAGTTGAGCCTCAATAGGCAAAATGGAAGAATACAGTCGATTTACAACTCCGTGAGTTGCAAAATGACCGTCCTATTTTTCCAAATCTCTAACGTAATTACTGCCAATGAGATATCGTGAGAAGTCTGAGTGCTTTTTGAGCTCTAGTTTTCCCCATTGACAGATCAACAGAAATTTTATTGCTTTGCAATTGCTGATTTCCCCACCATATAAATGTTTCATTTTAATAACGTATCATGATAGAAATAAATCAACGTGGTCTTTTTTGTAGCGATTACCGATAAAGAAAAACATCCGTCTTCATCGAAGCTTTCACCAATTAATTTGCTTCCGCTCACATTCGCTTTACGTGTTTTTTATCTGTGTATATGTGTACGTTTTTATATTTTATTTATAATTACTAGTTATATGTATCTGAAATTTTTGCTTACGATCTGATCCTGACTTTTGATCTTTGTTTCTTCACAACAGAAAATTATGGAAGGACCTACTTTGAGGCCGAGTATGTGCTGGTTGGTGGTGAGTATCCGAAATTTTTGTTATCATTTTAGATTGTATTTTTCCGTTTTGCAACACCCGCACGTAAGTACATACATAACGGCTGATTGTCGGGGATACCAAAAATTTTCGTGATGCCCGCATTTCCGAATTTTTGAAATTTTATGCAGTCACGAGTGAAATAATCGGCCATCCTTTGGCTTTAGTTGCGCAATTTTGGAGAATTTTGCCTGAAAGAGTAATTTAATGCCAGCATTTTTCATTCTCAATGAGCTGTACATCTCTTCATTGCGTAATTGTTAGCAAAAGGGAATAAAGTCGTGGGATATTTCGCCGATTTTAACATTTCTAAGATTTCAGATGATTTGAGTCATTATTGTGAGCTTTTTATGTTGCAATAAACGTTGAAATCCCATTTAATTAGAAATGGCTTGCAGCGAGGTTCTAAAGGTGGACAGATGAGGCTTTACTCGGAATTATATCTAATTTAACCAGATAGCTTCGAGTTTATTTAGACTATTTGGTAAAAGGTTTGAATTTTCTATCTTTCCTTCTATTAAATAGGCAAGTTATCGATGAATTCCAAATAAATAACATTGGTACAGCAATAGTAGACAGAGAAATCAGATAAATAATGAAAAATCGGATGGCTCAGCGAATAGTTGGAGAAAAATACTCACTTAGACTTAGGAAGAAAAGTTACGCAAAATTTCTTTAATTTTTACACTGCCAAAGAAATGTTATTGAAATGTGGTACTGGAATCTAGCTATGTATCTCAAACCTTTTGCGATGAAGCAAAAATGCAGCAAAGTCTATTACGCTTCGTGGACGAAATATTAACCTCTTGAGGAGTTCACGGATTGAATACATAAATGGCTTTCTATCTCCCATATCAAGCGGTGAAAGAATAGGATAAAATTGATATGTCCAAGCGTTAATTCGCGAAACTCGGCACGCAATTTATAAGAAAGAATACTTCGTCATTTTCGCAACAGATTTTTATTGACTAATTTCTTCAACGAGTTGGCACCTTCACTTGATGTAGACTTGAAGATGCCAAATCGTTTACGAAACTAGTCCATAAAAATCTGTTGTAGAAACTACGAAGTATTCTTTCTTTTAAGATGTGAATTGGATAAATATAATTGAACTTAGAAAAATCTCGATTTCTCAAACGAGCATGCTATTCGAGACTTTCCTTGTTTCGCCATCCGCTATCTTTTTCGACCACTCCCAACATTATAACAACGCAGCAATTTTCTGACCATCTCTCATTACGAATCCCAATATCTTCTTTGGCAACTACGGCGAATCACCGATTGCATCTCCCCTGTTGCGTACACATCAGCAATCACACCCTCCGCACAATCTGCGGATCTCGGCCGTTAACCTCCTTTCCTCCACCCAATCAACCTATAGTTTTTACATCCCCATGCCTCTGTTATTTCTTTCCACCGTTCGATGCAATTGGATGACTCCCACTCCCTCTGCTGACCAGAGGCTGATTCTTGCGCCATCCGCTCCCTTCCCGCAAAGGTCACCGGGACCCGCGACGTGTACACAACGTCGGCGCAAGGTCCGGGATACGTGAGACTCCTGTGCTTTCGCTCTCGATGACCATTACGATCATAAGTTCACCGCGTGGTCTGCGTAAAGGTCTCTCCAAAAAATTGATGCATGTTTTTTTGCGGGTTGTGGCCGATACTTTTCGTTTACTTTTGTTTGTAACCGTAACGTAATGTTGGCAGATTTTTGACCGACGCTGGAGTTGACAATTAGGTAATATAGACGTGTACTTAGCCGCAAAGAAAAGACTTTTAATTTTCAAAATTGAAAAAATATTTCCTTTCTGTATCCATTTTCTTCAGCAACAGAACGAGTTTCATTTGCATATGTCTTAGTTCTCGTAGAAGAAAATGAAAATGAGTGTTCTGAACTATGTGAGTACTGAAGCGCCCTTCGAACTGATTTTTAATACCAATTGTTCATTTAGAATAACTAACAAAATAGGATTTCTCATTTACTTTGTCCTATTATAACTCAATCGATTTATGGTAATTTTTAAATCCTATGACTGGCTGCTTATTGAACATTTGAGTACATTAAAAAGGTTAAATGTCAAGGAATTAGAGGTGGTGACTGTGCTGAGGATGGAGCAGTTATTATCTGAATGTTCCTATTTTTAATTTGAAGCTTATCCTAAAGTAAATTTATGTCGCTGTCAACAAGAATACTGGCATAACTTAAAGGGCAAGCGAAGGAGAATTTTTTCCGAGAGCCTTGAAAAATTCTCGTGGACTTAAATATTTCCGAGCAGATAAACTGCTCGGCTTTCTCAAACAAGTTGAAAAAATCTGCTCCCAGCGTCCAGAAATCTTCCATCAAGGACGCTTTACAAAGGCCACCGTAACTTGCTGCTTAATCTAAAACCGGTCAACGGTAAACGGAGCTATTTTAGTTTTATTGTGGATGGAAAGATGGCCATTTCCGGAATTCCTGTCGATAGAATCACGTGATGGAATAAGATTCGCCTGTTTTATTTCGGCTTGCGCAAGAATTGAGAGCAAGTTGCGGTACTCCGAGAGTCTCGGTCGTCAGTCTCGTCGATTGACATTCATACGTTGCGAAAGAAGATAATGTGGAATCTGGGATGGAAACACGATGTTAATTACGAGTAAATATTCCTATTCCAAGAAAGATAAGAAAAAATTCATTAGAGTTTTGAGGAAAGCTCCAAAATGCGTAGTTTGCAGTCAAACCATCCGTTAGAAAATTCCGACCGAGAGAAATTCCTAGATGGCAAAGTAGTTGTCGAAATACATATTGAGAATACTACTTTGGAAAGCGCGGCCACGGAGAACTTGAACCACTGATGGATGGAACTTCCTAACCGTTGGTTTGGTTGTAAACTACGGCTCTTTGGAGCTTTTCTCAAAACTCTTACGTATTAGCACAGCCGTGTTACTTTTCCTTGTAGATTTTACAAAAAATTTTGACTTCAAAAACATTTATCCAACTCATGTGCAGAATGGGCAGGATGTCTAGCTATTTTTGCCAGTCAGGAGGCTAGTATAAGTCTGGACAGTCTGTTTCCAAGAATGGAGCGACAGAACTGAGACAGAACTCGGTCATCATCGGGTGATTGTACTGAAACCGGTTGGAAGATTTCTCTTCTTTCGAGGAATTCCTTTTGCGTCACTTCTAGCCAATTAAAAGAGCTTTAATGTGGAAAAAATTGTAGAACCAACTTGTGTAAAACTTTCTCACGTAATGGTTTAAGTTATCTATCTACTACTTCCCGATGTTTTAAGGCAAACGGAAAGGCTTGCTTGCCCACCAATAACATCTACTTGAAAGTTGGTTCATAACGTCGATCCATAAGATCTGTATCAAACTATTTATCAAATGAATGATAATTAAATATGACCAAAAATGAAAGTAGAAATATTGAATAGGGATGTGAATCAAAATTTTTTTCCAAATATTTATTTACAGCATTTGCTTGTTTTGCTTAGCAACAGCTTTTCGTGCTGTTTTCTACGACTGTCGTCACGGATAGAAAAGCATCGAGAGACAGTATAAGTCGACGGACCGTTATTTCCTCACCTGTAATGCGCATAAACTTCTTAGCACAAGAGCGATAGACACTTTCTTCATACGGTTTTCCCTTGCGACCTTGGTTCAGTCGCTGGCATGTTATCCTCCCTCGGCTCGATTACTTCACGTGACGTACCGTATCGAAGTTTCGGTACCGTAAGATTCTCCGCGCGGCGAAGATTCCAAAAGAGAGGGAGAGTAAACCACGCCTTCGCGCCACTTTCCCCCTCAACTTGCCCTTTTGCCGACGCCTCTTCGCTGATTTTTTTCGTTTGCACCTCAGCGTAGGTTCCCCGAGTGGGAGCAGACATTTCGGTGTCTCAAGGACTGGGATACGCCCTATACCACAGGCGCCACGGAGGAAGTTTTTCTAAACGTCATCCTTGTGTAGACAATTGCGAAGAATTTTTCTCCAATGATGAAACAGTCGATCTCGAATAATGATGATGATAAATTCGATCGTAGGAATGATGAAACTGCTCTTAAAGAACGAGCTGAATTTTGAATATTGAACATATGAAAATGTATGCAACAGTTTTCTTACAGCGTAATTGCAGAGTGACATTAAAGAAATTATCTACCATTTGCAATTTTAATTTGTATTTTGGGCAATATTTCCACGAAGTTCCATTGAGTAAAAAAATTTTTTTCTTTTAATTTTATGCTAACTCGCCGATTAAGCAATTACTCATTTTATGAGTTATTTATGTTCTAGAAGTGGTGCTTTACGAAGGTACCGTTAATGGCATTAAAGAGTATGTCGAGTAGATTTTGCATTTTATCGAAGTCTTATGATGCGAGTCCTGAAAATTTTTAGTAAATGATGGTAAATATTTTGATAGAATCGTTTCTTCATCCAGGAATCAATCGGTAAAACCCGATATATTTTTCGGTTTTTTAATAATAATTGGAATATAAAAGATTTCCTTATTTAACGAGAATGAAGAATTTCAAATAAATAAAAATACCACAAAAATAATAATTATATCATAAAAATGCTCTGGAGCCAAAAAAGAATATTCTCCGGTAAAACTAGGAATGGTCACACTTGACCGTATTCAAGAATTCTGTTATTTAAATAGCAAGATGGAAGCAAGGAAGCAGAAAGAGAGAAATTGCGAGTAGTCCAAGCAACGAGAACAATCCACCAAGAGGAAAGAACAATAGCTGGGATATGAGAAAACGTTTCATAGAAACTTGTGCATGGAGTGATGTTTGGTATAACTATGAATCATCGACTGACCAGAGATGCATTGAACAGCGATATTAGAAGTAATAAATAAAATTATTCTTCGTATCGAAAACTATTAATTATGACTGTGAAGCTAATATCAACAGTTAAGTCATTCTTTCTATAGAAATGATCCTTATGTGCAAGTATTATTAGAAGTGTGAAATGTTTTCTCTGGGTAAATGGGATCATATTCACTCCTTCCCAAGTTAAAATATGTATATTAATTTCTTATAAATATACATAATACTAAAATATATTATATTTGAATTATCAACTGAAGAAATCAACAGTTTAGGTTTGATATAATTCAACAGAGCTTCCGGATTGTGAGTTCTAAGGAGCGTGAGTTATTATATATGGTATCTTATGCTATGGGTTGGATATTTGCGATTTCTTTTTAGAAGACACAGCAACGGATAAGCAAACTGCCGAACAACCAAAGACTTGAATCTTATGCTATGAATATTTATTGCCCGGGGAATTATTTTTTTCAAACTTGAAAAACTGCCCATAAATTAAATCCTGTGGCGTTAATGATTTGATTTGCTGTTGAGGATCAACGTTTTTGAGAATCTCATCGCCAATTGATCTCCTTCATTTGAGTCTTTGTAGTGGTTTTGGCTGAATTGAATCGGCTTCATATTAATGCGGTGCGCGTATCCATCCATCTCGCTAATGATTGGTTTACATTTGTTGTGCATGCTCGATATGACACGCCAATTAACTCCGAAATGTGCATAAGCGAATGCGAAACATGATAAGCACGACGGCGGCTGGTTAAGAGGCTAGAGTTTCCCGTTGCCAAGTGTACGAAAACGAGTGGGAAGTTCGGTTTGACTTTCTCCTCTCCCACTCATTCGCAAAGTGACTCACAAATCAATTCGAACGGCGAAAGGATTTGCATATGAAACGACAATTCTGCGGAGATGAAGGCTCTTTACTTTCAACTCTCTGAGAATTAAAAAAAATCGGCAGTTACATCGATTTCGGTCGTTTTCGGTGCAGCGCAGCATCCAACGGTATCTCTTTTGTACAATTGTTTCATCGTCCGTATTTGAGGCACAGTTTGTGAGGTGGAAATATCGCAGCAATTGAAATTACATTTTTGTCGTTCAGCTATTACATTATCTATTCTTCCTCCGCGTTTTTCCACACGAGTTTATTTTCATCCTAGAAACATATGTGCTTTTCAAGGATGCTTTTCCAATGTCACAATTTCTTCGACTAGGACAAAGGTAAACTGGGACGTTGGTTACACAACACTTGAGCAAGCAAGTGGCACATCCCTCTTCTCCATGACTTCAAGTCGCGGTCTTCTCTTTTCATTCACTATTTCCACGGCGCCATCTCGAATAGGATGGTTACATTTCCACATATCCGATTAAAAGACATGAATGAGCGAATGATAACTCATTTCGATGGAGCGAAGATGTCAACAGAAAAAATGTGATCTAATACAACGTCCGCTACCTTACCAACGTTACCTTAATATCAGGTCGTAGCTAATCTATACTCAAGGCGAGGTTAGTTTTACCTGACGTTTTCTCTCTGATGTGTTAGTGAGAGGAAAACATTCCACAGGTGGCCTACCTAGCGTTACTGGAAGCTGCAAATCGGAAGATCAAATTTGCATACATAAATACGAAGAGGATCATATATTAATGGTCGACGAACACATAGCTTACTGGAAGTTTTGCTCAAATTCTTCACAATTTTTCACTCAATTCCTGCACAATTCATTAGTAATTATCTCTCAATGAAATAAATGTGCCTGATGATGACCGTATAGGTTGAAACCATCCGAATTAAAGTGTTCGTGTGAAAAATTTTACTAATGTATGTTTTTCTTCATCATATCATCACATCAGTGGTATTAAGTTTTGAAAAGATTCAGCAGTAAGGGAAAGGATAAGGAAATTTACTTTGCACAGCGAGGTGTGCGATTTAAATCTCAAGGATAATCAGATGTGATAAATAGTGACTGAGACTCGAACCCAGATCTCCTACTTTTCGGGCAGGTATTCTATAGATTGTATGGCATTCTTAAATGGATTGCTTTATCAAACATATTCCGAGCAATTTGCGAGAAATCGTGGATGAGTCTATGAGTTCACGTAAGTGGTAGAGAGAGACTAAAAATGGCGAGGAACCACAAGCTGCTCCAGAACCACAATTCGGCCACTTCTGTCAGATTCAGAGAAAAGTGTGCGGACGGCGATATTCTCTTTTGCTGCAACTCACGCGATTCAATATCTCCATTTTGGAGAGCGGGTCGAAAAGCCAATGGACCCAATCGCTGAGATAAAATCCACGGCTTTCACGAGTCATTCGAATAGGGAGCACTCGGACCACGGAGAATGACGTTTGTTGGGCGTTGTCATGGGACCAGTAGAAAGAGCCAATACGCGAGCAAGGTCTCCTTTATCACGCACGAGTTTTGTTCCTGTGGCAACCCACCCTTGGGCAGTGGACCACTCTCAGCATCCGGCTGAAAACTCGAATATTCCGAGACATCAGATACGCTTTCAAAGTAAAAGATAATAGGATGTTTTGTCTTTTCATATCGTCTGTGAGCGTGGGCAAGGCGGAGGAAATTGCTGTTTCGCTTATTCGATAGCGATGATCACACGGGCAGTTACTTAGTAATTCGTTGTCTGTCTTCTAACAAAATGACGTTAGAGAGGAAACATGCGAATGATGGATATTTCGGGTTTGACTCTTCGATGTACACGTGTCCAAGAAATGGAACTCGAATTCTGTGTACGAGATATACTTAACTGAAATTCTGATTTTTTGATATAGTTGGAATTTTCTAGGATGTGCGCCAGGAATTCTTATGAAAATTATTTACCGGAAACTTATTATTTACTCTTTGGATTTATAACGTAGAATGTAAAGTCAAATACGAGACGAATTTCGTCAATTAAATTTCTCGTGAAGTTCTAAAAAGTGGAGAGAAAAGGGTGATAGTGTTATGAGAACAGCAATTGCTTGGCATAAAATAATTTGGAATACTCTCAACGATGATTTCAGAAAAATGTCTTTCGAAATTTGTTCAATACTGTTACAATGCTGTTATTGACATTAGATACTTCTGTAATCATCAATCAAATGGCTTAAAATAAAAGTTTTTTCAAGCTGAAGTAGATTCGCCGATAAATTAAAATTAGCAGAAAACCTTTATTAAAACTGGAAATATTTTTGGCTCCAACAAATTAATGTTTGGATAGAGAGTCACACTTTAATTATTCTCAAACAATTGAAGATCTGCATTTTTCCAAATAGTAGTTACACTTTTAGAACTAGACACGTAGTTGGTCACCCTTGAATCTATCTCAGAGGAACTTTTAGGTGCATTATTTCACGCCCCAATGGATCACGTGACGCCGGAAGAGCAACTCTAAGGGAATCCCATTCTACTCTATTCCGAATGCAGAACGACGATCTTTGTGCATCACTAACTTCTAGACGTCTTCAAGGTCTCTTCCCTCCTATCCGAATAAAACCATCCGACCGACATCCTTTTCATTCCATGCCTGTCAATCATTTGGTGTCGAATGTTGTTCCAACTGAACCTTGAAATTCTCCCGATTGTTTCCCTCTTAAATAAGCTTTTGTATTCGCAAGACTCCCATGACACCAATGATCATAAACTTCCTAATTAGTCTTCTTTACGCTCGGATAATATTCTCTCTTAAGGAAGACGACTCGGAATCCAAAGCTGCGACTAGTGTATAGTGTCTTCGTCCTCCCGAAGCATATGCCCTCACGTGGATTTGAATGCTAGTCAAGTCTAGAAGAGAAAGTTTTCGTTTGTTTACTCCAGCGTTTCTCATCAACTTCCTGCCAAATGTTTGGGCGTGTGGAGGAAATTTTTCAGTAAACATGAATAGTTAAGAGTAGGATAACGATTAAGCGAATAGTTACTACAAATATTATTTTAAATACGTCTGAATTTTATTTCGAGGAGAACATACTTTCTTACATCTCCTCCAAAACTTTTACGCTGGTTTAGGTTAAAGTACTTGAGAGTTTACATTACATACTTGAGAGAAACTCATTCTTTGTCTTTTTCATTCTCATGACGGGCTATATTTCCATATTGACCAGAGGGTAAATATAAGTAAAAATTCTTAAGCTAAAAATAAAGTGTATAGGTGGTACGAGGAAGTAGACGGACGAAGTGGAGGAGTCCATATAGAGATGTCTGAGAAAACAAAAGAGCCAAGATGGATGGATCACCTTGAGCCGTAATGAATAAGTAAGAAATATGTTGAACGGGAAAAACCAAGTGGAAGACGAGTGGAGAAATACACGTCAGATATGGATGAGCATTCGAGGAAAAGTCATCTGGCTATGACAGAGGAAGCGATGAATAAGTTGTTATAGGTGGCTGCATTTTGACCAGCCACCAAATTTAACTACTGACAATGATTTAGAAAACCTTGTGATAAACCTAAGATAGTTTGGATCCAAACAGTTCTTCCACCCGATCGCCGAAGACCGGTCTTCCCTTTCTCCGTGAAGCCGTTCAAAGAGACACATGCAAGCGCACGGAAAGGTAGTGCACCAAGCTTCCTCGGGCACTCATCAATCACTCGCCGCATTCCTCCTCAGACAACGCCTCTGGAAGGAAAGAAAACGAGCCATTACTGGGAGTCAAACTTCGCATCAATCCCACCGGTGATGAGGATCGCCGGGATTCCCAAGAGACAAAACGAGGTCTTTTTTCCTCCGCGTTGTTTCGTAGCCACTGGGACTTCACCTGTGGTGCACCAACCGCACGGCTGCATAGACCGCACCTACCGTAGCTTATTTTCATTTCTTTTTTCTCTGACCCCATTCCGACCGCGCCACTTTCGATTTTCGGCTCACGTACGTGACGTTGCCTCTCCCCACATGCCGAGGGTCACACTTCAAAACATTATGTTTTTTCCCTCTCGCTATCACGAGGTGCTTCTTCTTGGAAGCCATCAACCCGCCGCTATTCCCTTCCATGTCGTGGTTCCTGGGATTTGTGCGTCCGTCTATCACACGGAAGAGGGAGCGAGAAATCGAGGCATGGAATAGAGTACTGCTTTAATATTTAATATTCGTTGAGGTAATTTACTCTTTTCTTTTAATTATTTTAGTGCTTAAACGTGATTTTAGGATTTCCATTTCGCCTTGAGGTGATGGTGAAGTGATCATGTAGAAACCACTCACGGTTCCGTAAACTTAAGAAGCTGAAGTTTCCTTAAATCTTCATTTTAGTATCATTATATGATTTTATTGCAAGCTTTTGTCTAGTTAAGGACAAGATTTATCGGTCTTATCGCGAGGTATGCAATTTCTAAACCATATTGTATGGAATTAAAAATGGAAACGGGTTAATGACAGACGTTGGCAACAATCTTCACTTTATGTCTTTAACATCACATTTACTATTTTTAAATATATGATTGTTGGCGATTATCTATCGTAATGTTTCTGTTCTTATTCTTCATTTTGATGTCACAGCCTTGATGTATCATTTGTTCGCTAGAAAGATAAGACTGCATCACTTATTAACCAAAGACAGAATTCCGTTTGTGAGTAAAAATAGTCGTTTTCTGTTTAAGATTCTGTGACCACAAAGGAAAGCTAAAATATAAATTACATTATAAATATTATATACATATAAATAAGAATTTAAAAAATGAGCACGGGTGTTATTCATTCATTGTAACTACCCATGTCTCTGTAAATAAATAATACCAATTGTGTACTTCAAGAATCAAGCCTTTCTTCTCCCTGAGGAGGTTCTCTTCTTATCCTTTGCCGCCTGAAACCGGCTCTGGAAACGGTTTTCGTTTTTCCTTGCATTCTTTCATCTTTTTTTGAGTTTAAGATTTTTTGGGTTCTTTTTATGACTAGAGATAGCGGTAGACAAAAAAGGCATGAATAAAGGGTTCGTCCCCGAAAGGGTGAAGGTCTTGACTCCTTGTTCGTTACTCAGGAAAGAACGTGAACCTATTTATGAGTTTTTAAACCCATGACTGAAAGGATACTACGAGGTGAAGAGCTAAATTTGTATTGAGGTAAAAATGGAACCCTTCCAAATTGCCTAAGAGGTGTTATAAATAAACAGATTTACCTGGAGTGACGTTTTAATTTGAATTAAAATATTACCACAGTTAGGAAATTAGAGGCAAGAAATATGCCTGGACTACCACGTATAAGAGAAGAATATTGAAAGGAATGGAAAACTAAGAAGCTAGGTACCGAAAGCCGTAATTCTTCTTTAGTGAGCCAGAATGAAACCGACCACCAGAATGAAACCGACCACCAGAATGGTGAACAAAGAAATATTCATTCCTATTAATCATTTTAAGAACTTAACATGTTGCGCCTTCTTATAAGGACTATTCATTGCATAAGTTCAGCAAAATATTTCAATATATAAGAGGAATAGTACCAATCTCCAGGAGCTCATGTTCCTGATATGGCCGATTATAAAATTAAATTGGTTGCAAAACATTCAGGTTATGGCTCACCTGGACGGAAGATAGCTATGAGTTTTAAGTTAAGTGGGCTTATAAACTCCATTATTTCCTTGTACCAAAGGGTAGCTGCTCTCATGAGCAAGCTTATGGGACTCTATGACGATCGTTATAGCCAAGATGGCCTGACAAAATAACCAGCTTTTCCAAAGATATCATTAGAGGTGGAAAATGTCTTCTATAGTTGCCATTATTCGCATGAGAGGAAGAAACTATTATGAAACGGAATGTCGTTCATAGCGAGTAATAAAACCTGCCTCCTCCGTCTTTTGAAAGTTGTTTCCTAGTGCGCTGCAAATAAATTGGAAATCTGTAACGATCACGCGGAAATGTGCCGCATACATAGCGATTGCGGTTGATGAAAGAAAGATAACTGACGTTTTAGGGAACATTGGTGAAGGCGGAGGGAATGGAGTCGACTCGCTCCGGATCTGCAACTCTCACAGAATCGGTTCCACTTCCCGTGAAAGCCGTTGTTTTCAAGAGAGACATTGGCCGGCAGACATGTGTCACGGGTTGGACGTTCTTGAAACCGGTTTTGGAAGTACTGTAGTGTAAATTTAACTTAAACTTGCCAATCACACGAATTAATAATAAGCTGTGTGCCTAAGTGGGAAGCGATTAACTTCTGGGGCCGGTTATACCCTCTCATGAGGCTACCTTTCTATTAAGAGCAAGGTATTAAGTATCCTAACGAGACGAATGCCTCAGCATTAGGAATGTAACAAGAGACTATTGAAGGTAGGATTGTTAAACAAGACTTTTAAACGATCGCAAGGAGATAATTTAGACAGTAATTTGATAAAGGATGTCACGAAACCCTGCTGATAATGTAGCATTTATAGCTATAGGGAAATCACAGAAGAATAAGTTAATTTGAAAAAGGCATTTACTTAAACTCCAAAGGAGTGGTCCAAAATACAATATAATGTTTATCGCAAACGATTAGTCACTCTGGTGTTTTCATAACAACAAACTCTCCCTCCTTCTCTTTCTTTTAATACCTTCGCGAATGTCAGGTTTCTCTTCCTTAGCTCTGCTTGTGAATTATAGATTCCGAATATCTGATCTTTTCATTCCCTTTGCAGAGGTTATATCGAATCTGTTAGTTCTGTATCTTCAAATACATTCGCAGTAATTGCTGTTGTAAAGTACGCCTTCACAGACCAGAAATTGCTGACCGCTGACCAGGTAGATGAGCAGCTTCACCTTGAAAAATAAACAAGAGAAAAGTTAGAATTTTCTCGCAAGGGTTCAAAGAATCTTCAAGTTCATTTCATTTAAGAACGGTCTGATAACTAACACATGAAAATAGCTATAAAAGCAAGGTTACTGGGATTTCCACGAAGATCAAGCCTACCGAATACTGCTCGAAGTAAGATTTTCGTTAGTAAAATGAATTCATCAAGGTGTCGTTATCCTTGCTGAGTGTTTTTATCAGTTCTTGGTCAGTCGTGACAGGTTTGCCCTCATCGACGACGTTTATAGCTGTTTTCCGACAGTCTGTTAAAGAACATGTTGTCGATTGGTCAAATCTTAAAAGAGAGCCATCGTCGATATCGTCGGGTCGTTAGGAGAACAAGAAGAAAGATAAAGGGCAAACCCTTTAGGTAAGGAACACTACCGTGTGCCGTGCGCTCCCATTTTTTGTCCATGTCGGTCGATAAGACCACGGAGGGAGGCAAACTTCCTTCCGGTCACGGGTTGGACGAAAACCCTTTCCGACCGCCTTTGACGGCACTCCTGTGACGTCGGAATGACCTGCCCGAAAGGGGAGGAACCTTGAACCCTCTTCTCTTTATGACCACCTGCCTCTCCCTGGTAGTTTGTAGTTGGGTAAAGTAAAAAAGGTTACTGTGGCGAGACGACGGAAGGTGTTAGGAAGGAGGATGGGCAGTATTCTTCTACGCACAACTGACACGGAACACATGGGGTGAGGAGCGTGCGAGCTCATGAACCGGACGGTAACACTTAGGGTTTGCGACTGAGAAGGTGGAAATTTCCGAGGAAAGGTGATATTTACGACCTTCCTTCCAAAAGTATTTCGGTTGAAGAAAGGATACCGACGAAAATAGTGATGTCATTAAGTTTTTAACGGTAGAGTTCGGAAATGACATAATCGCAAATGGTATCCATCTTCCAGAGGCCTTTAATTATCTTTCTAGCGACTCCTCGAAAAGGATATTTTGAGTACAACGGAGAGAAAACAGATTGCTGTTTTTTTTTGAATCTTCTCCTCATCTTATGTATTTTTTCAGGAAGTAGGCTAGAAGGAAATTCCGTTATTGGAACGCATTTAAACCTCTAGCTAGGTTTAGGAACTAGAAACGTAAGACTGTATTTCACCAAAGTGTTATTGAGAATGATATTACAAGCCATTACACGCACATGTAGAATCCCACAAATCACATAAGAGCATGGGCGGTATAAAATCTCCTGAGATGAAATGAACATATCGAGGTCCCGTTTGGTATCAAAATATATACGTATATAAAATATACATTTGAAAAAGTTAACGTGAGGATGATGCAGAAAGATGAAAATATTGAGTTACAGAATGTATTTCAATCAAGTACGATTAGTAGTGGGTATGTTTCGCATTAATTACCTATATCTGAGCGATAACTTATTATGTAAAGTTTCATAGCATAATCTTTATCGACGTCTCACGTTGAACGAGCTGACACCTAGTCCCTCTGATTATAAATTCGCCCCAGCGTAAGATTTGCACGAGCTGAGATAGTAGACAGTTTCATAATTTATCTTAGTTATATAAATTCAAGACACAGAGATAAATTCCTTAGAAGTTTTTCACAAACACACTTATTTATCTGTGTAGTATTCTATATTTAAGAAAGTTTTACTGTATTTTAAGCCATAAATTCTGTTTCCATCCTTAGAGTTGATTAGCAATTATTTTTTGTTTTTATTTAAGCAGCAAAGGGAAGTAATCGATCGATATTCTCAACCATAAGAGGCATGCATTGGCAGGAACGTATTGCATAACTGTTATCTTCTAATATGGTTATAAACTGCCTGCTGAAGGCAGTAACATAATTGCTGTGTCTATACGTATCTAAAAATAATATTTGTGATCTCAACAGAGTTGATTTTAGCTGCAATACCTAAAATAACATGGAAAATATCCATGAAAATGAGCTCCATTTACTAAAATAACATTGAAGGAAGGGATTTTTGAGAATGAATCTGTCTCTCAATTCAATGGTGATTAATGATATTTAGTCAGAATGAATATTAGCCTAGCCGATAGTTCATCTTCTGTCATCCGATAAGGACACCCCGTGGATCCGTGTAATTTCAGGTATAAGATAGCTTTGATCTTTTAAGAGATTCATTTTTCATTATTTTATAGAATTCAGAGCCCTTTCTGACATTTGTCGCCTCTATCATGGCCTCCTTTTGCTTATACTATTTTTTTTTCCTTGACAAAAATCGACTCTCCTTATCTTTTGGACCCCTGTTAAGTTTCCTTTTCAATCCTCTCTCCTCAGTCGTATTCATAAGGGTTTTCTGAAGACTTAAGTAGACCGTCAACAGAACCTAGGGCTCTTTTTCTTTTCTTATCTCTTGGAGAGTAAAAGTTGAAAAAATGAGGGATGAGTCGGGAGTCCTTCTGGAAGACTCCCTACGGAAGAATGGCCCTTAGTCACTCTCACACCTTCATCCATTAGGGCCTATTTCAATTCCTCCCGCGTTTAGGATCACCCCAGCGTTCATTTCCTTTCCTCTGGAACCTTTGGAAAGTTTCAGATCTCACCGAAAAATTTTCTTCAATTAATCGGTTAAAAGTCTTTCAAAACGGTGCAGTTAAATGCAGGGGTGGATTTAGAAAATCTCGAATGGGGGGGCGGTACTTGCTTAGGCGGTTTAAGACAATTTCCTCATGATATTTTCTCGGAATAATTTTAAAAATTCCATTTGTCGCCTTAAACATAGTAGATAAACATCGATCGTGGAAAAACTTCACAATCTGATTCTAATTTAAATTACTCGTCAAATCCCAAGCAAATTGCCAATGCCCCTTCACTCCCTGGATCCACCAATAGTTCCATTGTCATAAGATACTCAGTAAATAATATCATTACATTTTCAAATTTGAAATTTAAGATACGTAGAAAATGGAATGGCAATGTGTTCGGTTTAGAAATTTCAATTAGATAAGTAAAATCTGTTCCTGGTAAAGATTTTCGTACGATTTATGCAGTATGCTGGTCTAAAAACAGGAGGGATACCACTAAGCTTAGTCTTCCACTATTTTTTAAAATTCATATACATATATAGAATTATTATTTAACAAATACACACAGTATTTTGTTTTCTCCTTAATTTTTCAACTTTAGTAGAATATTTTTCTCATGATATTATCTCGATTATTCGTCGGTATGTTTGAATTTTCGTGCACATTACCATTATTTCCAAACTACGTAATCAATAGACTGATAATTGGGAAAGTCTTTCGCTAAAAAATGACATTACTTGGAAGGAAAATATTTTTTAGTAAACCTTTCGCTGTCCACAGATTAGTATGTACTAATATTTATTCGAGAATAAAGGTACATACATAAACATGTATCGGTCACGGACTGCTATGGAAATGACATCGTCAACTGTACGAATGTTGTTCCTTTGGCTACATCGGCTCACATTGTTATTTCCGGAAATGTAGTCCAATATATTGCAGGTTTCTAAGGAAGAAAATCCTATAAATGAAGATTTTTCTGGAAGAGATATTTCAGTAATTGTAAGTCGTTATATTCTAAAATTTGAGACAAAGAAGAGTTAAAATCATCCGTGTTAAATGTTTACTATAGGAAGGCATATTCTGCGTTCAAAGGACGTTCATATGTGTTACATTGCCCTTTTCCCATCAGAATTGGATCATTCAGCGGGGGAGAAAGAGATGATAGGTGAGGGGTTCGGAGGGAGGCACGTGAGAGTTTCTGCACCCAGATGTCGTGGAAACTGGGTGTCGAGGAAAGCAAGATAAGGAGGAAGACGGAGAAAGCAATATGAAAACCGAAAGAAATTTTCGTTTCCTCGTCAGAAAAGAAAGAAGTCTCGTGACTGCGAGAAGCTTCGAATTTTGGTGCGAATTGTCGTGAAGGGACCATGTAGAGTAAATAAACAAATGACGTCTTTGTTTGGCGAAATTGATTCTCAAGAGTAATAGTGCCCGAGGATTTAACTCGTAACTCCTTTAATACACGCGTAATATTCCTATCATCTGTGATGGCTAAGTGACTTTTCTCTGTCCATTTTTGTTGCATACATTTTTTGGGTGTTCAGAATACAATAATTCATCCCAGGATAACGTAGTTTTCCCTGCATCTGGTTTTTTGAGTAACGATTCTCTTGATAAATTCTTTGAGTAGGGGTAACTAATTGAGAAAAAAATAAAAAGGACAAACGAATCACCAATTTCCCCCTTTCCGCTGTCGGAATTTCATACTTTTTCTATTAAAACGTCAAACAAAATTGTATAGTTAATGAAATTACATAGTTATCATACTTTTCTTCTTGTTTAAAGCAGTAGGAGTAATCATGCTTCGTTGGTTTTGCCTGCAGCGCACATTATCACGCAAATCTTAATTTAAATCGATAGGAAAAGCAAGTCTTAGAGGTCATGAACACATTAATTCGTGGAACATCTTCTTTTGAGATACACCTTAGATTTAATAGTAAAAGAATAACTACAGAAGGAGGGATCTTTGTAAAGATCACTCTGGGCGATTTTCAGCAACCTCTCTACAATGCTTGATGCATCGGATTGGCTCGAAGAACATCGTTATTGAAAGAATATTACATTCCCTTAATAGAAGCGGAATATATCAAACCTATAATTATTAAAGAACTACATTTGTGAAGATAACCTCCCTTCCTTCGATTTTTCATGGGGAAATCGATGATTCGTTGTGTTTGAATCAAGAATTCCACCACACATTTCGTGTAATGGGTTGAGAGAGTATGTTTTCTGCTCGAGAACGAGATGGCGGTAAAGACTGTTTGTTGCTGGAAAATATCGTTTCTCTCTTTTGTCCTCTTTTTGAACACCATTGTTCTTCTGCTCGCTCTTCCCCCGACGAAGACTCTTCGTTCACTTTGTCTGTCTCCCGTTTGTATAAGCGGTGCCATTTGTGAGAGCATCAGGAATCCTCTTCCGAAGCAAGGATGGAAGTGTTTTCTTGTGTACATTCGTATGAATACCTCGATGAGTAATTGACGATAATATAAGTTGCTTGTTCGTTGCAAGGACGATGCAAAGAGGATCTCGAATCCTATTCTTTTACGTTGAAATATGTTCGCTAAATCATAGTTAAGACTTACATTGAAGGCTTAATTAAGTTCCCTCTGCTAAGGCTCTTCTACGATCACTTAAGCCTGATTTTTTTTTATTTTTAGAAAGGAAATCTCGCTGATACCGCGCACATTGCAAACGCATTTCTTTCGCGTATAATTACACTAATTATTGCGTTGAGCATGTATCTATATAGGTAGTCTCAAGGTGATTTGAACGGCTGCAGTAACTATGACCGACGTAATTCATGTTTCAGTTCCATATAGTTTTTCCAATCCTTAAGTGTTTTACACCGTAACCGTTTTCCCAGCTTACTTCTTGGCTGAAAAATCAAGGTCTAACAGTTCTAACAGTATAACAGTTTTACTTATTGAGTATGTGATGCTTTTTATCTAATATGGAAGGCCTCAGATCAAATTGGAGAGTATGCCTGTGACTTATTCAACTTTCTGTTATAAATGAGAAGATTTTTGCTTATTATTAGCTGTGGTTAGGATAATCAAAAGATATTGGATTATAATGGCAATGTGTATGAATTATGGATGAAGACATATCATTAAATTTTGGAATATGGCAGGAAAAATTATTCTTTCTTGTAACAGTTTTTAAAACAAATGTTACATCTATTTTACGACGGTTATGACCTAATTCATCAATCTATGTGATCACGGTTGATAAATACTCGTATATCAATTGCAATCATTTCCCGACCAATTTATAGGTAATCAATCTTAAACCAGATGATCTGCAAATTACGATTCTTCACATTTGATTTCTACTTAATATTCTGGTTTTGGTAGGCACTTCGAAAACAAAAATGAAAATACGAAATTATAAAAGCTATTACTCTATTAACCGGTTCGGTATTGTGAGTAATAAAATGAAATTTCAAGTTAAGTGGTCGTTAAATAGTCTAAAACATTGATTCTCCCAAATAATTACTGGCTGACAATTTTTTATGCTCACGATCACTTAGACTCGTGAACGTTCATTCTATTAGGTTGTATCTAAAAATAGAATTAAATCTATAAAATAATTTATGAAATCATGATTTGAAAATCATCAAACCCTTGAGCAAAAATAAGCCTTAATCAGTTCTTATGAGAAAATGTAAGCAAATGGAATTTTATTAAATTCCACTTTTTTTTCTCGATAGTTTTGAAGAACTGGCACTCAAGATCTTTTTGTTCTATTATAAATTTATAGCGTCGTTTAAGATAGTAATCTTTTCCATTAACATTTTACAACTCAATTTCCGCTGTTATTTCCCGAAATTTGTAAATATACGGTATTCTATTAACGTAGAGTGTTTGGAGAGATATTATTTCTATTTTGGTTTAACAGTATGTAGTTATTTCATTAGTTCATTTCATAGAATAATTTTCTGGTTCTCATTTCCTCGAGCCTCGGGGAAACATTCCTGTAAATTATTTCTGTTCTAGTCTTCTTTTGGTTTCTTCTCTGATTCTTTGGTTCTACTGGTCAATGCTTCCATTACTGGTGTTCTTCATGTCTATCAAATGTTTTACCCTAACTTTCCTTACTAGAACAAGGAAAATATTTCGGTAGAATCGACCAGAGAGGCAGAGAATGGCTCATTATATCAATTGCCCGCTTGACTATACTTCGGAGGTTATATGATTCGAAAGAAGTGCATTTCGAGAGTACGCAGTTGAGAAAAAGGCGTTATAGGGCCTTTGGAGGCCCCATCGAGTGCGTCCCACTTTCCCTCGCGCAACAATTTTGCAACGGCGCCAGAACCTCCTTAAAAGCATTCATTCCCCTCAACGCATTTAACCCCTTCCAACTCCTTCGCACTATAGACATCTGGCTCTTTCTGCCTCCTCCTTCCTGCGTACCCTTTGCTCTCGATACCCACCCTTTCACTATTCTTTCCTCACGCCTCTGCTCCTTACGTGTTACACAGGAAGGCATAGAAATAATTAAGAAGTGAAAAGCTTTTGTGATCGCAAGAGGTTCTTTACTTGTCATGCTTCAATAGAAATATTCTATTGTGAATGTAATTTAGGGAAAATGCTTACAGAAATATGATTATAGAATGGTATCCTCTCCATTGTTGCCAATTTATTTTCGAAAATGTCGCTATTATCACTCTGAAAAGCAGCCAAAAAGTCGTTAAATTCGGTAAAAATATCGCTAAAAATTAGTTAATAAAATTACACAGCTTAAATTCCCTTCTATAAATGGAGTATCACTTCAGAAACTACACAAAGTAAATTATTAGAATGAATATTATGTTTTTTTCCAGAAAAGTAATACTATTTTAAACAAGGAAAAGGGTTTAGGTGACTTAGTACGATAAGTTGTGCATCTAGGAAAATTCCCAAGGAGAAACGGACATGAAATAAGTCTGTCAATGGATAGAGCAACCGACCGGCAATTGGGAGACCCGGATTCGAGTCCCGGTGCCGTCAGACTTTTTTCATGTCCGTTTCTCCTTGGGAATACTATTTTAATTTCAAATGAGTCAACGTGTTATGTTTGGTTTAGGTAGAGGAGGGTTAACACAATAGAACATACTCTATAGAGCAAGAGATGTCGCTGAAACAGATAAAAAATTCCTAAAAGAAGGAAAAAATCTCTAAATTTAGCGAGAATATCGGTAAATTGGCATTTATGATCCTCTCACAATTATGTGATCGTATTCACGATGCTTTTAAGGGAAAATGCACTTATTATATTTAAATGACATGAATATTCAAGGCATATTTTGTTCGTCTCTTGAATAATGAAACCATTCCTATCTAATTGTGTGCAAAGTATCTAATTGTGTGCAATAATAAATTGAAACATAAATGAGATTCCTCAAGAAAAATAAGGATTTACTGCGATTATTGTTATTTTCTTTGAACTTAACCCAATACGTACCCTTAAATATATTTAAAGAGAAAATAATATGCCACTAAGGACATAAAACGGATTATTTTCTCTATTTATCCTAATTACCGAAATTCTGTTCGTACGTTTTAATATATTCTTTCCATAAATAATCAAGGTGGATATGATTATGCTATCCCTTGTGAACTGAATGCCTTTGTAATCGAGAAGTGAAATTTAAAATGTTATATCGATACAATAACGTAATGAGAAAGCGGCAGATCGTGGCTTAGAGAAGTAAGATAGGTCAAGTGCCGTTAAATGCTTGCTAGGAAGGGTTCAATTTCGTTCTATTCGAAGCGTCCATTCTTGGCCAATCGCGATTATTTCGCACGCAATCAGGAAAAGGAAACAGTGATGTAGGAAAGTGCTCATCAGAGGAAAAAGTTTCTCGCCGAGTAAGAAAGAAACGGTGACCGATAGAGTGAGAGGAAGGTGGTCGAGACGCCGGAAATGGTCTTAGGAGTGGGGAACAACGTGATTGTTGGGGAGAATCGAAGAGCTAAGGGTCTTCTTGGAAACTCCCTCTTAGACGAAGGGAGTCGTAAAAAATCACCGAGGGTGACTTATTGTGCCATATCCTTGAATAATAAACAGATAATATTGAATTCTAATACCCAAATGGGGAGGATTGTCTTCAGGTGTTGCTGGAATGGTCGGATGAAGCGGATGTTTGAATTTCAGAAGGAATAATAATGTGATAGGTTTCCGAAAATCTACACACCCTTAAGAACTCTTTCTACCCACTATGAAACGTCGAATACTACCAATTACACAAAATCCTCAGTTTACGAGCATTCAACTTCCGAATTATGGGATATCAGACGGCATGTTGCATGGAATATTACCGCTTTTAAAACGGATAGTTAGAAATTTTTCGAAAAATTTAAGTATGGAATAACATATCATGAGTAGGACTTTAACTTTATTGATTCCATGGTGGTATTCCCATTGGCATTCAACTCATTTAGTATAATTAGTATGCAAGAATAGGCAATCTATTTATTATTGATGCTTATTCATGTAATCTTGAGTGCACTCGATGTTTTTTGCGCAAAATCCTTGAATTCAGATGACCTTTCGCCGACAATCTTGGTCCACTCAAAGCTTCTTTCCTTCGAGTCACGACTTATGCTAGTGCTCGGATAAGTGAAGGACGTCGATAGAAATAAAAAGGTGCAGCTTTTTTCGGGAGAGATAGTAGGAAAGGGCAGCTGTGTACTTACCGAGGATGAGGTGGCATTTTAGCGTTGTATCTGAGAAAGAAATGGTTGCGATTGTGCAGCGTTGCATCAGTTACGAAGCCGTGACCGAAAAATCTGATATTGTTTCTTGAAGATTTGTAAAAAAAAGGTGATCACGTGGTTACTTCAGTGATGTTGCGCATTTGGAGTTTTCTTGTGAACATTTTCGGACGTTCTAGCCCTTCGGAATTTGACCGAACAATATGTTCTTTGTAATAAGAAAGTTAGTTTTTATGGAAATCCAATATCAGATATTTTAGAATAAGTTCCACGGTACTTTTCTAGTTAATCGCAATTAAATTTGATATCTATAATCCATGTTTATCTATGGATTCATTTGCGCTACTCCCTAAAATTTTAACTGCGTTACTTTACATAAAATAATATTTAGGCCGAGTACTTTGGTTACGTAGCTGAATTTCTGTTTACCTCATGTAATCGCGAAGCATAAATGTTTCTTCGTTATGTGTGAATTTTAAAGGTTAATTACCATAAATCAAGGTCGATATCTCTGAGCAGAATTTAATTTTCAATCCCACGTATAATGTCATGGCATCATACAGCAACGTTTTAACCGTGTTTCAAGGGAAGAAAGATAACTCGGAGAAAATTTATATTTCTCTGATAATGAAGTTAGTCTTTGGTGATAATTAAGGATATATTAAACAGTTTCGTATTTGCAAGGTAAAATTCTTACGCAGCGTCGTCATGTGAATAAAAAGCATCGTTTTGTCAGCTTCTTCAATCTAAGTCTTCGTACTAAGAGTTTCATATTTAATTTTTACGTTTAACTTTCATCGGCTAAGTTCGAAACATTTTCAAATTTTCATTTTTTTTCAAATTAACATTTTCATTTTTCAATTTTTTTTCGATTTTTGAAGACATTTTTTAATTTTTAATTGGTTATATTGGATATTTAATCAGACGCTAGCAAATTCAGGAAATTTATTTACACTACAGTATGTGGAATCATACTAAATGAGAATGCAACACACTAAAAGAACCTGAGTAACTTCAACGCTTGTTCATTACTTCACAAGTAATACCTCTTTTTATATAAGTCAAGGAAAATTTAAAAACTAGATAGATGGAAACTAATCGCAAAAAATCACCTATTTGAAAGGGCACATGTTCTTATGGAAATGGTAGGTGATTACCTTAAAACCGAAGCAATTAGAAGGTCTGATTTGCGATGCTTCATCAGCTAGAAATAAAAGGAGGAACTCAGATTTAATAAATAGACTCCTATAAGTTCAACTTCGATTACCTGAGCTTCTAACAAATTATAGAAGTAAAGAGGAAGAGGAAGAGGTGTTTTGTCGAGAGAAGACCTTGGAGATGACCTTTGTAGCAGAGAGAAAACAGTGACACCACTCTGGACGCGACGGTGCCATATTAGATGATGAATTCCTATTTTTAACTCTGGAGCATCCGTCGATGAGTTCATGATTTTACGGAAGTTTGAATTAAGACGACAAATGCGGCTGATATGAAGACCAAACACGCGTTCTTCTACGTATTTGCGTACAAGCTAATCGGATGGTTAATCTTCCTTTAAAACTTACGATCTTTAAGATGTAGACATCGACCTTGTGGCAGGGATGAGCATCATTGGTTAAACAGAAGGAAGAGATCTTTTCCTGCTTTTTCGTGGAAGATCTTTCTCAAGTGAATACTTATTGCGTCGTTCATTTCTTCTGAAGATGACCTCAAGTCTTCTACTGAGAGAAAATTAGATGTGACGGAATCTCAGATGTATTTGCAAGAAATACAAGGCTGGAAGAAGCACAAGGCTGGAAGAAACGAGAGGAAGAATTCCTAAGGAATAGAACCAACCTAAGGTATTTTGGCGCACCGGGCAAGGTCCTGTTCAGTCGCGTCTTACATTTTCATACTTTATCGACATTCTTTTCATAACGATTTGCTTATTTCTACAATAATTTTCAAAGTTCTCTTGGAATGGTCTAAACCTGACACTTTGCGAGGTAATTAACGAAATTAATTTATTGATATAAAGCAAAATACAACGTAATCGGCTCATTTCGCTTTAGACGTTGTATAGGTAGTGATGGAAAGGTTTTTTAATAATCGTAATCTAAATTAATTTTAAACTGCTATTAACGAAAAAATCGGATGCGTAATGATTTCATGATCATAGAATTCGTTAACAATTAATTATATATTCTTTAGACAAGATTTAATACACCTTTGGGATTCGACCACGGCGTGAAAACTCCTCAAAATAATCCGGATAACATGTTTATCGTTGAATATGTGATGCAGCCAGGACGTACGATTGTTGGAATATCCGCTAGTGCATTTGTTGAGACACTTGAGGGAGATAAAGTTATGTGGCCGCAAATTTGCCATTCGTGTCCCCCTTTAGATACTACGTCCAGAATTTTAGAAGATTAAATTGTTTAGCAGAGTCGTAAAATTTAAATTGGAATGGTTTTACTGATACGCAATTCTAGGACTACTTCAGCAACGAAATATTCTAAGTAGATTGTATGCGTTTTTATCAGTAGTTATTAAATGGTTGGCAACGGAATTTTATTTATTTACAAAGTTAGGCCGCAGTTTGACACAAGTCTGGTTGCAGCTTAATCACGTGATGTACACTTCTTTGAAAATAAAAAGAATACACAATTGATAATCGCTACTATATTACATTGAATCTAAATTATAACATATTTACGCAATTTATATTTCTATATCTCAATAAAATCTGCATCTTCTCTACACTCCTTTTTATTCTTAGGAAAGTGTATGAAGACCTCTTCAGGCAAACTGTTCCAATCTTAAACCCCTCTATTTATGAACGAATACTTAGCTGTTCTTTGCTTTATCAGCTTTAACTTCTGTTTATGATCCCCTCGAGCAATTTAAATCGGTTCTTTTATTCTGCTTCACAGTTCCAAGCCTCGCCTCCGTTTTTTACCTGAAAGATGTCTACCAATCGATTTACCCTCCGCCTTTTTTCTAATTTTTCCCAATCAAGAATTTCTAAAATTTCCGTTACGTTATCTTCTTTCTAACGTTTCCGTAATGCATATCTAGCAGCTTCCTACTGTACTTGATTGAGGAGTGGAGTTTTATGAAGTAGAATTATTCCATTACTAGATAGCGGATGTGTTTTTAAATTGCATATGCATATATCGGAAAATAATTTTCATCTTCGGTACTATTACTACTACTCTAGAAAAAATACAGTTTTGTCCGTCTTCTATCCTACAGTGTAAAAAAGTGTTATAAGAAAAAGATTCTAAGTGAGAGGAGTGGTATTTAAGGCGTAAATAGTTGGAAGGTGAACAGGATACATTGGCTTGCCAATAATATCTGAGGACACTTCACGGAAACATTTCTTTTGAGGGCAAGTACTGAGAGAGAGATCGGCGATCGAACTCCTGCGCTCACTGATGGAAACGGAAGGCTCGCCAAAGTTGGTCAACTCTCTGGCAAATAAGGAATAGTGAGATCATTCAAGTTGCAGCCATTTTAAACCGGGAATTCCGATGGAATTCTTAAGAAGGGCAGACAATGCAACAGTCAATGACAAATTCTCAGTGATGCAAGTTTACTTACGTGAACTTGAGCTATGAGTATTAAAATTAGCCGGAAGAAAATATTCGTCAGATTCCATTTCATCATTCTGTTCTTTCCGAATAAATTCTTTGATAAAACTTTTCCGAAGAGAAGGAAACTAAAGATCAAATATTATAGATCATCAATTTCAATGTAGGCTTCAAACCGAATGTTCCTTTTGGGAAACAAGAATACCTCTACATATGATAAAAAGAAATGTTACTCGCACCATTATTCGATTGTTTGCCATTTTTATGACGTTTACTTCTAAATTAGCTCACCATTATAATGGACATAACTTCATAGACTTTCTTTAAGCCGTTCTGTTTCTGTTGAACATTAATAGATTGTTAAACAAAATTAAACAAAGACCAAAGTATGAGTGTCTAAAAAAATTATATCTTCTATAAAACCTTCACTTAAATACTTCCGCGCAAACAGTAACATTTTTCTGTGGCATGGGCCCTTAAAGAAGGGATAAATACCAAGTAATTCCAATCTTAAAAAGAAGCTATGGATGCATTGCTATTACTTTACATTTTAACTTGGTTTTTTAAGTAGTTGAGCCTAATATAAAACTCCTTTATTGACTTTGCACTTATTGTTTCCTTGCAACTTTCATTTCAAAAATTTCCTTCTTAGATGAAAAACTCCCCTCTTATTCCGTACCTCTCTAGATAATTTATGTTTATGCCTTCAGCGCTATAAGTGTTCATTTCACTTTACTCTCAATGTAAAAGTTCATTTCACTCCACTCTCGCCAGAAGTGTTCATTACAACGCTTAAGGTCCATTTTTTGCATCAAAATGATGAAAAATAGTTGTTTTTGCATGAAATCCACTCTTGCCAGAAGTGTTCATTACAACGCCTAAGGTCCATTTTTTGAATCGAAATGATGAAAAATAGTTGTTTTTGCATGAAACCGGTTATCTCCTAGTTGCTTGTGGATTTCAGTTTCCTATTGGTTGAGGATAGTAGGAGTCAGAAGGAATAAGTAAAACTTTGTAATATCATCAGGTGGTGATATGGCGTCTTAGCCGAAACTGTTCGTAATAAAACATCTTGTGGATATTACAAAAGTTTTACTTATTCATTCAGAATGTCTTTCCACGAAGTCCAGCCAGAGAGAATAGATAGTAGGAATCTTTAAAAACATAAGAACAACATTCTCAAATTTGCGATCACTACCTGACTCCCCTTCTTCAACTGCCATCGATTTTCTTTTATACTTATCAAAAACGTCTTACGGAAGGGATAAATCAAATTATATGACGGTGGATTTACATGTTTTATATGTAGATGCACATGTATTGCGTAGTTTGAATTCTTATTTTGCTTGTGATCTCTCGAATAGAGGAAATAAGTGACTCACTCATTTTCAGTGATTTAGAACCATACTATAAAAGAGAGCATCTTTGACATTTTTTGCTTTGCTGTTCTTGAATCCATTCTATTGTCTTACGTTCATTGTTGGCTGAGATACATCAGGGGCCGCATAATATCTGTCATATCTTTCGTCTCTAAATTTCCGTCTAAGTAGTTTGCGTGGTTATTTTAATGAAACCTCTAAATGATTTTCGTTTTCCATTCCTTCATATTATCTTTATACAGAAGCAAAAAATCAAACTTTTGCAAATCCCTGGAAAGAAATATTTTCTCTTAAAAGTTTATTTAACAGGTCTTCCTTCGCTTTCTTCCTTCCTTGCATGTAATTAACATTCCACTTTGTTAACTTTCCCTTCCTATTTCACTTCTTGCTTCTCATTCTTCGTATCAAAGACGCCTTTGATGCTTGGAATACTCTATTAAATAGGCTTGGCTTTTCCGGAGAACTATTTATTACCAGGTAATATACAGATTTGACAAAAATGAGGAATTTTTCAAACTTCCCCTCTTTTCACATCTAAGCTGCCAAGAAGTGGGAGAGAAAGCTTACGGGGCGTAGAGAACGCTCTGCAGGAAAGGAAAGCTTGTGTAAGGGTCAATTCTACAAATAGGGAAGGAAGGTGGCCGATACGTAATGTATTGGGTCAAGGAAATTCCTGCAATGTTACGTACGTGTATGTGTAAAGTATCTGCTGTCATGACAGCATTCTATAACAGACGCTGATCATGTAATGCACGAATAATATCCTTTAAAAGGCGATTCACAGCATAGGAAATGTTTTTAAACGATTCTCAGAGTGTGCTTCTGCATTTGAAGATGCAACCCCCTAATACCCGACTTTTAGTAGTAAATTTTAATATTTGTAATGATACTTAAGGCCTTTTAATGCTTTTAAATTTCCAGCCATAGGACTAAAGACTCTTCCTGTTCAGCTCTCTAGTGTCCTGAATCCAATATTTCATTTTCGACAGATAATCTGAAAGCATCAGACTTTAGGACGTCATCTCCCTTAACGATGGGCTTTGTATCCTTTATTATTATTTTTATTATGCATTGTATGATTTTATGATTATTTTCTAAATGCATTTGATTGGAGGCGACCAATTTCAGCCATTCGGTTATTGGTTGATCTTCCCTAAGACATCCGCTTCGTAACTCGAAGGTAAAGGTTAAACTTGAAATCGTGAAGGGTGAAAATGACGAAATCAGCGTATATACTCAACAAACGTCACATGAATGCCGTCATAAGGAAAACAGCGGCGAAACTACATACTTTTTCCCTTATTTATCTCCGTGGAAGGCCCGAGCTGTTGTAGAGCGGAATACGTCTTGGTATGCGGCTGGGGTCGTAACCTCAGGTTAAGCAAAACGTATTTGCTGTTTTCTCGAAGGCAATGCAAAGCCGATAGCCGGTTTTATGATGCTATTCGTCGTGAGCCGGGGTAAGCCATGACATCACCATCCTCTCGGTAAAAAGAGTTGAGATTGTAAAGGGAAGGTGAGAGGGGGAGGAGATTGGAGGTCTCGGGAGGAACTTGACCTCGGTGCCATAGGTTGCCGCCCTCTTAGAGGGCAAATCCTCCCATTCGCTTGCACTTTTACCCTCTCCAAAGACTCCCTCAAACGAGCGCTCATCAGCAAGCAACCATACACTGCACCGCCGGCTTGCAAGCATCCGAATCCTCCGACAAGCAACCCTCTCGTCCCATTCGTTCCCTCAGCCACTTCCTTTTCGGGATCGCCTTGTGCACCCTTGCATGAGTCACGCTCGCTAATAAAACGTGATCTCCATCTGCAACTTTAACTTTGTTTTACGATCTCTAGTCTCAGTTCTTCGTGGAGTCATTTTTATATTACATCGGCATCCCTGAAATGAGATGCTAGGGGATTATTTTCAGCATTTCACCTCTATAAGCTAGACCTTTGGGGCATTAATTTATTCACTTAAAGCTAATGGTTCTTCACTGGTAAGCGAAATTGGAAATAACCTTTCCAGAGTGAAAATTAGGAAAACTCGTAAATCAATTTTTATAAAAATACTCTGATTTTCCAAAACGCTGTAAATTTTACGCCGCCATATCACATAGCTTAGCTTGCATACATATTACTCGCATGCAGTTTTCTTTAAAAAATAGAATTTGAGAATTATATTGTTAACTCTTCAAGACCGATTTTAGCGTAAATAAAGTAGCTCTAGCCAATTATTTGAGCTAAACAAGCTGGGCAGAATTTCTTATTGAATTAATTTTGATTCTGCTCTCATTACATGTTTGTTTTACCTTCGATGGTAATAAAAGAATAAATATTACAGCTAGATCCGATGTCAAGCTATTATAATGAACAAGAGGTACATGAAAATGACGTACGAAAAGGAGCTACTATCGCGCTTTTGAGCTGTACACAGAATCACGCTTCATTCCACGCGGTAAAATTATATTTTACGGGCGCTGTGATACCTTTGCGGAAGTAATATTCTCTCTTAAGGCCAACGAACTGAAGAGGATAGAATCTTCACTTTATTATTTGGTCGCTCCGGAGCTTGGAAGGGAAATTTGCGGACATGATTTGCTTGAATTACTTTCCCATTCTATGGGAATTTATATGCTAATATTAATTTCCAATCCTCATAATTGGTCACTTATTTCACTTTTTTTCTTTCGGCCTACTTGTGCTTTGAAGCACTTTCTGCGATTTTACTTTTTCCCCTTTACTCTTCGGTATAATTAGGCATGAAAAAAATGCTTAAATTTAATCTTAAAAAAACTGACTGAAAATGAAAAATTCGGCATAATCTCACGTAAGAGCGTTCTTATATTTACTATTTTATTTCCGTTTTGAAATAATTTTGATTTTATTCTCTCTATTTCCAGGTAAGTGTCCAGTACTTAGGCTGTTTAGACTAATTTAAGATACCAGCTGAATTGCTGCTGCCAATTGTCGTAAGTACAAAAGGCCCTTTGTATATATAGTGAATTTATTTCAGAGATTATTATGTTAATCTGTTTGTTTAACTTTATGAAATAATGGGGTTTATGGCAGAAAACAAGCTTTCGCTGTTTGCTTGTTTTCTGTATTTTTTGCGATTCACACGTGACTTTAGGTCGATATTTATTATTATTATACTCTTACGGCGAGATTAGCCCAAAATAGCTTCTCTTCCATCTGATTCCTGGATATATTACATGATAATACTCAAAAGCGAAAAACGATTGACAAAAGTTAACTTAAATTCCGAAAAATGAATCAACACCAGCATAAAAAAAACTGGCAACGTAGCTACAAGATAATTGGCACAAAGAGTAGATTCAGATAATAAGGAGTCAAGTTGATAATGTAGCATCTACTGAATGTTTATTTGTTTATTTGCACCATTGGACTACAAATAGGCTCCAAAACAGGTGGTAGAAATGTAACTCTTAACAACGAAATTATTCACATTTAATAATGAGAGTAGATGAGATTTTGTTGAATTATTTTCAACTTTCTAACTGTATCCATCGCTTGTCGCCGCCTGAATCATTTCTCCTTTTTGATACGCTTGAGTTCGAAGCTGTTCGTGATAGCTTACGTGCGACCGTTTGATGAACACTGGTTCAAGGAGAATCGCCCATTGTTTTAAGGTTTGTGTGTGCGCGCATTGACTTGCTTTTGCGTGCAATCGCTCGTCTCATCAACGCGCGAGGTGGCATCTCATGAATTTCGCCCTTTCTTTGTCCATTTTACTGGCGAAAGACAAAAGTACCAACTCTCCTCCTCCTATTCTCCTCTGAACCTATTGCCTTATTCATCTCCCATTGTTCTGCTCGCCCTTAGTCACTTATCAGCTGAGCTTGGGTTCACATCTTTTTACTCAATCTAAATCCGATCCCAGATTTCCTTCGTCAATAGGATAACTCGTTGAAAAAAGTTCTTTGTTTACAATCACGATTTCAAGACCACGATTTCAAGGCATATTTCATCGAATATCCTTCTATAATGTTGCTTATCGCGGAATATTTCGTTGTAAAAGTATTATTTATTTTAACCGGTTCTCTCGAAGAAAACAAAATTAAATCCTCTCGTAATTTTAGTTTTGGAGTGGTTAAACGATCAATTTATAAATCCTCACCAGAATTTGCGCATGTATCCTTAGCTTGAAAGGGACAAATTTGCACATGAAGAGCTTTTACAGAGATAGGCTCTGGGGTTGCCGAGAAGTAAAGATCCTCAAAGCAATGAGATATGGGCAAAAGGGTTGCAAAAAGAATGTATTCTGTAACAATCGGCCTTAATAAACATTCACTAAAACCTTTTAAACATCTTGTTGTGATTGAATGTGATTCGCTACTTAATGACGTTTACTTGCCATTCGAATTAGCATGTGGTTCTCGCTAAAAGAAGTGCCTGACTAAAAAGGCTCCCATTTCTTTCGCAATATTTTCGACGAAAGGTAAAAATTAATTCCAACTACCCACTCTTCTCTCACTGTGCGGTTTGCTTCCCTTTCAACCTACGCTACTACCTTTTTCGTCGAACCACTGCTGTTGCCTAGCAGGAGACCAATGGACAACCCGTGATTCACAATACTCCATAATCATCTCTCAAGGCCCCTGCTATTATTTTTTAAATTCCTAATCTCTCAAAATGGCTCGAAGGAAGCCAAAACGCTTTTCCAGAATGACGATTGATGATGAATGATTTTTTTCTTAGGTAATGGAAGGAATTAAAGTAATCGTAAAGATATTTTTATTCATAACTATGAAATTATCAGAATCTTTTTGTATTGGCTTACGTAATGAAATCCTGAAAGTTAATTAAATTTGACATGCTGGATTATGATTAAGATTTAGAATTCTATCTTTAAAAATCCTTAAAAAATTCTTTGGGACTACATAAGAGTTGGTTACTAACCTCCTGTCGTAAGTTTTAGAGCTTGCGTCTAGGATCCTAGTGAATCATTCGCAACTTGCACTTTTGAAGCCATATGCTAATAAACAGATATCGACTTGCTATTCTAGGCGAAGTAGGAGGGTTTTCATATGAAGGATGACTCTTAGGACATGTCAAGCCTACCTGGATACTGTTCGTCAACCTTCGTCCCTACAACTTTCCTTCTCATCCTTTCCCTTTCTTCTTTCGCTCGTATCGATTTTCTTTCGCCCACCTTTCGCCAACCTCCGCCTCTTCCCATTTGCACAACCCACGCTCATAGACGGGCGTCCTTCACCCATGCTGGCACCCACTCATCCCTTTCGTCTCCAAGGCTATCAGAGTTCATATCCCGGCGTGAGTGAGGAGGCGTAGAAGGGAGAGAAGGGGGAACCGGACATCGAGGAAAGAAGCGGACACCGGAGAGTGTTTATCTATCTCTCCATCTTCACCCCCTCTTGGTTACTTTTCCATATCAACTCATTTATTTTTGCATCTTAATCCGCGAATTTTAAAGAGGCAAAGATAACGAGCTTCTCCAGTGACTGGCGTTGCTCTGGATGAAAAACTGCAGAGTTACGAAATTCCATCGGTCAGCGCGGCGGTGGTAGCTTTTTCGCCATCACGAATTCGATGTCCGTATGGTTGCTTGGGACCGAGGATGAGCCAAGAAGGCATTTTCACTTTCTCTTCGTCCGAAGCGAGGATTTTCGGGTACGAGCAGTCGTGATCCATCAATCACAATTGGTCCGCTTTCGATTCCATCCGTTGGTAGGCGTTTCGCAAGGCGGCGCTGAATTGGTCAGCCGAATTGGTAGCACAAACCTACTATAGTCGAGTAATTGAAATTTCTCCCGTGCAGCACGTTACTCTTCAAACTTTGAGAAGATCGGGTATTTGTTTTCATATCTGAAAGATCATCATCGCTACTTTCCAATTCCGATCAACCCTCATCTAATTTATATTTCGGAAATTGGAACATCTTCTCCGTGAGTGCGTTAATTGCCTCAATATCTACTCATTCTATTGGAATGCCTTACATCTCTCGTTTCCAGCATACCTAAAAAAAGTGTTTTAATTTAAAAGTAGAATATAAAGATAAAGTATAAAGATTACAAAGATTTTCTATTTTTCGGAAATCTGTCGCCACGCAATCGATCGCCATCATAGCAATTTTCGATTCGTCAGCTGCTGCAACTAGTCTCAATCATACACACCAGCTTTTTTGGATCATATTAATTCCTGTAGTGCGAAAAATGTTTAACAAAATAATCTAAGACTTTTAGAATCTGGCGATTATTGATGAATTTTAGATAACATCTGTCGGATCTTACTTAATCATTAACAGTGTTTTAGTAGTGTTCGTTTTTCCAGAAACTCTTGCTCCTCAATAAGAGCAAAGAAACTTCAACGCGAGTATTAATCGAAGAGGAACATCTTTTCTTACAATGACATGGCAGTAATCAAAAGGCCTCCACACAATGAGCTTCAAAGCCGTTCGTTGAGAGGATTTTTGATTTGCAACCCACAATTTCTCCCTGATAAATTGCATCATGAAAGTATACCTTAATGCTATTGCGCACCAGTGGTATTCATGTGATTGGGAGTGAATGGATTTTCTGTCGGCAGCTTGGGAACGAAAGATAGTAGATGATAGGAGTCTTGCAAGCCAAAGAGTGGCATTAGGAATAGAGTAACTAAGGTATTTTGGTTATATATGTGTATTTTAATACATGTATATAGAATTTTTTTCGAAAACAAGAATCTCATGGGATTATTATATGAATTATTGGGTGAGCTGAAGCGTTTTGTTGTTTATATTTTTTTCCCTACTAAAAAATGAGGGCCTCTACTTTTCTGCAGTGTCCTCTGTCGCTTACATAATTAACGTCTTTTCACAATCCAATATTCTAAGTTCAAAATTTACGTATAATATTCGAAAGCCATCCATTTCACTTTTTCAGATGCCGAGTAAGTAAAACTAATGTAAGCAGGTAGTACCTGAAAAGATTGTTTTGCTGAATATAGTAACGATTTATAAGGAGTAACGCTATGGAGAGGAAGATTTTATTAATTCTAGATATAATGAGAGTCAGTGAATTAACTATGAACTAAAGTCAACAGAAACTCTTTTAGTTGTTTATCCAAGTAGTATATCTGCTTGTCTCTAGTGTTCTTCTCTAGTATGTTTTCTTTAAAACTACCCTTTTATGTGACATGAAAATAATAAATGAACTGGAGTAATTTTCCACAGACAAACAAGTAAGATTGCTTAAACGTAACGTGATAGGTGGGAGATATATTGCTCTAGAATAAAACGTTAGTCCTCCTACGTTTCCATTTTATTGCCATTTCCATACCCACTTACTTCTGCACTAACCTTTAGCAGTGTTATGGAAAAGGAGTTTCCTTCCCTCCGTCGTCATATCGGATCTCCGCCTCTTAGTCATACGCTCTCTTCGCCTACCTCTTTTGCCCACACATTCTGTGCAATGCCCACGTCCTTTGAACTTCTTTTTCTTCAGCCACTCTCCTTTTCACAACGTGTTGAACGCGACCTTTTGAAAAATGCTCTTATCCTCTTTTTACATCTCGGAGGGGCGTTTTCATATCTCACTTTTCCCCGCATTACACTTATGATAGTCTCGGCTGCGTCATTTCTAACAATTTCCTCTTGTGCAATTCACGATGAAATTTAACTTTCTCTAGGAAAAGCGGACATGAATCTGTCTGACAGGACCAGAACTCGAACCTGGAATCTTCCGCTTACTCTTTTCCTTAAATTCAACTTTACTCGTTTCTCAACATTAACCATGATATAAATAGTTCCTTTAATTCCCTTAACTTGCCCCATACTCCTTCCATACAGAATAAAATCCCTCATGAAATTCTTCGTCTTGGAAATACCGAAGAAGATATAAGTTCCCTACTTATTCGATCCACAATAGAAAATGCCACGGAAGTTTTTTGCCCCTCGTGTTCTTTTTCTTATTTCATCCATTCAATTCTATCTTGTGTGCGTTTAAAAGTCACATTTTAAAATAAGAAATTAGCCTTCTGAGCAGGTAAGCGAACGACTCGGGAATCTATCATCCGTTTTTTGTCCTTCCCTTACTCTCGGATTCCTCGAGCGCGGCGGATTCTTCAGATGTTCCTCGTCTCCCTCGCCTCGTCCTCCGCCCACTCGTCGCAGTGCACTGTCCACCACTTACATCCCTCGATTCTCTCTTTTTTTGCGAATTTTTTGCACCATCGACAATACCCGTTCCCTCAAGGTCTCTCAGTTCTTGTACCATCTCATATGGCAGCCATCTCCTGTTCTTTCCTCCTTCTCAGCTTTGTCCCATCTCAATTTCTCTCTTAGCTCACCCTTTCCACCTACAGCCCATATTTCTTCTCGGCGCCACTAACCTTTCGACTAAGGGTCATTAACTCACTCCGGATACATTTTAATTTATTCCTAAGTCAGACGTTAGGGACATCGTTGGTGGCATATTCGGAAAATCTCTCGGTCGTCTATTGATGAGACCATAAGAGTCTATAGTCGTCTAGAATGTTTGAAAGGTGATTTATTGGTTAAGAAGGAGACATGAATGGGAAGGAATGTATTTAATCCACCAATAGGATCCGGTATATATTCTCCTTCAAAGTCTTATCTTCTGTAATCCTCGGATATTTAGAAAATTGTATTTCTTTTGTTTTTTGGTCTTGTGAACATTCCCAACAAGAAGTCAATATTACTAGTTCTTCAAGCGTAGTTTTCCTTTTAAACTTCGAGGAGTGCCTGCCTATGCTATTTTTATCGTTGCAATTAGTACACTATACAAATATATACAACACCTTCAGAGATTGCGAATTTTACTCTTATTCGAGCGTTAAAATCTCCATGTTCATGGGAGGCTTCCAGGAGAATAATGAGAATATTTTCCCCAAAGGGACATTATAAGTGAACTACCCAAACGGAAAATATTTTTATGCATCTAAAGGAAAATGGCTATCACGAAGAAGCCACCGTCGAATTACAGAGATTAATTAGTTACTTAGAACTGTCAAGTTCTCATAAACTTCTAGAATTATTAGTCTGTCAGTTAAAATTTTATCTCGGCTTCTGTCTTTTATTGGTAATCTTGAATAAAATAGGCGAAGGAATGCTTCATATGAATTTTTATTGCGTTTTTATAAAGAGTTGGGTGAGGAAAAGTTTCTTGCCACTTCTGTTACGTAATTTTGTTCCTGTTTTATTCATTTACAAAGTGCGTACGTATATTTATAAAGTATGAACTAAATCTCCGCATGATCATAGTTGTGCCAGTGGGTTCTGTCCACAATAAATATGCTCCTGAATTTGATCGCCCGCGTTTTCCGGTCACTGAATATCACAAGAACCACCGTGTACCTCCCACTCATCTCTATTCATATTTCCTCTCTATTTTTCCTTTCTCTTTTACATCACTCTCTTTTTCTCACATTCTCTAAGCCATCTTTTGTGACCCACGTCATTCTCTTCTCTGACCACTTTCTTTCTTTCTCCCCCTCTCCTCTCTTTGATGTGGCTGGAAGGCGGACAAACCAGTTCTTAAGTCCGAGACTGCTCCTCCTTCCTTCGCTCGCAGGTAACCCTTTCATTCCAACAGGGAGAGTGAAAAGAGAACGAAAAATCGGTAAGAAAAGGGCCGCCGGAGGATAGTAGAGCGATAGGTATGGGAGATAATATGCATGAAAGCACTAACGCACATGGTCGAAGTTTTTGCTGAAATTTACTCGGTAAAAATGTCGAGAGCGAAGCTGCAGTGAAGCAATAAAAGCTCCGACAAATAGCAATGAATCTGACTCATAAAATTGCAGGAATCTGATGCTAAATATAATTCATGAAACAGCGACTTTCCTTACTATTTCTCGAGTTACTGCCATCAACAATTCGTTATCTGCTTAAAATGGGTAATGACTCTCGATGGGTAGTCTATCAAATATCGCTAAATAATGCCATTAGAGCTTTCTTTTGGGAAGCAGTTTTGATAAATGTAAAGGTTTACTAATGCTTCGAATAAAATCCCACCGAAATACGCATAAAGAATGATGTCTAAAGCCATTAGTCGAATGAAATTAGTTGAAAGAAAACGCATCTTTAATAATCTCTCTGTTACCTTTTAAACTTACCCTAAAGCCAATAGGGGTCCCTTAATGCACGAAAAGTAGATGAGTAGGAGGTACCTTGTAGATCTACTTATAAAAGTAGATCTACTAGGTAGATATAACTCCAGGTAGAGGCTCTTTCTTTGGCTCTCTGTATTCTCATGCGAAAGAAAATATTTAACTGTCAAGATTCGCTGGATTACATGGACTGACTCATCGTTGAATAACGTTTAGGTCCATATCTGAATCAATGAGAAATAGTCCAGGCTTCTACTCTCTTTGTTAGACAGCGCATTTAATTGGTTCACTACATTTTACTTGAAATACCATTAATTTTAACGATTGGTTATGTTGTATGTAACTCTTCTTTTCATGGTAGCAATCGCTAAATAACTTTTAACCAGTTCCTGAGTTAAATTACTCGTTGGAGATCTTGTTGCGAGGGGCATCTTCGAGTAGCCGCGAGCGGAGCCCGTTATGGAGCCCTCAACCTTGCCTTCGCGTCTGAAAAACGAACATCGTTTCAGATCGCCATCCCGTTGCTCGGATCCGAGCCATTTGCGGTGGCAAGGACGTCCGGTGGGCGAGACCCAAGCGTGGGCGAATGGGCGGCGGGGGGAAGCTGTAGGTAGAGATAGGAAAATGCACAAGGAAAATAAAAGTCTCTCTTGTTTCCTGCTGAGGGGGCGCCGCACGGAGTCGCGCCATCTCGATTCGAGTTTCTAAGTAATTGGCGGCTTTTGTTGACCTCCAGCCCACGCGAATCCGCTCAATAAGATCCCTCCCGCACCTCCTGGATGGTGCCTGCGGAGGTGTCAGAGGTGTGATTACTAGGAAGCGTATCGAGTTTCATTACAATGTCACTTTACTTCTCTCCTAGAGACGATTGTCAACTAGTAGGCTCTACTCATTTAATGAAAACCACCGGTTAGAGTTTAGAGATGAAATCCCTGGAAGATTTGTTTGGTACCAGGAAACCTTCATTTCCAATGCATCGACGTTCTTCTCCTCGGCCTTTTCCTCATTACTTTACCTCGTCGATTTTGTTTGGTAACTGATGCAAAAGAGTTTCCAGTTACCTGTTCCACTTGAAACGATCTTCATAAGGAAATCCTCAACCCCTTTTCTCTGTATGGAAAAAAATTTTTGGCATTCCATAATGCTTCCATAATTCCATAGAAAGTTGATATACCTGGAAATGTGGATAATTCGATTTTAGTGGTTATGGTTTCACTGGTGGCAATTTGGCTAAGTGACTATCTGCCTGTAAAGTATTTAGCGCGAAGGTCGGTTGTGAGCTAGGAGACGGAAATGAGGCTTAGTAGGCAAGATGAGGAGTGAGGCAGTTTACCCACGCTTTCCTCTCTGAGCCGGAATGTAATAAGCAGAACAAGTCCACGTTAGTGAAACATAATGACTCTACGAGTAACAGTTTTTGTATCATTGCATTAGGAGAAAATGAAATTAATGCTATTATTTAACATAATTCATATATCAGTAGCTTTCATGTCATCACAGCCATGAACAGGAACGAGACAAAAGTATATAAAAATACATTTTCTCTATCCTGCACCAAAAGACAAATGATAAATATTTCATTCATCAAGATATGGTATCAGCACCAGATGACTATCACCAAAATACAAGTTAGGTTGGGGATTTCAGGCTACGTTGTCTATTTATCAATATCTGAGGATCATGTTGCTTAAATGCTTAATTACTATGAGTACTGTATTTAATGAGCTTTTTCTACCGTAGGATCAAACACCGTTGAATCAGGATTTAGAGATTTCCGTTCCACATATCATAATGAAACTTTTAAAGGCATTAAGGAACTGCTGTGCAAAAAATCGATAAAAATCTCCTATTTTTTCTCATTCAAGGGCACTGGAAGTCATTCTAACGATTATTGAAACATTCTCTTTACTAGTGCAATATCTACTTCGGATTGAAGGAACGTGACTGCTGAATGTCCCTGAGAGCGATTTGCGGTCTTGACTAACGCAAAAGATACGGAACATTCAAAGCAGACCTCTTTCATAATGGGGCAAGGCTGAACGGTTCGTTCACGAAAAAGGAGAGATTGCATCTCTTTAATATATAGACATTACTTATTGTATGGCTCTTTGGACCTCACATAACTTACCATTCTTCTAGTATATAGTGATAATAAGTGATTCAGAACGACACGTTAAATCCTAATTTCCGAAATTCGTGTTTTAATCGAAGCTCCCTCCTGATCCTTAAAATTCTCCACTGAGATATGATAAAACTCCGTCGTTGAATAAAAACAAACGCCTAATTCATTTTTACCATTAAAATATATTAATATACCGAAGCCATGAACGAGTACTAATAAATTTTGTGGAATAGTAAAATAACACCCGTTAGATTTTTATCATTTCTCCCTCTTTTTTTGCCAGTTGGCTTAATTCCAATAACCTAATTTTTCAGTAGAGCACGTGGGAACAGAAATAAATTTTCTCCAATCTCCAAGCCTTTCGAATTTTTGATTGCTCGCTATCTTTCATTTTCCAAAATTTGCTGGAATGTAACCACGGAATCACAAATATCCGTTTTGCGACCATTCATCACTGACATTCCGAAGCCAAATCACTTCAACCGTTTTCTAACCGAGGAAAGGAATTGATCATTTGAGGATAAACTCTATCTGGATACGCAGTGGGAGAATTATTCACCATTCTCGTGCCGATTGGAGAATAGAATGGCTATTCCCGAAACCTGTAGGGTCACCGCCTCAATGAGCCCCTTTCAAAAACTTGGCCCGGGGCCCCCTTTCACTTTAACTTTTACCACCGATTGCAGCTGGACGGGCATCGTACAATGCGAGACATTTTTTACATCGAGTGAGAGGTTCGAATACCGAAAGAGGGTGTAACTGGACGGGAGTGGTTAATGTGCTCAATATGCGGAGGAATTAAGAAAAAGAGTGGTAAAACAAGCCCCGTGAGAAGCGCTGCATAACTGTACAAGTGATCCCAAAGCGGAAGGAGTGTCTCTAATACGCACCGATTAATTTGGTCCTGTCGTTTCGGACGCATCAGATCTTAACATGGCCCTCCTCTTGTTTACGTTTCTTTTGTTTCCTGTGTGAGGAGCGTAACAAACGACCGGATATCAGATCTTGTACACTTGGACGTGGTTCCTTTGATCTTGCAGCAATGATTCCAAAAGGGGATGGGGTTTATAATCGTAAAGAATATATGTTTTGCGGTTAAGGTACTGAAACTCTTAAGGTAACGGGCGCAGCGAAAAAAGTCTGTACAAACCCTTCTTCCGACAACACAGCTGTAACGTACGAGCTTCTTTATGTGGTGGATTCGGTTCCGATGATCGTCAAGTGAGAAATAGCACCCATTATTTACAGTCCTTATATTTACAACTATACTTGTGTAATGAAAGATTAATACCGACTTCGGTGGCGGAATGGTTGGATCGCTAGCTTCCTGTGCTACGCTGCGGTCCCGGGTTCGAGTCCCGGCTAACAGGGTTTTTCCTGGCTAGAGCATGGGTGTTTGTATTCGTCCTTTATGTCTGTGATAGTCCAAATTATTAAATCGGATGTAATTGTAAGGTCCCGTCCCCAAAAGAAATCATCATAATGATAGTATTTAGAAGCAGTTTCGCTAATGAATTACTTTTATTCGCAAAGGAGATTTAAAAGAAATCACATATATTGGTTCGGGTGAAAAATTGCATATTCAAAGGAGTTTTCTTAAAAATTCTTCATATTTTATTTGATTCCTTATTATAATTTATGAAAAGGATTGAGAACATTTCCATTCTTATGGAAACATTCTGTGACTTTTAGTCTTTTAATCAATCTGAAATCGGTTCTGGTTGTACTGAGTCTCTCTTTCTTTGCGAATAATTATGGCAGAAAAAGACACGGCCAGGATGTTGGGTTTTGATCCGTCTCTAATTGACGTTCTAGTGAAACGGTACAAATACAGAAAGCTGATCAGCAATATTTCGAAGTTATCACCTGACACGACACCTTCATCTATTAAGTTTATAAAATTACCGTATTTCCCATCATTAACTAAAGGGCTCAGCAACATTCTTAAAACCCACAATTATAACATTTGTTTCTTTAATGACTTTAACTTAAAAAATTTACTTGGCTCTACAAAAGATAATATTGACACCCTTCATAAATCGGGCATTTATCAGATTTCTTGCCCAGATTGTGACAAGAAATACGTGGGACAGACAACAAGGAGACTTTTAACAAGATTTAAGGAACATTTAGGGCATTTTAAAGCTGGGAGACTGAACAATTCTGCTGTAGCCAAACATATGGCTGATTATAAACATAACATTTCTATTGATAACTTATTACTTTTACATCAAGATAACTATAGACTTGATGCTTGGGAAAATTTATATATTTTTAAAAATAAAGACAATTTAATGAACAACGACCTAGATTTTGATAAAACATTATTTTCTATCCTGGACAAGACCTAACGCGTTAGGCAATTCTTTTGTTTTCCCCTAGTTCTGAGACGGNACGTATACCTACGGATTAATCCCTTCATTCCTCATACCTTATTCGTCCATTTCATCCAAGTTTTTCGCCGAATGGTGAAGTTTACCGACATTTTTTCGGTCACTTTCCGTCACTGATTCTCTCACGGTTATGGTATATTCTTCCCGATATAAAAAAGTCAGTCGCTTTTCTCACTCGTTGTCATCCGACCTCCCCGACGAATCGCATTTCGCTCCCGGAATTTCGCCGCAGAAAAAGCGACTTTTCTCATCGCGTGCTGGTGATTGGCCAGAGCATCTCATTCGGAACGAATCACTTTCGACGTTAGCTTCCATTATATTGCGGTCGTTCATTGATTGAAAGAAACTCGGTGGAGAGGGGGAAGTAATCTGCACGATGCGTTCCTTGAATCCCCCGGAGCTTGAGGAGGAGATAACGGTCTCCGATTTAACATATTCGTAAGTCACGTGAATCGTCTACGGGCACATTTGTTTACTCTGTTGCGTCACTGTCGCGACCGAGGCCGCCCACGTTGTGCCCTATGTATAATGTCAGGACCACCATTCCGCTTGAATTGCCTTTTTCGATGGCCATCCGCAGCGTCGCTGTTGGCAAATGCCATCAGAGCAGCTGCTTAGAAGTGCCGCGTTACATCAAACGCGTCCACTCGAAAGAGAGGTTACTAAACAGAGTGAGTTATGGAACGCATAACTTTTTCAGCCTCGGTGGAGTAATTCCTCCACTTAAACGCATTTGTTCGAAGGCTATCACTGCTTCGAAGGGCGTATATTCTTGCTCGGGATCTCAGGAGGCACGATTATTCAGTGGCGAAATAAGCTATCTCTATTCGCGGCTGAAGTTAGACCATGCGATTTGTGATTCGCGAAGAAGAAACTTAATGCATCTATGATTCTTTCTGAGCATTTAAAAAATTTGGAGCTTACAAATCTTCGAAAAAAATTTTGTCTTATTTTTAAGAATTGACTGAACGAAATTTAAATTTTTTTATTATATCGCAGGTTTTTCACGCCCCCCTTCTAGTGGGCGTTTTCCTGCAGGGTTTTCTTTACTTCTTTAAGTTAAAACTTCAAATTTTTTAAACTCACATAATATTATTTTTTTGTGTCTTTACTTATGTATTTTTTGTATATTTGTTTTCGTTTAAATATTCAATGGTAATGGGTTATATCTAAGGGTCTACGAAGTCTCAATTTTGCCCTTCAATTAACAAGTTTTATTAGTATTGTCACTTTTATATACTTCACGCAACCCTAAATGCTTAAAAGGATCAGAAACAACTGCTGAGTTAACTATTACGGGATAATTTAAAATTATGGGTTAGTTCTGGGACTTGTTGAAATTAGCGCTACAAATACTGCTGAATTCGCACTGAGAGCATAATCTAAAGCAATTTGATAATTACACGATGGGAATCGCTGGCGAATTTTTCGACAGTTTATCCAGCATCAGCGGCAATATAACGGACAAAAACGCAAATAATGATGTGGAATAAGGAAAGCTCAGCACATTAACAGTGTACAATCATCCATTCTTATTATGGGAGACAATTGCCTATCCGCTCTGTGTTTTCGTGTAATATTTCAAAGAATCGTAAGAGATAATGTGTAATTTTTGCTCCACACCGCCACAGCTCTTGATGGGGAAAAAA
Organism: Ladona fulva; assembly: GCA_000376725.2. Taxonomy (NCBI): domain Eukaryota; kingdom Metazoa; phylum Arthropoda; class Insecta; order Odonata; family Libellulidae; genus Ladona; species Ladona fulva. The sequence continues at coordinate 703,889 of KZ308372.1, forward strand.
TTAGTCTCCCCGTCACCCATGCGTATAATTGAGACGATGAAAAAAACACGCGTGGATTCCCAGAAAATTTCGTGACTTCCTACCTCTTCCTCCTTAGATGCTTTTTCCGATCCCGAATTCTGAAGCAGGAAGTGTTTGTACGTTTCAAAATATTAAGGCTCTAAAATAGACGGAAGATCTCTGGAAGCATGCATCGGACAAATCGCTCCTTAAAAGGCAAATTAGGGAATGAGAGATGGAAACCGGACGGTTGAGTAGAGAGGGAAATAAATGTGTGGAATGCAAGCTTAAGAATAGAAGGAAAATGAAAACAGGAGGATGAAAGTTGGAGAGGAGACTCGAGATAAAAAACCAAAACCGCAATCGCGTTGCTAATTGGATTCTTGAACCGCTTCAAATAAGGACATTTCAGTCTGTTAATTGTTCACAAGTTGGAAGCAATGATAATTCAAAGACAAGGGTTTTGACAGGTCGTGCAGGACTGGACGCAGGAGAGCCATCGTAATTCTCACTGGTAAACGAATGAGAAAGATACAGACAGTATGAGAATAGTAATGATAATAATAAAAATAATAATAACTATAACGGCAATAATAATAACAGCAACAATAATGACACTGACACCGATAATGACAATAATAACAATAATAATACTAAAACCGATAATGACAATAATAACAATTATAATTCCAACAATAATAACAATTAGAAATAAAGCTTCTACCTTTACTACAGAATTCTGTACAAGGCCAAGCTATTAGATTCTAATAATAACAATAATAATAACAACAATAATAAATGTATTTACCCAACGACATATATAAACATGTATAGGATAAGTCATTGTCATAAGTAGTTACAATTATACTATAATCGGTAATTACAAATATACGTTACATTTAAGAGAGTAAGAGAGAGACATTAAGAGAGAGAGAGAAGTATCTTCGAGATGGTACAGTTTCATGCAAAATGACACGGGCTCTGCATACTCAACATTTTGGCCGACAAACTTTTACTATTGATTTTACGATTCTCAATGAACTGTATATTTTGAAGTCATTAACAAACTTAAGGGAAACTTATCGTTCTGCAAAGGCAGCGACTCTGCGGATTTCTGGATACTTGAGAATCCAACTTTACTAGCCTCGAATCAGAAAAGGAATACAGACTAAAATTTATACGTATACGAGCAAACTTACATCCTTTACGAATACAACTGAGATTTACGATATCCTCGTTGGCTCAAATAAATGGTGAGAGCATGGAAAAGAGCAAATGAAAAGGAAGGGGAATGTTTAGGGAGATAGTGCATCAGCGGAGTAAATAAACGTGAGAGATGAAAGAGAATATGAGAGCGAGGAAAGAGAGAAAGGATAAGAGGAGGAAGTGAGAGTGAAGATGGAATGGGAATCCTTACGGTACCTGCTTCCTTTGGGGAGAGGAAGGGTTGCAGGAGAAGAGAGGCCATTTTTACCATCACCTTCCCCTTCCTCCTCCGGGAGTTCGTTGCCCGGCGCAATCGTTGACCGCTAACTCCCTCTCCACCTTCTGCACTCGTCCCACGATCTCCAAACTCCCATTACGATCCCTCTCCGTGCATCCAAAGGGTGGCTTGTACACGTTCTCTTTCGATAGCATTCCTATCCCACACGGACGCTCTTCTCCTCTCTAATAGCATGTCATTTTCGACGGTTTTCTCGACGAGGCGGCCGTCCCTCGGTAACGTCCCTTGGGATTATGTTTTGATTCCATTACAACTGACGTGCCTTTGCGGTGGGAAATGTTTAACTTTCCGCACTCATCCCCGTTTCGGTTCTTCCCAGATGCACATCCTGAGTTTTATCTTCGGGAGATGCTTCGCTGCGATAATCATGCAGGATTCAGCAGTAACAGAGGCTTCTCAAACAAATTATCATGCTTTTAAAAATCAGGGTGTAATTCTCACGTGAACAGCGTCTAGAAATTTTTTGTTGCACTGATTTAAAGAGATGACGAAATCAAATAATACTGCTCGCACTTTTTCAGTATGAGGAATGCTTTCTCTACTTGATCCTCTATCGAAAGATACAAAAGATGAGATTGTTACTCAAATGGTTCAGGACGCAGGATGGGAATCTCTAGAAGATAGAAGATTTGAACAAAGACTTAATTTACTTAATAAGTTCAGAGAAGGTACATTCTTAGAGGATGTAGCTGATATTATGTGTCCTCCCTGTTACGTTCTGACACTGAGAGAAATATCAGAGAAATAGATGCTAGAACAAGTCGTTTCAAACATTCATTTTTTCTGCGAACGATAAGCGAAAGTAATCAAATAAGGAAGTAGAGGCATGGTGAATGCACCCCCTGCCAAACGCCAAAAGGCGACTTGCAGGGTACATATGTAAGTGTTGATGTGAATGACTGGAGGCAAATTTTAGATGCGAACGATAAAATCCAAAATCCAAGCAAGATCGGGACTTATTTAGTGGCGAGCAACAACTACGATCTTTCCAGCGCTAAAAATTAAGATGTTTGCGATGAAAAAATGTGAATTTCCAGCTTGTGACGGCTATGGGTCTGCAATAGAGCTTTTCTCAGCAACTATTGTCTCGATCAGTCTAAAAGGGGGATTTTTCATATTATCACTTTTGTTCCGTATTAAATCGCGCTTCGAAATCTAAATTACTTTAATTAGAGGTGGCGAATGTAAAAAAATTAATTCTCCGTACCCTTTTTATGTTTCTAATTGCACCGCTTTACAGTAGGCTAGCGAACATTTCCCTCGTTTTAGCATCCTGACGGAAAATTAACTTATATATGAAAGGGAAGGGTTGGAAGGATGCTCTTTTATTGCCCTCGGATAGCGTGGAGAGTGCAGAAATGATATGGGTGCGCTAATGAAGATAAACAAGGCGTTCCGGAGCGGCGTCGTAAATAACAGTTTCCATGTAGTCTGCATTCTTCCCTTCCTCGAGACTTAATTCTATTTGCTTTTTACCCTCTTCATTGCGAGGGAACTGAATTATGCCGAACGTGAAATTGCTGGTTATCCTCAACCATTTCGAATCTCCGGGGAGATCGATGCGGAGATTGTAGCCTCTTTCTATACAACAGCATCCCTTCTTCTTAAGCCATCGGTTCCGCATTGTGTTCCGTGTATCGCGGACGTTAGCCCTTCGGGGCTAGACTCTGGATATCGCGTTACCTGAAGGTCGATCACGCAATTATGCCCAGTAATCCGGCTTACAGGAACAGGTGCGCGCGGGAGAGGAATGGTTGTGCAGGAGATGTGTTTAGGGAAGGCGTTTTTTCGGCGCGCATTCTCCCGATAGGCCGTGGGAGGAGTGGAGGGTCTTCCTCTTCTCCGGGCGTATGAATCATCGCCGCTCATAAAACTCCCGTCTCTTTCTCCTCATCCTGCTTTCTCTTTGTTCTTCTCTCAGTTCCTTTCCATTACCTCCACTTTGCACCTTTAGCTCCTTTTTAGGAAAATGTCTCTCCTGTTGGAAATGTTGGAATTTCTCACTCGTTAGGAAAAAACAACGTAGTCAGCGACCAAAGAACGATCGAGAGCTTCCACGTTCCCGAAACCCACGTGCTGTATGGGTTTCTCAGAGTGTTTCTAAAATCTAGTGCGCGTGCAGCTGCTTTTTATGAATATTTATTACGAGTTTCTTTGTCTGAAACGAGTCGATTGTTCATTTGAGAAGGAGGCTAATCATTTTTCTCACTCTATAATAACTTTATTGGATCATAAATGAATGTTATGGATGGATATGTTTTGCTTTATCTAACATTTACATTTTACCCATGTAAGGGTATATGTTAATATTTTCTGAAGGTATTTCTTATGCACAGGTAGAAAAGAGACTGTCTATGAACGAAGACTTGTATGCTTCCACAAATTCAGCTGGTATTATTACATATAGTAAAGTATAAATTGTTTGAGTTTTGAAACACTCCTCTAATACCGTTGGAATATACTTATTCTCCAGTCGAACCGTTTGCTATTAACCTTTGCCAATATCACTTACTACGTGTTTTCTTTACTTTGTTTCTTCCTTTATTGCTCTTTCATCCTCGGTAACATCGTTAATAACCAACCATTTCTTCGCAACATTATTTACAAAAGATTTTCCTTAAGCAATCTTCTGTCCTTTTCTCCAGTGCCCTTTTATCTTCAGCTTCTGTGTGAACAAATGGTCGACCCTTCCCTTTCCTTGACTTTCCGCTTTCCCATCTCTGCGCACCTCGGATATATGCCCCCCTCTCGCGTGAGACATTTCTCTATCTTCTTCCTGCATTATCTCGTATGAAACATGGTCCGCACGGCGCGACTGCATTACGGTCATCATTTCGCGGATCCGCATGTGAGGGACAGCGATGTCATAGTAGAAGACTCGTCCTTCGCACGCCACCTGCAATGGGGATTATGCTGGCGTGAATTTATCGGATAAAGCGCGGGGAGCTCTTTCCAACCCGGGGGGATCGTTTAAATGGAATGCGAGAGGGTTCAATTGCCTCCCTCAGGATAATGGGATGCATTCATCACTGTTTTTACCGAGCTTCAGCTCAAACACAACCGTCCTGTATTTCAACTGGATTTCTAAGCCTCTTTAAAGAACCAAGACTCGGGATCCAGACAGTGGTGTTGTTAGAGTAAAATTTCTCTTTGGACCTCCGAGGCGTGATATTTGCATTGTTCGTGTAATAAAATCCGTCATTATGCCGTAAACTTTTCACGAACAAGTAACCCTTTTTGACTCTGAGAGAGTCCATGCTTAAAATTTATAAAAGGAAAATTTTAGACAGTTGATCGATTCGGCTTCCCAGGCTGAACCCTCATGGTAGGATTCCGTGAAGAAAGATGGAAGTGACGAATTTCTGCAACATACCACTTCATAATGTGGCAATTACCAGACTTGGAGTATATACCACGCAATTGTATGATACAATTAAAGTCTACCATTTTTTCTTCTTAATCATAGCTCGTAACCAATTCCGTTTCTTCTTCCAAGGAAGGTGATTTTTAAATAATATTCATGAATTGAAATAAGCTGATACAAATAATGTTACATCGTACATCAAATAATGTTACGTACATTTACATCGCACTGATTACATTTTGATCGTAATAATGATACCTAACTTCGATCTAATTCGTCAAATTTTAAAATATCGATTTCGTACATTATAAGTTAAAAAATTCTACCGTGAAATGCTGTAAAAATTGAATTTAAATTAATCATAAAATAACAATAGCAACAATTCAACTTTATTCAAGCGAGATTGAGACTATGATGTCTCTTCTTACATCCAACCCTTTGTCAAATAAAATTTAAAAATAGGTGAAAAAAGTGCACAGAAGAAAATTACTTTGTTGGTTTAATAACTTATGTTTCCACTTAGGAAAAAATACACCAAATATTGGTTTGGGATGGTTATTATCATTTAATTAAGGTCAGTGTTTGCACCGAATGGATCACATGGATTTCTAGCAATTTTCAATGTCGTGTAGAGGCTCCTAATGGAACGGAGGAACTTTTACGAAGAAAACCATACAAGGTTTACTCAGATCTCTCTGCATAATTCAGCGGAGTAGCCGCATCTGTCGTTCGGCTTCACTTTCTTCCTCATTTCCCTTTCTAGTTCCGACATCATCCTCCGCATTCCCTTTCGTTCCTTCCTCACACTTTCTCTTTCGCCCATTCCGTCGCGTTTCTTCCACTTCTCCTTCCCGCCTCTCCTTCCCATATTTCTCCCGCTCCTGTTACCATTTAGCGTCGTGTCTGCGTGACAGGCATTCGAATAGTCATCACTTCCATTTACAAGAGATGGCACTGGCTCTGTGAAAAATCTCCCTCTGTTTTTGCCCAACTTTTAAAACCCTCCATTCGCTCATGCGAAGTAAATGCGAAGCTATCTTTCATGGGGCGGAGAGAGGAATTCGCTCGATGGCGAATCATTTCGGAGTGGAGGCGACGGGTTAACGCCCAAAGATTTATCATCGGCCACGGCGGAGTCCAATAAGAAGAGGTTGAGGAATTTGGAGAAAATGCAATAATTCTCCCCCGTTGCGTCGGTTGACCTCTTGTGAAAGCCCAACAATTTAGAAATCGCGAATGCTTGTATTTGATATTAGCAGAAGAACGAGAATGTTAAATTTCTCCTCTTTATGAACTACTAACATACAATAATGCTTTTATTCGTTACTTTTCGAAACCGAAGTTCAATTTAGCAACTGATTGTATGTGTTATTGGTTCATTTCGAAGTAATTGTTTCATTTATTGAAAAAACTCATCATTTTACGACACCGCAGGATAATAAAGAATAAAATCTACAATGACTTCCTATTAATTATCTCATTTATGACCCTTACTTAGGGATGATTCCTCCGAATATATTTTCCATTGCTGGATTTTGACACAGTTAGAACATTTCCTCTTCCATGGAATCTTCGTCTTTTGATAGATAAAAAATATTCTCCCTTATGCCAATGTTAATGAGCAGTCAAGAAATGGACTCAAAATTTGGCTATTGATGATAAACTCTCATTTCTAAGGGTCCTTAATCCTGCAACGAAACCCATGGAATGTAAGATTCTCTAATTTAGAAGGAGCAAGAGTCTACGGCAATGGTTGTATATACACATATTATTATGGGTAATCTACTTTTATAGCGCGCATGTATTAATATCATTATCATTATTTTGCTTTTACGGCGAGGTTAGACCAAAATGTCTTCTCTTCCACCTTTCCGCTAAAGATATTACACGATAATAATATTACTAATATAACAAATACAAACGGACTGTAATTTAAGTACTTCAAGAAAAATAAATATATATTTTAGATATAACTAGAAGACTAAACATGATAAAAATAGATAGAATATCGATTCTCTCTATTTAGTAGCTTAGAATGCGTGTATTTCGAATTTTCATTCGCATATGATTTTTTTGAGAACTTTATCTTTCGCTAATCCATAGGCTACGTTTCCCAAATTCAATAACGTTTTCTCTTTCTGGAATCCTTAATTCGTGCCGTGTTTTGGGAAAGCTGGAGCCTCTTTCCTTCCAATAAGAGACCCAAAGTGCCGTTCTTAATCCATCCTTTTCACCGTTCAAGATAAAAAAGCCCAAACGATCGGTTGTAAGAAAAGCATCCCCTTGTTCGTCGAATGTCACGTCTCCTTCGGTACCGCTAAGCGATTGGTCACCCTAAAAGAGTTGAGCTTCGGAGGACCGGACATCATTTCGATCTCCTTTCGGAGGCAAAACCGCTCCGCAAACACAAGAAAACCTCTGCGTTTCCTTATTCCCTTCCCGAATGTCTTTTCCTTTTATCATTCCGTCGGGGGCCAATGATCTCGCGCTCTTCCGTATTCTCGGTGTGCGTCGGAACGCTCTCAAAGAAGAGGAGGCGAAAAAAACGAATTAAGCGAAGCGGCAACTGTTTCACTGCGTCTTTCTTGATTAAAACTAAAATTCCTCTCACGGGTCGTTTTATAGCTTCTAAAGTTTCGTGGACTTCCGAATAACATACAAACCCGAGTGGTTTCTGGACCCGTTAGTCTTGGATTCGCATAATTTTGAAGCATTTTGAACTACTCTTGTTGCGTGAACTTTTATCGCAAAATATCTGCCGTATATTCGCTGGAAAACTGCAGCGACTTTCTAAAACTACCGCACGCATGCACTCGTTTCAAACTTAAATAGAACTAAAGACTTCTGCTACCTTGAAAACGAGTTTTTATGAGGAGAGCTGAGAATAATCTTTTTCCGATGTCTTTTAGTAATTTAAACGTGAGCTTTTCTTATCCAGGCAAATTTTTAGTTTTACTTTAGAAATAACTAACAGTAACTGTGCGTATTTCATCATCCTTGATTAACTTGGCGTAATAAAGGAAGGCAATAACTTCTCGTGTGGCAGATGTTTCGTAGCGAGTGATTTTTAGCGCTGATTAATCTCGATGAGCAAAAGTGAGAGTAAAAAATATCCTAGCAAATTGAAGAAATCAAGAGTGCGTGGTGTAATCCTCTCAGTGGAAAATCAGTTGAGTTTGATTAGTTCAGTTTGAGGCCGAAGGGTACATCGTGTCAACTCCGTAAATACAAAGTTTAATAATATCAAGGAATTTTTGCTGAAATGACTGGAGATCTGGACCCATTGCCTCAGAAAGCTGAAGCCAGTATCACGTGTATCCATTTAAATACGCAATATAATTACTTGTTGAGCTTTATGTGACTTGTCCTGTATTTTTTAAATGAAACACTATTCGTAAAAATGTGACAATAACCTACAATTAAGTTCTCATGAACTCATTTCTCATTTTCCATATGAAAACCTAGGTGGATTATATGATGATTTTGCTAAGTAATAGATAGTTTGAATACTATCGCGTCCTGCGCTAGAAGATACTTTTTTTTATCTTCACGGAGCTCTAAAAGTAATTCACGTTCGAAGAAGTGGAAATGAACCTTAAAGTAAGTATTCGTTCCAAGCACTCAATATCTATACTGGATTTGATGTTCAAATCAAGTAAACTAATTTCTTTAACATTTATGATAGCACTTTTACTTGGCCATTCAATTTTGCTGATTAGATCATCGGTCATTAAAATCTCTACCATCCTGTAACATAAGAACTACATGTATAAACCTATGGACACAGGCTGGTACCTTTTTCACAAAATCGCGTGTGGACATCGGTGCTTTCTTATCAGTAGGCGTGTTCCTCCACAGCTATTGGAGAGTTAAAGATAAGTTTTCCCTCTCCGGGGTCGATGTACGGCTCTCCACCCACTCGCTCGTCCTCACCCAACATCTCTTCGCTATCCTTTCTCCGAGTGTGGATTTATGTCTTTGAATGCTCACCCTATTCAACGAGATGGCGAAAGGAAGTCGAAGATATTGGAAGATGTTTCCGTCCATGTTGCTCACTCGAATGGAGCTGAAGTTAAAGCAGACCGCAGCTATGCTTCCTTCGATACCCAACGGGCATTAAATATCAACAGTTTCATGATGCTCTTCCTTGCTGTTGAAGCTTTATCCTGTTAGATGTATAGAGAAGCAATGGCTAACATTATAGTAGCTATTTATAACCTTTCTTTTAAAAATTAATAACGGAGGATTAGCTGGCCTCTCTATAATAGAAAGTTTTCAAAAGGTACATATTCACTCTACTCAAGGGACTGTCAGATACCAAACTTATGCTGTTAGGGATGCTATACCTATATCGTATGTGGCATGTATTAGTTTCAGTGGCTTAGAAATAATTAATTAGCAAACATGGATTAAAACACAAAGGTGATTGAATTTCTTTTATGAAATTCTGATAAATTTCATACTGACTGTCCATAAACATCTTGCTCACTAAATCACTTTTAAATATTAAAAAAACATTATTATTATATAGCTCCATTACATTTATCTTAACAGTTTATCATCTGGTAATTATGGAAATGGAAAAGAAACATCTCGTACACTTCCACAGATCTTGACGATGCAAGTTCGCTAGCGAAACATGTCGCATTAATAAAATCTGTGTAAAGTAAAATATATCTTTTCCATTATTATTGTCATCCACGAAGTTACACCCTCTCACGTTGAGTTTATCTCATAAATATATCTTCCAACCTCATTCAATACATGGCACTATTGATTGAGCGTAGATTTCTCCATTAAAATTATTAAATATTTAAAACGCTATTAATACACATTTAATTGGGAGCTGACACGTAAGAAATATTCGCATTAAACAGTTTATATATCCTCATATTTGATTTACTGAAATATCGGGATTTAACTTTGTCACTTAAATCGAATTTATGTTACCGTTATTTTTTGATCCAGATCCTCCTATGCCAAGATTTAAGCGGCTTCTTCAATGCCGCTGAAATACTTGAAGACCTACCCGATTCATGCGACATAGATTCACAAATTAAAAATGTATATTTAATTATAAAGTTAGACTTATTTATGAAAATATCGTTTAGTTATAAAGGTGACTTATTTACGAAAATATCGTTTAGTGATTTGATAGTATTTAATTTAAAATATCGGAGCCTTTTTCTTCCTTTAAGTTTATATTTAACTTGATTTATGCTCTTACTTGACAATCCCCTGGTTATAATGGCGAAATTCCTGTTCAGCGCAAGAATCCGTGCCCCTTGAAAGCCGGCATCGCGTGCTCAAACTCTGAATACATATCCTGAACAATTCCCCTCTTTGTCTGCTATTCCATCTGCAAGGAAAATCCTGCACACTCGAACGCGGAAAACGACTAGACGCATGCGAAGGCATCAGGAAACATGAAATACGTATCCAGCGAGGGGAGAAATAGAATGTATATTAAAGGTAATTGAGAGAATGCGAACAAAAAGAGGGAAACTACCGCTGCTCTGATTGGAAGATTGATCGTGCCCTTTCGCTGAGGAGAGGTGAATTGGCCTAAGAAGAGAGGAAAAAATCCGAAGGAAGAGCGATAGAAAAGAGAGGAACTGAGACATTTTCTGCAGGAATGCACTCTGGAAGAGAGAGAAATTTTGCTGCTGTGATGGTTGCGAGGGAAAAAGTATTAATTGAGGCGAATTAGTCAACGAGATGAGCGCAATTCATTCATTGACGTTGAAGCAAATCGACAAAAAATGAATCGATTGAAGATTTCCATGATCAGTTGTAACTAATTTTATGCGTCATCATAAAATAATCTGTCAACCCATCGCTTAATTTGGAGGGTTTAGAGAACCAGTATATATTTGAGAGAAAGTGAGGTGTATTCTATGAATTACAGATTATTTATCAAAAATTTAAGTTTTCAGTCTTTATACGTTTCTTCACTTCTAGGGTTTAGCGTAAATAAGTATGAAAGCTATTATCTATTCAATAGTGGATTTAGCAATGATAAGCATGAAGGAATAGTAAGGAAGAGAATCGTGGAAGAAAGTGGAATTTTAATATCTCACGGGAAAGGAAATTCAAGATGTTCGTGGAGATCTGTGATGCGATTTAAAAGATTGAGCGCGCCTTTTAGTGTTTTACGAGAAGAGGGAAGTGGTGGACGAAGCAGGATGCGATGAAAGACGGACGCGGAAGAATACAGGAAACGAAACGACGGCGGATGTTTCTCGCCTTTTAAAGGAATGTGAATTACAACGAAAGGAGTTACGAGCACCCGTACGCATTCGCTCGAATGTGCAATTAAGGTGCCAGAGAGGAAGGGGCAAGAGATGTACTCATTACTATGATTGGGAGATTGTTTCTGTTATTTATCTCCGTTTCCATTTTATGAATAATCTCTTCGGAGTAACCGAGTAGGAGCATCCTTCGGTGCCTTTCTTTAAATCTCCCAAAAGCATATTTTCAGAAGCAAAAAAAGTGCTGTTTTAGCCGAGTTCAGACTACTATTATCCACAGTAGGAGGACGATAGTACTTTGGATTATGAGATACAAAATTTGTAATTCACTTATTGTAATTGAAGGCATAAAAGTTAATTTTCATACATAGTTACATTCTAGTAAGCGAAACGACAAGAAATGACTGGTTTATTTATAATACATACATGATATCAGAATCTCCATCAGCTGAGTGCCATTCATTATTATTCATACGTCTATTAAAATCATCGCTATGACTCACGATAATTTGCAATCTTCGTAACCGAAAAGCGATAATGAACAATGCCATTATTTAAGTGTCAAGCAAAACAGAGATGAAAACAGACAAATGAATACAAATTTCTGAGTCTGAATTTGTTTAAACGTAAATACTTACTTGTAAGTAATAGTTGTAAATTGTAATCATGAGTGAATTAAGTCACCAAAAAATATTGGCGTGCCAAACGCATGAGGCAGCATTAAGGTGCGGCAGGTGGGCGAGTATTATTCTGGTTTGCTGGGTTCGAATGAGGCACTCGACCTCTCAGATATTGTCGTTTCTTCACAGGACGATGCAATTATTCCCCAAATACATTTATAGAGAAACAGATGTGAAATCTCGCTCATTGCAATAAATAAGGCACGATCAGATAAAGTAGGACGTTAGCCATATCTTAATCAAATCTGCGATTTTAGAAATGTAACCTCTGTTCATTTTATTTTGCATATGTTTTATAGCATCGATCAGTTATTAATTCTTGCCATTTGGTGCTGAAAGGGAATATACCTGGATCCTATCATAATTAGGTGATATCTGTCGCAAAATTCAACGTTGTCAATAAAAATTTGTTGTTTCATATTGGTATAGATCATATATTCTTAGAAAACTTCGTCGCTTAAGAGTAGCGTATTTAGAGAAGGAGCAAATCCCTTCAAATTTCGATTAGAAACTAAGAAATTAACTCCTAGAATTAACTTGCAATTTAGGAAACTATACTGTATTCATCATCAAGGATTATGTGTTTCTTATGTTGACTAATTGATCAGTGATTTGAATTCTTTAAAGAAAAACATTTGTTGTTTTGAGTTTAAATTAGTTTTAATATGCAGATAGGGAAAGGTATTTCGGAGTTCTCATACACTGTTATAACTAGAAGAACTTTTCTTCGCTCGTTAAAGTCACTCGGTATCACATATTTTGCGTTAACCTTATCCAGGTAAATAGATCTTCAAGAAATTTTAAACTTTGACAAGAGGGCGTAAAATTCATTGCCGATCACCTTCAGCGCACGCGGAGTCTGAGCGAATTTTCTCAATTTTTCGCGTTACGTTCACGTCTCGATCGGTGGAAATCGAACTCGGGAGAGAATGGAAATACGGGCAGAGCGTGTCCATCGCTGGGCAAAACTTATCACGAGAGAGGCGCGCGTTAGTACGGCAGTCGGATGTAAGTGGAGCGGATGTATCTCTTAAGAGAGCCGCTGTCCAGAGAAAGGGAAAAGGGAGGCCGTCATTGCATCCGAGCGCAATCGACCGCCAACGCCCATTCTCTCACTCCACGCCACCTTATCTTACCGCTCTACATGAATCGTTCGAAAGAAAAAGTGTTTCTCCCCGCGGGCGATCCATTCAGTTTACAAGCGGCGAAAGGATTTTCTTGACGGCCGTGGCCTCGTTAATTCGCCGATTACTGCTTTTTTCATCCCCCAGCACAACCGATGACGAATTTGACGCGGATCGGTGGTAATGCGGGTTGGAAGGGAGCGAGACTATCCGTTGACGAAGTAATGGATTTGGCACCTCACACGGTACATCTAATAGGTCGATAATAGGTGTTCGAATCAAACTACTCCTTGTTTGTGGCTGCCAAACAGTGCCAAGTCAAGGGTTTCATGCGGAATAGAACCATTCATCAGAAGAGGACTCTTATAGCCACAGTTTATCCTAGGAACATTTCAACAGGTCTCTTCTGTGAAACGAAGCAGGTGAATTTAATTTATCAAGTATAGTATAACTATAAAATGTTGTATGAAACAAATTCACTGTAGGCTGTTGATGGTGAAAAAGTTTCAGAAATTATGAAACGTAGTAGTTACAAGATGTTTTCTGTTTCCCAATAAAAAAATAACAATTAGCAGGCTCATTATTAAGTAGGTTATCTCGGGTTGTTGTATATGTTCTATCTATGGTATAATAATTGTATGTTGTTTAACGTTCTAGATAATATAATACCATGTTAATCCAAAGAATCTTAATACATCCTATCTTCATAAATTCAGAGTTTCATTTTGATTTCAAATCCTACTCTCGCTTCTACCCTGCTGAAGCTAATATCTGATGATAATAAGTAAACATTTATCGGTTTTAGAATCATTAATTCACGTCAATATCTTCTTCAACGCACAGCCTCTGGAAATGCAGGTGCCTGATTTCAGCGTTATGAGTTTCATATTGCCGAAAACGGAGAAAGTTTCAATTTTGAGGAATTGGGGGGTATCTCAAGCATAGTGGGAATACTCAAAATCACGTAGTAGGAAATGAAAGGATGAGATCAGCGAAGAGTATTGCACAGGGGTGTATAAAATTTCTTTCGGTGAAAGTAACTTTTCCATCGATTAGTGAAAGGATGTATCAGGCCGGTTGCAAAGGTTACGAGATGTGAGAGTTTGCGGTGACTTCAGGATTTATATTGATAAATGTATTACCGAGAATATTCCTCTGGAGGATGAATACGGAAATTTAAATATCAAACGGATGCAATAACGTGCTATTTACGGTAGTTTATGCGTAAAACACTAAAATTTAAACAACGAATGCAATACATTTATAATCATAAATGTACTCAAATTGCACACATAACATAAATACAAACAAGTTGTTGATGAATTGGTTAGAAAATTCCTAAGTAAGGGAATGTATTCGAACCGATCGCAAATTGATCATTTCTGAAAATTTTGGTTCTATTTTCTAGAAATGAGAAAAAGCAAAATGTACGTCCAATATATAGTAGAGGACCTCGCTAGTATGAAGATTTGTAATTGCATTTTCTGTGATAAATCTCCTTGTAACCTGACAAAATATATGTAGCTAGTGGGAATTTGAATCGTTCATGCAGCTTCTTTCGCTCTTTTTATTTATTTAAGTTCTCAATAATGCCGATACAACTGACCATCCTCGGAAGCTTTCTCTTTTTAACCTTTGCTGACATTTAATAACGTCTTTTTTCTGTTTAGTGATTTTTTGAAAGTTAATTCATGTATCAATATCACGGCTCTTTACTCATTCACATACTATAAGTATAATTAAATATGTCAAAAATATACTTATTTCGAATTATTATCTATATTATGCAGATTCTTAAATGTGTAGCAAAAATAAAGCAACAGAGTTAATATTCCCTTTTCCCTTCCACCTTTATTATTGTTTACTCCATGCATCATTTAGTATGATTTAAAACACTTTCTTCTGATATGGCTATGCTATGTTATGTTATGCTATGCTATGTTTAATAATGACAAAAACTGCATTATTGATTCAATAATTATAATTTTTACGTTAATTTGAAGATTATTTAATAAGTTTTGTTACGGTATATTTTTACTTTCTCACTGTGATCGCGTGCTTCCTTGCCGTTCTTAGAGTCAGCAATCGATTACGGTGTGCTTGTGTGTATGTAGATAATGAACCGGAAATTACCTCGGAGAAAGTGAGTAAAAGCCATGGTATCTTTCTGATTTAGAATGGGGGAAATAAAAGAGTAGTCGGAACTTGAAGCAGCCAGGAAGAGAAATGCCGTTGCGATTGACATGCCAATGGCATCTAAGTTGCAGATGAAGTTTTCTCGCGCTTACCACGTAATTTTCGAAGCACTCCTCCTCTTTGTAAGGCTTCCGTAACTCATTGATTAATTACATTCAAATTACAAAATTCTAAAGATAATAAGACGGACAATTCTTGGAATAATGAAAGTGTGTTTATAGTATGGAATGTTATTGTCGGCATATGGGAACAAAATAAATTCTATGAATCCGAGATACTATATGGTTTGAATGAGCTATAGCTCAAATTAATTGCATCAATTGAATAATAACTTTCTAATTTGTATTGCTGAAACGATCGCCTAAACATCACTTTCCTTAATAGTATTGGTTTAATATACTGGGCTTGGTAGAGAGGTTGATTGCGACCCTCCTCTAAATCGCTGAAGGGTATGTATTCAACCAATACATGTTTCTGAGATGTTCTCTCTCTTCCAAATTGCCTCCATAAGCTCGAATGTTTAAATGTATAGTATACGTATTCATTTGGAGTTTTATCACACGTGAAATGAAAATGCAAAATGGTATTCAACAACGCAACAACGGTTAAAAATCAATATGAATTCTAAATGAATTCCAAAATTCTGTCTATTTAGCTCGATTACAGACGATTAATTATCAATGAAGTCTATTCCAGCTGGAGATGAGGTGGTCGACCCAAGTACATAATCATTTTCCAATACTAAAACCATGCGGTGTTAGATACAAATGACTCATAATTATTCCTCAAATCAAGTGGAATATTTGTTTCCATCGTTCCACGTTGGGACGATGATAACCTCGATGTGTTGGGAATCTTCTCCGTTCCACTCCTTCCATGAATTAATTACGCGGAGAACCTCTGGAAATCGAAGAACTCTGCCCTTTCAAAGGAGGGCGAATAGAATCCCAAAAACTGCTCGTCCAGAGAGAGTTGTTGCATAAGCTCGCATCAGATAAACCTCCCCCTCTCAGTGGTGCTCATCCTATGATCAGAAGCGGCGGATAGCCTTCCGCGTACACTCACTAATGAAAATTCTTTGAGGTCATCTCCAAACTTTCTCATTCTCTATGGGCCACGATTTGCCAAGAGGAGCTGAAAATCAGAGCGTGGAGGAATAGCACAGTAGGCATTTGCCCTTTGAGCTCACTGCAGTGGGTCTGAGAGAGAAGACGCCGTGCTCCAAATTAACCGCCGTTCTTTCAGAACGAGTTTTTTTCCCTTTAATTAAATCGACCCCTTCTTCATGTGAAACTCAAATTAAACCCTCTCAAGTGGTAGGCTCACCTAAAATGTATACTTTTAGATTCTTTCAAAAATTTTAAAAACCAGACACTCATTGTTCTTGAAACGTTCGAAACTTGCATTCCCTGTTGTTTCCGTAAAAAAGTAGAAGTATTTCAACGCGGTGGAGGTCGTCGAAAAAAGGGGAGTTAAGTCCAATTTCATTCTCGCCTTGGACTTTCAAAAAAATTCCTGTGAGGTGAAATTTCGAATTGTGCTTTATAAAATGTTTTGTGCGTCAAAATTATGTGGGTCAGTTTAATAGCGAGGTGAATGATGTGGTAACTGTTTTTATTTACTCCGTTCATTCCTTAACGTCACTAAGGTTTCTCTTGCGTTAATAATGATGATCGAGCTAAAGATGACAGTAGTTCACTTATTGCCATATTATTCAAGTTACTTGCGGAAAATTCGGGAAATTTATTATCGAAGCAATTAATTTTACTCCCTCATGTACTCATTAGCAAATTTTCAGCATTAGTCAGCGAGCGTCGTGCATTTTTATAAGCACCTTCGTCGGACGTGATGAAACGTAAAGACATTTTATAATAGTCTCCAACTCTTATTCCATACCGGTGGATTCTGCAAGAGCTTCGATGAATCGGGGCAATTAAAGAGATGCTTCGAATGGGGGATGAGGAGAGCGCAAGCATCATTACATGCGTTTTCATCTGGAGAATGACGGCGCGGGTTGCAGGTGTGCTAGGGGTCCTGAGAGAGGTCGAGTCTGTGGAAAAGAGGACGGCTGTAAGCGATTGCTGCTCCTTTCACCGCTCCTCCTTCGCAGTCAGCGTAAAGGGCAGTCGGAGAGTGGTAATGATCTATAGTATTAATAAAATAGGGCTTTGCACTCTGAGCGTGAATTATGGGTAGTGATTTGTGCATGGGGTTGAATCGAAGTTCGCTTGGAAATGCAATCCCGATTTTGCGATCGCAGATCTCGCTTCTTAAAATGAGATTCTTATGAGATTGATAGGCAACGAAGCAGTTCTTTTGTACTAGGATGTTCTGTTTTCCATATAGGGATCCATGTTCGATAACCAAGTTCCCATAAATGGAAGGGTTTATGTAATTCAGTCGATGGGAATGGAAGAAATTTTATCTCGACGGTGGAAAAGCTCGTCGTAATTCAGGAGGTGGATGATCCGAAATAAAACGCAGCTTTCTAAACTCCTTTTAAGTAAATATCATCGGATCAGGATTGCACCAAGTTACACTTTTCCTGTGCAAATGGGACTTTCGACGACGACGTAATTACTGGATGCAGCAAAAAAGTTCCATGAAAGGAGGAAGGAAGAAATTACCTTTCGAGTGCGTATTTCCAGGAAATAAAAGAGAGTAGACAAAATATTTATAATAAATTTTCCATATTTTTCTTACATGTTTCGTAAATTTTCTCAAAAACTGCTCCGAGGCTGAATGTTATTATTTATATATATATGCGAATGCATACATACGCTCTAGTTCTACAGGAAAACTTCTTCAGGAGCAAAAATATATTTAGCATTGCTTAAAAATGCGCGAATGTGCTTCCTCAAAAATTTAACATGCTTCAACGCAGGATTAAGATACAAATCTAGACTTAGTCCACAAAAGTACTGTATACTATAATCTGATACTAAAATTATTAAAGTATTTGTATCTTAATCTTATATTAAAATATGAAGATGTTCCACCAAATATCGCTAGATACGTTTCGATTTATCATACTATTTAAGATCGAACGGTCGCGCAGTCATGGAGTTATTCGTCCGCCATGTCCTATACTGCAGTTAGCACCGCTGCGGTGTTAATTTTCCTCCTAAAGTAGTCATAGAAAATCTCAAAGAACTTCCTTTGAAAGCAGCTCTCCGCAGAAACCAATTTAATGCAGTCGAACTCCACTCAAATGAATCGGTTTGTTCATCACCAGCACTCAATCCAGTCGCTGCGGTCAGGAGGAAATTAAGTTTACCCTCTGTGGAAACGATCGACTGGTAATGGGGAATGCAGCAAGACGATCGCACCTGCAGGAGGAGTTCTTCTAGTATCGCCGAAGCGGGCGGATAAGGTGATAAGTGTAGGCAAAGGGGAGAAGTTCATCGCACCTATGGTCCGTGTGAGTGTATGTGGGAGATAGGGGAATAGAGAGGGCGTATGGGGAGGAACCAGGAAGTGCCGGAAGGGGCGTGACGGGGAAATCATGGGAACAGGGCGGCGTGGGGGGAATTACCTAGACAGGGAGAGTGTCCGCTGTTGAGAGTGAAGGCGTGTTTGTCTGATGGGCGTACAGCGGGTCAATCCGTTCCTCTGTCTTCCAAAGGGGAATTCCTCACTTCCATCGCCCGCTCACTTTCTTTTGTTTCCTGAAGTACCACCAGTAAACATCTTCGGGCGCGTTTTAACAATTCAGTTCCCCGACCCTGTTTTCACGCGTAGCTTCTTCTTCTCCCTCGTTTCTTTATTCTTTTTCTATCTTGGCTCGACTTCGAGGCTCTTGCATCAATTCTCGCCTTTTTAAAAGTGAGTTTGAAGTGGCTCCGTGACTGGCGATGGCTGTAAAAGAGACCATGGTGTTAAGGTGCGAATGCGGAAGGAAAACAGGACGCGAAAACAGTATAAAGAGGAACCGTTTTGGAAGTTATCTCTCTGAATGGGTTCCTCCCTTCCTCGTTTGGGCGTTAGCAGTCGTTTTCCTCTGATTCCGCCGGTTGCGCTCTCCCGTCAATAGTTACCGTCTCCATGCCAAATTTGTTTCGTTTTCGCTTGAAATAAAACCGCGTATTTTCCTGTTTTCTAATATTTACGAGTGTATGAGCTCTTATTCAAAGGATAGGTTCTGTAGCTCCTCTCCTCATCTGTCAATTTCTTTTACTCCTCGAGTCTACTTCCAGGTCTATTACACCCAGGTTAAATGAACAACACAACGGTTAAAATATCACAATTTAATGCTTAGTAGACCCTACTAAGATTGGTGAGGTAAATATGGTTACTAAGGCTACGGATATTACTTCTAATTATTTACCTGCACTGCCTCCATTGTTCTCATGATATCCTCGTTCATATTACTATCTTTTAGTTTCTCTTTCCGGTATTATTTTCCTCATAAAACCTTGTACTTATGTTTACCTCAGCAACTGTCTCCTGATATTGAACCCATAGGTAGCGTTTTAATCGAATGATAATAATGAAATCTTCAGAACCCGCCTAAGCTTTCGTATAGCATAACCCACAAAGACCACCGAAAAAGTATTATTGCTCTATCTTAGTAAACGTTTTAAGTACCAAACTATCGCGGAGACTAAATTGATATATGCATTCAAGTGAATCATACTGCATATATGTAGGTAACAATTGTAGAGAACAGATAATGCTTGTGCTGTGTCTTATTCAACATCCCCAACGACAAGAAGCCAAGCTAAACTCGGTAAGAAATGCACGTAATAAAGCCAGTGTACCAATTCTCCTGGAATATTGCCCAGAAATTTTCCCTCCGGGCGTATTTCAGACCGCGTGCCATTCATTAGTTTTTCCTTGTTTGTTAGAGTCGAGCTGATTGAATAATCGCCGGGAAAGCGGCTCGTATTCATACATAATTTGATATGATGCTGCGTACTACAGGAATGATAAGAATAGGCTCCCGGATAGCCAAGTAGGCAACGCGTTTTACTTCAGTGAAAGCGGTCCAGGGTTCGATTTCCTGTGGGGGTCCATGTGCGAAATGACCTAAGCTGTCGAAGCACTTTCAACAATACTACAACTACTACATAATAATAATCATTAGCTCGGATATATGTAATATCATTACTCATTGACCAATCGTAGAAAATAATATCCTCTCCATATATTTGTTGATAACTTATTATTTTTTAAGAAAGGAAATGTGTCCTGAGAAAAAATTCGATGCCCGTAGGATACATGTAAAGCGACTCTCAAAAAAGAATATACTCGTATTGTAGTAGGAAGGCTTAAAATTTAGTTTATTATATTCCCGTAGATATACCATATATTATACCTCCACTCCACTGCTTCGGACCATCAGATGTCGCGAGAATAATCAACGACAGATTCGCTAGTCTAGACGCTTGAAAACTGCTTTTTCCGCGAAATATACGTATGTACCAGTACGCTACATGCACTGGCTGAGCATAGTATGCATCCCTGCCATACATCAAAGTCGGCTAACCGGTAGAATACGTAGATGTAAATGAATGCGCACCTTTACTGATCAAAGTACACTTAAAAGGAATAAAAAAGAGGCAGTTTCGTTATTTTCGTTTTTCCTCTCTTCAGTAGCTCTTTTACATTTCCTTCGGTGCTCTTACCGTTATGAAACACTTCCTGTGTTTATAATCTCCGAGTGGAAGCAATGGAAGATAAGTGGAGTATAATTACTGAAGGACGCTTCATCTCAAGGATGTGGCTCATCCCTCGGTCTTTCAACTGTCACGCCATTACTGCCGAGGTCGATTTTTTCAGTTTCCCTTTTAATTTCACCGTTCACTTGCCATTGCAATGCTACCCAACATCCTGAGTAGCCATAGAATGCGTGAAGCAAAACACGAAGCAAAAAATGTGGGCTTAATAATCTTCAGTAAATTGTGATGGCCTTTTGAGAAGGGAACCGAAAAAAGGTAAAGCTAGAATACTGTTGACCTCGGCTTTCCCTGTATCTGGAGAAGGGACGCCGATAGTGAAGAAAAGATTGATAAATTCTTAATCGACAAGTGGAAATACATACAAAGCACGATACTCACGGAATAATGTTCCAAGCGTTTATGAAGATAAAATAAGGTAATGATGAAGTCAACTTTCTGGGAAAAAATCATTCTTTGAGGATCAGTCGAATTTTTGGCTTACTTAACAGTCTTTTAAACAAGTCGAAGGTTTTTAAGGTTCACTTCGAAGTATCTTTAAGTGTTTTTAGATTTCATTCATCTGAGTCTTCATTTTACACTTTTCTTCAACAGATTCTTTCATTAAAATTCATCGTGTATTTCTTTTCCTACGTATTATATCTTATGTCCTTTTCGTAATGTCTCATCAATTGGGTTATATGTCGATATTCGAATGCTAAATATAACCGACCGAGAGAGAAGGAAGGCAAATTTTTCTCTTTGGGTTTATCCACTTGCCTAGTATCAGGGAAGGGAAACTAGTGGGAGGGGTTCCAACATAAGTTCATATAGTGGTAATGTTCATATGTTTCCTGTGTACGTAAATTCATTTCAGCAAGGGGAGTTTTGGTAAACAAGGAAACGAGTAGACTTCCTAAATTGATTTCTTATTAAGTTTGTTACAGCTTCAAAATTAATCCCTCGTTTGGAAAGAGTTGAATGAAAACAATATATTTACTTTGAATTCACTGAGGAAAAAACTCTTTAAAAGAAAAGAAGAGGTTAAAGAGGGACGAAGGAAGGAAGCTCTTCGAAACAAATGACTCGGAACATCCTTTTCAGTCCAATAAAACAAAAAAAAACTTCGTTTGTGATTGGAATAATTACCGTTAGGTCGAACGAAGAAGAGATTAAGTTAAACGTCCGTTTTCGCGGTATTTCCACGTGAAGGGACAATACGCAAAAACTCTTTAGAAAGGTGTTGAGGGTAGAAAATCGGCGATTTCCTCAATAGTATGCCTCCGTGAAAACAATCTCCGGACCGCCCAACTGCCCCTTTCCTTCTCAGTCGTTGCCAAAAAAATTATCTCCATTCTTTCTCAACGTCTTTTATGCTTATGCGTGGGCGAATTCTTTCGGACGGCCCACTTTCTCCGTAACCAAATGTCATTCTGCGAAAATGAGGTTCGTCCTCTTGGACGATCGGTTTCTATTTGGAAGAAAAAGGTGTCGAATCGGACGCTGAAGGAGGCAATGAGGATTTTTTAGGCCCACGCTCTTCCGTTCGGCATTATTGGTGGAAAGCGAGCCCTCTGGTTGTAGGCGCCTTTGGAGTGGAACGTCCGGGGAAGCTGCGTAGCGTGACCTCCCTTATGACACGGGACTTCACGGGTGGCTGAAACGGCTGCGCGCGATTCTGCATTTCCTGTCGTTACGATCCCAACGACCGTTGACTTCTGTGCGTCTTCAGGGTCGTGAGGCTAAAGCACGAATTTCATTTCGAATTTTCAGCTGCGTCTTGGCGTAGAAAATCGACGTATTTACTCTCGATTGTCAGTAAAGACAATTGAAGGACAGGAACGAGCGGCACCGATGGGTTAGGAGGTGAGGCAACTCTCGCAGGGGACGCCGAATCATGTTCATTTTATTTGACATTCGATGATTTATTCAGGAAAAATGAATGCGGCAATGTATTGCGGCATTAAAAACCAAACTATCTTTAGTGCTTTTCATACCATTTATCATTAATTTTTTCTGATTTTTTTCCTATACTCCTTTGTTTTATAACCTTCGCAAGCTAGAAAGGTCTTATTCCGATGCGAAAAACCTTGATTTAACTCAGGACAGATATAATAAAGTGTATCACTAAGTAAGTACAAGCGTATCATTAATGCGCTTCCATTCCCTCTAGGAAGGAGTAGTAATCACCGTAATTAATGCTACGATATTAATACGTGAAACTGGAGACGTCTTGGCACCTCTTTATTTCGAAATGCGTCTTATAAATAGGGTGGCCACTGATTTCGACCATTCATAATAAATTTCAGTCTTTGTTGAGACGCGTACATTTTTGGAAGTTTTCGTAATAAAATCATTAAGATATTTAAGTTATTATTATTAAACTATGATGAAAGAATTATTAAAAATAATTCTTTCATCATAGTTTTGAAAAGTTTTTCTTTGTGAATAAAGGAATTAAATCTAAAGGTTTTTAACATTCCATTTTAGTTGTTTTAGATTATGACAGTAAAATTCTTATAAATACCGAATCAAGTTTCAAATGATTGTTTTGAAAGCAAACACCTTGAGAAATGGCTGTTAATCATTTGGCTGGCAATGCTGCAAAAAATGTTACGGTGAGTAGTCTCATGAGAGGGCGTTTATCCAAATCCGGTTCATTTTCATGCCAGTGAAAGAAACCCGCAGAACAACATGAAGCTGCCTTTCTTAAAATAAAAAGATGACGTTAAAACACGGCTTCATAAAGTAAATTTTCACTTAAGTTTATAGATGAAAGTAGCCAGAAAAATTGATATTTGCCGCGTCCCATTTAATTATTACCTTTAAGCAGAAACTTTGAAAGAGTTCTCACTTATTTAGTCTCAAATTATAATTCAAAACATTGATGAAGAATGGGTAACAATGATGCATAGTTAATGCAGACTTTCACGTTAGGATCAGGATTAGGATTAGCCATTAGGATTTTTGATTCTTCTGAAACTCCTCTCGTCAATCGAAGCTTTTAAATGTCGTCAATGGAAATATAAAATGAACTTTATGCTTTCATCATGCATTTGGAGTTTCAAGAATTGTATGAACTCAAATGAACAGGGGATACTTATGATATATCCCTAGATCATTGAATATGATGCACATCTATTCTGTCACATGAATTTTTTCATGTGCCGTTTTTCTTATGTGTAGACAGATTTATATAATTTATGTATAACTTGTAATAGTTTTCAATACTCTTTAAAGCTATAAACAAATACCTGCTAGAGATATTTCTCATGATATGTGGAAATAAATTTGAAATTTTTAAGTTCAGTCGGAAGTTTATAAGATGTGATACATCTTTTATACATTCCAGACAGATCGGTCATATCAGACGCTCCTTAATCATATACATTTTTTCTTTTATGTCTTATGACTTATTTTTTCTTTAGCGTTTTTTTTAATTGTCCCTTTTAAATACTCATTCTTTAAGTTTTGTCCCGAGGATATTTGCTTGCGATTTTAAGCAGAAGAAGAAAATTTCTTCGTCTGTAAAGTCAAATTTTGCCTCTTTCGTATCCCTTCCCTTTTTACCTCCTTTCTCCCGCATTTGAATTTCCATCAGCCAGTCTTTGTCAGAGCAATGGATGCTCTGAGATTACATGAGGAGCTTATATGCAGAGATGGGCTTAATGGTCTGTTAGAACGCCATAGGGTCAACGAACCTGGAACACGAGCGCCGGGAACTCTTAACTCTAAAATAACTATAATTCCTAAATCCCTTCCGGTGATTTTTTCTTTCCTCTTAAATATCTCCTCTAAATCCCTCAAACAATTCTTCAGGGAAAGGAAAAAAATTCTCTCATGGGATGAAATATACCGCCTATACATTTTCCAGATTAATCACTTTCGAGATCAGTGCTATAAACGGAGTAAAAACTATGAATGAACGTAGAATTGTTAATAAAGGGAAAATCGACGATACGAAGAACATCTGTAGGATTAAAATAGAAAAAAGTTCGTTTTAGTAGCAACCCGAAATAATAGGATCTTTCATTATTTTTTGGGGTATTATGAACGTACGACGTACTCGTAATTTTGGGTTGCAGTGCAGTTATTAATTAGCTTCCGAGGTCCAAATGCAAGCATCTCATACGTAATTCGATAACTACCCACAGCTGCATGAAAAACGATTTCCTAGGGGAGATTTATTTTCTCCTAATGACTTCATTACGGAGTGTTTCTCTCAATTTCCCGTCGTGATATTACCAATCTTCATTTCACTTGCAATCACGCCGCCTTTGTATCATCAGACGATGACACATTCTCCCTTTCGCTGAAATTCATTTCCTTCTTGGAGATTCAGTTTCTTTCGCAGTCACGTTTAACATGCATTCCCCTCTTGCTTCGTCTTTGCTCTTTGACCCCATCTTTCCCTTCATTATCCACACTTTTATGCGGACGAGTCCTTTCTCCCTCGCCTCTTTCCCTTTCTAAAGGCCGGACATGTTACGCTCCTGACCAGTTACCTTTTGCATCGCCCTCTCATTTATCTCCTTCCTCTCTTTTCTTCATCTATTCTCCTTTTTCTCATTAACTTCCCCTTATTTATCCTTAGTCTTCCTCCTGTAGAGCTCACCTTATATGAACCTCGGTTATTGAAAAAGAAACATCAAGCTCTCTCACATTGCAGCGGTCTTGAGGTCCATCTTTCCAACATATGACACTCAGGAAATCGCATAGTAATGTGCACTAACGAAGAATTTAAATCGAAGAGTGTAATTGCTATTTATGACGTTCATTTGTATGTAACGCTCAGTGCCGGTAAAAAAATTGCTTGCGTCGACTTCTTTCTTCTTGTTAAGCGTAAGAGATGGATTTGATTGGAAAACTCTCTTCCCGGTAAGATGATCCGTCACGGTTGCCAATAGTTGAAAGTCTTTTTTTCCTATTTTATCCGATTTTTTATCAAATCAGAAACTAAAATGGAACCATTTAAAGGCTTCGTCATATTTTCAAGTCATAGAAACGTGAATCAGATACTCTGCTACAAGTGAACACCCAAAGCTCATTTTTGCTTCTTAGAGTGAAAATAATTTTTTGTCTCAGGAATCAGTTATAAGAAATAAAATTTATTTATTAATCTAAATTTTAAACTTCGCGGTTTCATGCTCTATTGAGCATTGCACTGCTGTACTAAAAACATATGTCGTTTGAAGACACAAGATTTTTTGTTTTCAAAATTTAGCACCCAAATTCTGAAATTGGCCCATGACTGTGATAAGCTTCAATTGATGTTTAATTTTGGCGAAATCGTGATGCACTCGACAATTCCGAGGAAAGAAATCAGTTAAAATGGGAGCAAAAAGTTAATTACTAAATCTTACAGATTTAGCCGTCCTAAGAAGGCAGAGCGCACTCAGTTCTATTACGGGACACCAGGTATTATTTAAAAATTGTACCCCATCAGTATTTAGCAGAAGGTTTTATTGCATTTTATGCTTGCATTTCTAGTTCTGAAATCAAATACTCGTATTTAATTGGAGAGCGGAGAAAAACTAAGCAATGGATCGGGGGTAATTCTACTTTGGAAAGAGAAAGGTCTTGCTAAACGAGGCTCGCATAAAAAAGATGAGAGGTGCAGGCTCTGTTAATTGAAGATTGCAAAAAGCTCAAACTCATCAAGTAGAAAGCTTCGATGATATTTACCTTATCCAAATGAAAAATTATTGCGCGGTTATAATTAAATGTGAGGATTTTGTCAGAGATTGATTATTTTTTTCCTTCAGAGTCTGGAATATCTATCTCGTCGTCACATGAAGTATTATTGACAGATCGATGTCAAGAAATTGTGAAATGGATTAATTCAACATTTATTTGGATATAAAATCATTCTAATGCGGGATGGTACGTTTATATTCGTTGCTCTCTCAACCGTATAATAGAAAAATTAATTCGATGGAGTTTCAATTTTGGTTGAGATTAGGAGAATGCAGGAGAGTGAATTTAATGCTTAGCTCAAAAAATACAGATATCTAATTAACCTAATTTGACATTAAGAAATGAAGAATAGCATATTAAGTCATAATTATACATTAATTTAATGAGTATAATACTGATATTTTCAGTGAGATATATCTCCAAAATTATTCGTCAGACTTCAGCTTTGGTGGGAAATAAAATCGATTAGATTTCATGAACGGCATTATTTGAACTCTTCAATGCCATCTGAAATTTCATTGAAGAGATTTAAGAATGGTTTACTAATGATGAAATCTCTTACAATAAATGTTTAACGGAATGCCATGCTACAAAAACAAGGTTTACGAGTTTTCGCAGCTGATTTCAAACTCACTTACTCATCAATAAAGAGGTTTCGCAATAAGAATTTATAGCACAAAAAGCAAATAAAAACCACTCTGAACTTTTGAATAGAAACTCGTGAACAGATTTGCGGCTGACCTTTCGCAATGATCGCTATTGGCCGAAGAAAAAAGGTATTGCTTCGCGCGGGCAAATGAACGAGAAGAGGTTTCCTACGGCGAGAAAAATTGAAGACGTCGTCAAGTGTGAGAGTTACGTTTCTCCGCCTATAAATTAGGAAAAGACGAAGAGATGTCCAAGAAAAGATAGGAAACGAGTAAATGGAAGGAGAGGAAGAGAAAGATGACTGAGAGAGAGAGAGAGAGAGAAAAGGCAGAAGAGGAACGATGGCAAGGATTTGCCGTTGACGTTTGAGAGGTACTGCGGAGGTCGCAGAGTGATGTCCGCTCCACCGCTAAGATCGTGCTCTTCTACCTTCCCTTTCCTCCCCTCTCTCTTTCTCCATCTCTTCTTCTGTTAGTTATGGGAGTCATTGTATTCTTCCAAGGGGTAGCTGGCGCCATCGATGTTCTTCTATTGAGTGGAGAACAAAAGAATCAGCAATCACGCATATAGAAGAGGAAAAAAGGAGAAAATAGTCCAAGACTAAACGAGATGACGACGGCCTGGATATACAGTGGTACCTTGGTTAACGACGTACTTGGTTAACGACGTAGGGTTGTGTTCAAAAATTGTCTTGGGTAACGACACAGGCTTTGGTTTACGACGCCTTCTGATGAAGATTGTCAATTAAGAACTGCTTTTAATACTATTCATTTAATTACCTACTTTGATAATAATTAATTGATAATATTTTAGTTGCAAATATGATTCAACAAATTATATGTACCAATTTTAATGGGTTTTATCCGCATATATGACACGCAGTATGGTTCTGGAAAAACCTACCTTGGATAACAACGGTTTTGGTTGACAACTACAATCTTGGAACGGATTACCGTTAAAGGGTAACACTGTATTTCCTACGTAGAATTTTTTAAAACTCAGTCGTTTGGAGACTGTAATTATATCGCAAATTGCTCTTATGCATATTGAATTCTCAGTTCGATTGTGTGTAATTTCTGAAAGATACTAAGATAATTTCTTTCTCCCAGTAGAATTCATTTTATATAATGGTAATCGTATCACTATTAGATGGAGTACGTGAAAGGAAGGATTATAATGGGTACCCAATTCATAATATATAGCAATATAACGTAGTACATAAATAAAAAGTGAAAGTGGAAACAAGAAAGAAACCTCTTTTATTGGAGGATGTTACCTCCAGTAGTAATTTAGGATTCAAAACTCTTACTGACCATATATTTTATTGCTAATTGTAATTTTGGTAGTTATATAAATAACTTTCTGCTCAGAAATGAAAATCCTTCCCTAATTCCTCATTTTCTGTGCATGTGATTTGAGGTTAACTCCAAGACGATCTGATACGCATTCGCTAGCAAACATTAGAAAGTCTTGAAAAGGTATTCAGCCGTTTGATTAGCCTCTGATAGGCGTTTGACCGTCTTAGCCGAATCGCTTTCTCTCCGAGGGATAATTTATTAACCAAATCAAGTGAAGAAACCGGTGAAAGGGGAGTGAAAAGGGAATCAAAGTTTCATTCAAGTATACGCTAATACAATACTTCGAGTAAATATACCCCTGTGAAAGCCCCTAAATTACGGCTTAAAAATCTTCTCTGCATAATCGTAATAATAAAAACAAGAGTAATTGGGTAACGAATTTGATAATTCGCCTACTCATTTTGCAGGTGGTGGTACATCTGGAAGCCATTTTGTTGGATTTCACAACTGAAGCTTTTTTAGTATCGACTCGTAGACTTTGCACGCAAAGTTCCTAAAAGTAGATCATTGCGAAAGAAACGTTTTTAGTTTTATGAACAATTTTGCTGAACTTCGAAAAAGTTACAGCATATTCTCCTCTTGATTACTTGTTTGTATATCTTGTAAATATGTCGGTTTTCAATTTTTTCCATCTATTGCATTTATACTGGCGTTAGGCATGCAGTATCCCAGTTGGCTAAGCCACAGATTTGCCTGATTTTAGCGACCTCCTTTGTATCAAAACTTTCTATGCCTGCATGCATTTCCATGAGCAAAAAGACAATATCCAGAGCTCTACAACTACTCTATCTGAAATAATAACATACCTTTTAA
Organism: Ladona fulva; assembly: GCA_000376725.2. Taxonomy (NCBI): domain Eukaryota; kingdom Metazoa; phylum Arthropoda; class Insecta; order Odonata; family Libellulidae; genus Ladona; species Ladona fulva. The sequence continues at coordinate 733,181 of KZ308372.1, forward strand.
TACTCACGTGCTAAAAATGTCCTCTTTCCTTTCTGACGGCTCCACCTCACCACCTCACGATGAAGGAACAGCTAATCTTAGTTTGAAACATTCACATTCAACGTTTTCGACCAAGAAATAACTTGAAAGTATCCGAATATTTTATCACCTTCCACTCGCTACACGTAAATTAGGAAGCTCTCACAATCCGCTCTATCGACTCTTTCTTTGCTGGCCATTTCGTTTAGACATTCTTCTGCTCTCGTGCGAATTCTCAAATCCTTTTATCTTTCCGCCCTTTTTACGCTGCTTTTGCTTCTATCACATCTCTTTCCCATACTCTTCTCTGCCTGGCGCCCTGTCCCATTCCCAGAACCCATACTTTTTCTTTTGCGTCCGTTCTTGGAAGATGTATAGCGAGAGGTCAGAATGCAACTATCGAAGATGCGAGGATAAGTGGGGGCGTGAGGCTGCCTTTATGGTGTCCGCGACCCACCACCACTCTGGCCGATCGTGCCCACAGACCATCCTCCCTTTTCTTACTACTCCTCCTCCTCCTTGCCGGGGAAAGGGGAGGACTCTTTCCACTCCCCATTTCTCCTCACCTATCCTTTTCACTTCGCCCCACTCATTCACTTCCGCCCGCATCTTGGCTTGTCCTTTTGGCCCTTTCTTTCGTCCCACCTGCTCCATATGTTTACGTTCTTTGGCCTTTTTGTGGTTTTGTGGACCCAGAAAACCTTCCTTTTGTAAGGAAACCTCGCAAAAATAGATTTGCGAGCGGCTCGAGGTAATTGTGCGTTTTGTTGGGGGCTGGGTCTTTAAAAACGTCACCTGTCTCCCGCAGAAACCCCGCCTTGGTGTTACACGCTTTAGGGCCTTGCGAAATGGTAAAGCATCGACCGTGCTTTAGCAGTTTAGTTTTTGCCAACTGATAATATACAGACAGTTTTAATTTCGAAGTGCAGCTTCCTGGGAGCATATCTGGAATATGAATAGCGGATTGCGTATGGCTAATTTCATTGAGTTGCGCATCTTTTCTGTTTGGGATATGTTCGATAATGAGAGTTTATCTTCAATATCAATATCTCTCGACCTGGAATTATTTTTGACAGAAAGTGATGAAATCGAATCACGAAAATCGATACAACTTTGGGATGAACTTCTCATTAGATCTATATTTCTATGCCAATCGATCGCTCTTAATCTGACTAACCTATTGCTCAAATAATGTCTAACTATAAATTCTATCCTATAAAAAGTTGTAGTTTCCCTAATTTCTCACATGCTCAGAAAAGGGAACGATAGTTAATTCAATGTCCACGCATGATTTCATCCACTCTAAATAAATGGGTGATAGCTACTTCTATTGCCAAAGATTTCAGCGAATGAAGTCATCTTTCCATCACACCAGTAATGTGAAAAAAAACTCTTTCGCTGTCTTGAAACATTTTCAAACCTGCGATGTCTTTTTTCATGAAGGAATTCCACGACAGTATATTTTTTAGTAAAATTGTCATTGTGTACAGAGCATTTGGGGAGAAAAGTAATGGATGATTTGAGTATTTCTCATCACCAATGCATGGAGGAAATTTGAGTGTAGCCACCGCCCCCGCGGACGCTTTGAAATATTCCAAGCACGAGGCCTCTTCTCCCCTTCTTCCTCTGGCTATGAGAGGATGACTCCTTGTCTATGAAAGGGGTTTCCGTCGGAAAGGAGGGTGTGGAAGGTGTGAAGTACCTTAGAAGCTAAACGAGAGAAAGGAAAAGATGTTAGCATTCGAATACAGCATTTGAAGCGGAGTGAAAGGTGCAATATCGAACGGAGTTTATTCATGTCATCCAATTTGTTCTCCTCGATTTGCTAGATGAAATTATGTAAGAAAACCAAGTTACATAACTGCAAAACTAATGAAAGATTGGAGCTGAATTTCCAAACTCATCGATATAATTTCCCTTTCAAGTGAGTGTAATTGAAATTCCTTCAAAAGGTCATATATTCATTTATAATATATATATTAATTTCATGGAGTTATGATATCGAAAGTAGCGGTTTATTTTTCCTCTCAAATATCCTCGTCTTTTCCTTAAAATTTTCGAAAGTAACATCAAAATACTTTTGATCGAAAAGTACTTTTAAGTGAAATTTGGAACATCAATTTTGCCAAAAACAATACGGAACTTCTTCTTTCGCATCAAAATAAGGGGTATGAACATTTTTTAATAGAAGTTTAAGGTAAAAAAGGAATCCCATAAACTATTTCAGAAGGAAATCCATTCCCCTTGTTCGTTGTTTGTCCAGTTGTCATTAGTGACTTAAAAATGAATTTTGTTGATCATTTATAGGGGCATCATGCCGTTAATACAATTTTCAAGACTAAATAATCAAGGAGGGTTACTCAGAAGATATGATCCGGCACTTCTTATTCCCTAAGGATGATGCCAAAAAAGCTTTTACGTCAGGAATGGCTCTGGGTACTAATGAACTAGAAAAAATACTTACGAAAGAGTGAAAGTGATACGGAAATTAATGCCACTTTTACTTGTGTGAGTGGAAAACAAATCAAATCTTAGTACGAGAAAAGGTGATGATAACACATAGTTCCTTCACCAAATTATTACTCTCTAGTGTTCACATCTGAAGATAAATCCAAAATCTGTTATTGTTTATTGTTATTCGTTGTTGTTGGGGTACATAATTATCGCATAAGAAAGCAGCCGCTTTTTCAGGTTTTCAAAGACGCTGAAATGTTGGAAGATTCAGTTCCTGTGGTTGGTTACAATGTAATGAACCTATAATCTCAGTTTCATTTTAGAGGTTATAATTCGGTTTACGTAATAATTCAGTCCAGTTAATCCTTATGATATATTTAGATAGTTGTCGAGAAGACATTGAGCTGACAGTAACATTAATATCTCCTTTAGCACTGCCGTCTACTCTTTGTATGTGCAGAAAAGCTTTTAAGTCCCTTTCTTCGTTTAATAATCCAAAACAAGCATTGTTAATAAAGAAATTCCACTCGTCTTGAGTGCTACAGCCCTTCACGGATAAGGAATGAGAATGGCGAGGAACAAGTCTCGCATAACCTATGGCGTTGCCATCAAACCGCGGATGAAGGCTCCCAGCTGCAACGCCTGATATCTAGATGCGCCGCGGTGACTTCAACGCGGGGTAAGCAGTTAACCTGCCCTTAGTCCATTGTGTCGGCTACAATTTGGTGTTCACGGCGGGCAATGAAGAAGGAGCATAAAAGAAGAAAAAAAAGCAGAAGAGATGCAAAGAAGAAATGGGCGGGAGTGAGATGAAGGAAGATATGGTCGGTGGCGTCGTGTAGAGCGGTGAGAATGGACCATCCCAGTTTGAATTAATGGCAACCAATTACGGAAGGCAGGATGGAGGAAGTAGAGCCATAGCTTTGCCAAAGGGAAACAAATGCGTTGGAGAGCATTGTTAATGTGTGTATGAAGATGTGCTAAATATGGGCTGACCTCAGTGCCTAAGGAAGGCGTGAGAGATATTCTCTTGGAAACGATTTACTGCAAAATGGAATTGATTCATTACCCTGATATTTCTGCGGTTCAGCTTGCGAGTGAGTAATTTTTATGTTCATCATCTTTCGGGATTCATCTTCCCATCGCTTGCGTCATGTCGTGAGAGTGGAGAAGTGGGAAAGAATGCAAGAGCGGGTGTAAAGGAAGGTCACGGTATAATGAAATCGTGCCGGAAAGAAAACCATCAAAATCCTTGCATGAAATTCGTAGGTGAGTGAACGAAGAAAGAAAATTTTTATAAGGAAAACGTTTCATTAAACGAGTTAATTTAAAATCTTGCTTAACGGAAACAAAATTTTCCAAAGAGATCGCAATCTCCGGCCAAGTCACGGTTTTACTAAACTAGCCCGACTATAATCCGAAAAAAATTAGAGGGAAAATTATTCCTGCGCACGAAGAGTTTAGGCTTCTCCTCGGTAACCATCAACGCATCAAGGAGTACGTGCGAGTACCGAGTCAAAAGATACCCTTCTCGATAACATTTCCAGCCAACTTTTCAACCGACGGGCCTTGTTCATCAGGGACCTCTGTGCCCTAACCAATTTTTCTCTGGAAACCTCCGCTTTAAAAATCCACCTGAGAGAGAAGATGCAATCGCAGACGCATTCGATAGATGGAATCAGAAAGACAGATGACGAGCGATTAAAGAAATGCCCTCGGATGCGCCTCACGTTCTCAGTCTTCTCTATTCTTGTATATCCGGTTATCTTTGTCTCGTTCTACCCCTTCCTTAGCTAAATGTCTCAGAAGGTGCTCGCACTGGTAATGGAAATTACAGCAGAGTGCGTGGCCCGTCGAGCGAGGAGGGAGAGAGACTATTGATAGCAGTTCACGGAATTCCCGAGGGATGGCCATTCTTCTTGTATCGGCCACGCCCAGGAATATCACGTGTAAAAGGGATGGCATCCATTTTAAAATAAGCCGGAGAGGAGGTGAAATATGCGCTCGATGGAGGATGCATGAGTAAAGGAAATCGTGCACAAAAATGGCTGGAATCTTAAGTATCAGGACAGTTTAGTAATTGAAATTTTAAGTTGGAAATTTAGTTTTAACAAAATGATTACAAACTTTGCTATTTCTCCCTGTATTTCCCTAATTTTTCTCAAAAATAGATGTCGATGTAGATCTACAGAAGATACTTTCTTTAAGTAATTTATTTAATTTACTCGGTACTCGGTAGAGAGGTGACCTCTCAGACAGTTGCCTCTTTTACTTCTGAATGGAATTTTCCGTGAAACTAAACGCAAACTGCAGAAATATGGAGGGTAGAAATCTTATTACTGTAATGTTGCCGTATGAGGTGGTGCATAATATAATCCGTCGAAAATATGCTATTCTGCTCCTGGAGAAGCAATTTAAAGTATTTTCCGCAGGTGTATGTTCACAGCTTTCAAAGAGAAAAAATGAACTTTTAACGAATGTGAACAGAACTTTCGGAAAATAAGAACGAAACGTTATTTTTTTTCTGCATTCCATGACTGGAAAATACAACGATGGTTGATTTTCTATAGGAGGTGATATATCGCTGATCAGTCCTAAGAAAGTGAGAGAGGAGCATGCTCAGTCGAGGTGGATGAACCAAAGCAAACCACAGAGTAATGCATGAGGTGCACATTAGGAGATGGAAGTAAAACATAGTGAGGAAAGTTAGGAGGAAGGAAGAATGGAACAGGCGGAAGAAAGGATAAGGAGTTACGCGCTGACTGCAAAGGAAAGCATTGACAGCGGCTGCAGGAAGGGTAGAGATGCAGCAGGCGAAGAGAAGTGAGAGGGGAGGGTCGACAATAGGAAGAAGGATCGCCCGCTTGTGAGGACAATGGCCGTACCACGTGGCGTCTTGGATAGAGCCCTCTGCGAGAATGGAGGGGGGGATGATGTTCTCAAAAGACGCCATCGAAGTCGACCTTTTTATCTGCAACACATATCTCTGCGAAAATTAGTTACGTATTCCGCATCCATTGAAATCTCCTCCGCACCTACGACGTCACTCTGCAATTACTTTGTAAATGACTCTTGATTAGCTTGTGGAACGACTTCGCTATTCATGAAATCTATGAAAAATTGCTTTTGGACACGGATTGGGCTGTCATTGGAACGCGTTTACTAAAAATATACGCAGCCGTCTTCGCCATTTTTCTCTTACTTTCGTTTTCAGGTTGTCTTACATCAGTGCTTTCTTCGATGAATTTTGCGGTCTGCATAACCGCGGAGGAAAGTCATAAGATGGATACGTGATCGATTCCCAGGAACACTAAAATATTCGCAAATTCCGATTATATTTCTGCAGCTTTATCTCCGTTTTCGAAAAGTTTCGTGGCTCGAGATTTAATTCAATGGCATAATAGTAATTCAAGATCAAAATAAGTAAGAATGAGAAAGCAGCATCTATTTTTTTCTCCGAAACAGGATGATTTAGGTCTTTGCCTTTCTTATACGGTTAAATAGTAAGATTTTTGTAATATGACATTTGTTATATTCGTTATAAATGCTATGCATCAACTAGATTGAATTTCCCCATAGCATTGTGAGTTTATTTGAATGGTAAAAGAGATAAAATGCATGAAGATGCCAGTTGATCATATCAATAATCTTATCTCTCTAAAATTTATTTTTGGTACTGAGGAAATGTTCTTATCTCCTCCTCTACGTGCTTTACCGGTAACAGAAAGTTTTCGTTGTATCATTAAATTATAACTATTTGTCTTATTCTGATTTTATATGCTTTTCTCTTTCTTATGACATACTTTTGCGGAGGCTATAGAAATCCATTACCACAGTACAGAGGCAACCCTCAGCATGTCTAAGAATAAATAAATGTTAGTGTCTCGCGTAGTAGAGAAATTTTATTTCATGTTAAATATCCCTTAGCACTCCAAAATTTATTAATTCTTACACAATTTTAATATTCCACTATTAGTCCAGTCTAACTCGATTAAGTAATTCATATGTTTTCATAAGCCAGGCAGAGAAGAGTATGGGAAAAAGATGTGATAGAAGCAAAAGCAGCGTAAAAAGGGCGGAAAGATAAAAGGATTTGATTTGATATTCACATTTCAATCCTACAGGAAAAACTTTCACAGGAATCGCTGTGAATACAAGCTTTAAAATCTTTTCATAAAATCATTTCTAATTGTCAAAATGTATAATAATCATAGCCCTGAATGGATTTTCATGCTTACATTGGTTTTACGTTCATTTAGCTTACCTTCCTTTGTGATTTTTCATAACATTTTACTGTTAAAAAGAAAACAGAAAATTTGATTTTGATTCCCCCTGTATTTTGATTTTTCAATTACGAAAAAATCTCTTACTTATTCGGGGGTGAGTGGAATAGCCACAAAATGTGTACAGTCATACATATTATCTTTTTGGGCTCTTTGTTTGCAGCGACAGAATTACAATCGAATGGTTGCTTTCCCCGCAAACAACGCGCTAAATTAGCAATTTCCTCCCGTGCGTTTCGCGATTACTTATTCAAGTCGTTAAAAAAGAGAAAATCCTTTCGGCACATTATCCACGCATTTTAAGCTAATCGAAGCGAAGTTGACGGCTAATACTCGCGGAACTACCGTTAGCACTTTCCATTGTCGACGGCTGGAGAGCGAGGAAAGGTGAGGAAAAAGTGGCGTTTTGCGGTGGAAGAGTAGAAGGAAGGGCGCAGGACAGGACGACACGGACCGTGGGATGCCACCCATTCATTCCAGAGAGCGTTTCTGAGAGGTGCAATTTTTTCCTTCGTTATTTTTGCCCCTCGGCCTCCCATTCGGCGGGAAACGTCTTTTCATCTTGGTCGCGTACAAAAGAGCGTCGTGAGGCAAAGCTCTCTATTTATCTCCGTTTCATTCCTTGTGATTGCACACTTCGTGGGCGTCGCGTTGACCCTTTGGATCGGACATTCCACCGTTCCTTCCTCGTCGCCCTCACCATCTCCATGCGTCCACTCCCACCCTACTCTCTGTCTAACGTCTTTCTCTCTCTTGTGGGCGTTCTATTCCGCAAACCGTCTACACGTCGGTGGCTCTGCACCCTCGCGGGAGGGGATGCAGGGTGGGCGGCGTCGCGGAGGGTGTGCAGAAGGGGATGTTGGTAGGGGATCAGCAGGGGGCGTTGACTTCGCTGTGCGACGACGGTGAACTTGCTCGATTCTCTACCCTTATCGACCATCGGGAGAGGAGAGGTTTTCTTGTGTCTCTCTTTCGAGATGCGAGCCTTGGAATGGGAGAAATGACTTTAGGGGATGCGAAATGATGCTACAGCTTCGATCCGGTCCGACGAGTTCGTTACGATGGTCGTTCGAGGAACCCAATTTATGAGGGTTTCTTTTTTTTATCGAAAGCTTCTATATCCATGAAGCCGAAGCACTTAACGGCTCATCTACTGCTTTATCGGAGGTAAAATTTCAAGATATAAATCATTTGGGATCGATGAAATATTTGCAAAGAGGATTGCGCTTCTCTGTTTGAATTTGATAGATGACGTACAAGATAAAATGAGAACCAATGTTGCTCCCAAGAAAAATGATTAAGTTCAAATATCCTTGCAGAATTTCGCTTCAAAGAGATTTTCCGGGTATTCATATGTCATCATTAATTGTCTATCTGAAGATGAATATCTTGTCTTGTTCCAATAAAAATCCTGGTCATTTTGTATCTTTTCCACCAAGTTTGCGTTTGCATTGCTTTTTATTCATCACCTTGCTAGCCAAATCTTGACTGAATTTCAAATAAATTTATATAATCATTAATCATTTCACATATTCCCTTATTTTTAGGACCCAGTTTATTCCACTTATCGTCGGGTTATAAGTGTAGTAAATCCATTCAAAAATTGATTTAGATGAGTTGGCTTTGATTGGACAAGTTAGCGACAGGAGTGTTCTGTTAGTTTTGTAAGCGCGTCTTTCCTCTTTAAAACAGTCATAACTCACAATGTTTGAAAGGTTACCTTCAGCCCAATGAAGGAACGAAAACTCATTCCATACGAAAGGATTTATACGTATATCTTTATGTAAATCCATTTTGCTGACCTTAACCTCATAAAAGGCTTACAATTCAGCCCATTAAATATTCTTATTATGGCTGAGTGAGATTTAGGTTTGCCGCTCCTTTTTTAAGCATTCGAAACCATAGGCAAAGTAGGTTTTTAGAACGCATCCTTCTTGCTTTTAGTCATCTTCTTTTTAAAGGCACTTTTATTTCGTTTATAATCCAATAGACAAGAAAAGCGCTGTCTTCAGAAATTAATATCTTAAGAAGAAAATCAGTTTAAGTAAGAAAATTCTTTTATCCCGAAAATCGTGGATGGTAATGAAGGGCAATCATGGATGTCGATTCGTTAAATTTAAGAATAAATTGGCTATCGAAAGTATTTTTGAATTTAATCATGAGAGCCATCTCATTCATTTGAAGATGGAGAGGAAAAAGGAAAGGTCGAGTTTTTCGGGGCAACGTCCTTAAAATTAATGTCGAAATAGGAAGTTATTTCCCATCGGAAGATTCAGAGTGGGCGAAGAGAGGAATCCATGTTGGGAAGAGGATGCTAAAACCTCCTACGCTGCTCTCCACTTGAAAGCCAATTCGTTTGCCGTATTAGGATTGCCGAACTTGCCTCGCGTGACCCTGACTTTCGTGAGAGCCACGAGAGAGATGATTAAGTGATCTCGGCACAAGCTGTATTACAGTTACTCTGATGCTTCCAGTATCGGAAAATTTCTTCTCGTACGAGCACATGCATAAGTGAGAGTTTTCATTAAAGAACGTGCCAAGAGAGAGACAGACTGTTGCTGCTGGGTAAATGTTAGTGTTAAAAATACTTCAAATTAAAAAATATTCCAATTTAAAAAAATACTCCCTTCGGCCCTAAAACTAACAAATCAGCTGTTATGCATAGCTCTCTAGGTAAATGTTATATCTGTTTCATCTGAATTTTCTCTACTAATAAATCACATTAAATCGATTTCTTCGTCTAATTTTAATTCCTGACTGGGAAACGTCTGTCTGGGAAACGTGAATGGCCACGACCATCAATCATAAACCGCTCTTTTTGTAAATACACAATTTGCGAGGAATGGATGCTCATAGAAGCAGCCGTGATTTTGTTAAAGAGTTTTGTACCGGGGAGTAGCAAATTCAATCTTAAAAGCTTTATTTCACGCAAAGAATGCGTTCTGCCCTCTAGACTCAATGCAAGCCATCGTTGATGGCTAATACATAGCGTAGAAAAGCCGATTGAAAAAAGTAATAATTTGTCTTATCTCGCCAGTGATGTTTTTCGTAGAATGAACACTTCCCACGATTTCATAGAAATGAATGGAAGTGTTATCTTTACATCTAAAAGTCAACTTGATTTTTTGTATTTTTTTGCAGCGTGTTTTAGATAGCCCTGGAATAGGTATCATTATCGTCGGCTGCACGTAAACCTCCTCTCCATCTATGTTAAAGTAGAGACCCTTCAGGGGCTTCATTTTACATTAGGAAGCGATTTTCGCGAGAAATGTTCGTGCTTATTGTCCGAAATTGTTAGAGCTCAATCCGACAAATTACATTCCTTAATAGAAGCGTGGGAACCCTTTTTCCATCGACTTAAGAGACGTATCACCTAGGTCACACTTCCGGCGTGGACCGTTTTTCTACCAGACACATCTACTTATTCTCTCCCACACATATTCCACCCTCTCATCGCCAATGCGATAGCCAAAGCCGGCCCTTACACTTCTTTGGCACGATCTCCAACAGGAGACACTGACCTCTTGGAGACACCTACGCTTGTCTCTATGCAGCTATTGCCATTCCAGCGGGTTCATTCAGGAGGATGGGTAAGGATTATAAGAAGAGGGCGAAAAGTCGATGGGAGAGGATAGATGGGCAAGGCGAAAGATGAGTAAGAGTGTTGGGGAAGGAGAAGAGATGGTGTTCACCTGCGGAAGATGGGTGTGTCGGGAATGTCAGCCAAAAAGACAAGATCCTTTTTTGGATCTCATTTGAATAACCTTCCAAAGAAAACTACCCAACTTAAAGCCCATTTCAAATCCTTACGAAGCGGGTATTAGAAAGAGTTTCTGGATTGGTAACGAAAAGTTAAATTATTTTATTCTTTATCTGAAAAAGCAAGCGTAGATAGAGCATTTATTCTATTCAACGCTGCTTTTCAACTTCGTTCAACCTGTTGCAATCTCAATTTCTCCTAAAACTCTCAGCGCTGCATACATGTCTTGGTTTGACATATTTTGAAGATCACTCGGAAAAATGTACATCTCTAAGTCATTCCGTCATTAACTAACAGAAAATAAATTAACTAAAACAGGAAAAAAGATGATTCCGAAAGATTTGCTGATGAAAATATGGTTGACAGTTTTCTACAACATCTACATCTGGATTAACATCCTGCAAGCCAACTTTGGGCGTGTGGCAGGGAGTGTACGAGTAAATGCCATGTTTTCGAACCACTTCCTAAGCTTATTGTTGTCGCGTATCGTTTGCGAAAAGAACGAATCCCTAAAACGACCTGTCCTCGCACCTATTATGTTACACTCATTGCAGAATCAGCCGTAGTAGTGGGGGGTCGCATAATACCAATTAAATCTTCCGCAAATGTACTTTTTCTATCTAATCTAATTCATCAAGCAATCGAAGCCTACCTGCTAATCTGCTTTCATTCATAGATTCCAAACTTGGGTCTGAGAGCATTTTCGTTGCGATTGCTTTTTTATCGTAGCATTTTTTCGAGTTTGCGGCTACACGTTTTATCCGCCGGATCCCATACATACTTAGTTTTGAAATTATTTTACCTTATGCTAAAAATAAAACATAAGTTTAAGAACTAAGATTAAGAACTCTATTTTCTTTGATGTTTTCCATAAATATTCTTCTTCAAATTGTTCACTGTAATTGACATATTTCTTGTCTTTCTTTTCAGGTGGTTGCGACTTTATTCTTTGCGTCGACGGTGGGAAATGGTGCTCAAATACCAAAACAAATTGGTAAGTCGAAATAATTTTCCAAATGACTTTGAGGTGGATGAAGAAGATATTTCTTCATCTATGAAGATTCTGTTTTTACCCTATGCACGTCATACACTTCGAACGTTTTACTTGAATGGTGAAAAACTTCAAACATTCAAAAGATCTCTGAGGATAACGATTAGTTTATTTTACATGCTATACGATCTCTATCCCCGAAAATTTTAGATTAAATGTTATCGATTATAAAAAATTTGGGAATCGCCGATTTCTGATTGATTTCAATTGAGGTCAACACTACTCTGTGAAATGTAACTAGCAGTCTTTGAAGATAATACCCAAGAGATTCAGCTAACAAAATGGAGTAAGAGCTAATAATCCGCTGACGAATTTTGTTGAGCGTTGTTTACAAAGACAGAACCAATGGCGATGCAGTTCAAATTGACCACAGAACGGCACAAACAAACCGCAAGTTCCCGTATGTCCACAGTGAGACCGCGCGCTCTTGATACTTTTACACCTCCCTACTGCGATCACGCGTATCTCATGAAAATTATCATTCGTTAGATCAGGCTCTTCTGGCCACGACGATTAAAGGTGCATGTGTACCACCCAGGCAAAGAAAACTATGTTTAACGCTTTAAAACAGGATTAAATGACGCCTTGTGTAATAAGAACTACATTTCTTGCATTTTAATAAAGCATCAATTCCCTTAGTTCTCCCTCTATTCTTAGAAGAGCGTGTAAAGGTGCTATCTTCTGTCGTCTGCCACCTTAGAAAATATTTATCAATACAAATTAATTGCGTAATCTTCATCGTATCTCCTCATCATTAGTAGGCTAGTTACACTTTTTATATTGTCCGTCTCTCGAATATCTATTTCCCTTTCAAGTATTCTTCGTTTATATCGTTTCCTTTCTATCTTCCCATGAGGCATCTTCTTGGTGTTTATTTTTGTGAAAGGCGAATTCATACTTTTCCTTGCTGAATCCATTTGCACGACTACGCCAAGTATATTGAGAATAAGCTATAGGCTCCGAACCATTATATGATAAAAATTAAGCCAGACTGGGGAATAACATTTAATGAAATTGCAAAACAAACTAAACGTAATAAGCTAATCTTTACAATCTCAGGTACAGGCTCCGAACCATTTTATCACTGTATAAGTGATATCTCGGCTAAAGAGTTCTAACGTATTTTTCGACTAACGAAGATTTTTTCACTGTTTTTCGGACTCTGCTAAGATATGGATTAGGCCAACAAATATTTTAGTAGCTCGGAGGGCTAACATAAAGGATCAGGCATGAACGGTCGAGCAATTCCAATATCTATTCTTTTCCGTCTTTATTTGTGTGGCAAAGGAACGAGAATTGCACATCACATGGTGGACACTCACCAAACCATTACATTACATTCAAGGCAACCACGAAGGAGACGACTGATACATCACGTTTCGACTAACGAATGTGATTCCGGAGCGAATAATCTTTGTTAGCCAAGGATTCACTGCACCTCTATGGATTCATTGTTAAAATGCTGGATATATTCCTACGTTATATAAGATTTAGAATAGCTTGGGCGTAAAATGCTTGGTGAAATTCTTAAGATAAAACACGAATTATCATAAAATAAATATTTATGTGATAAAAATTAAGCCAGGCTGGGGAATAACATTTAATGAAATTGCAAAACAAACTAAACGTAATAAGCTAATCTTTACAATCTCAGGTACCGACAACAAAATTTCAAGCCTTGTTTAAGAATCTCGGCGCCGTGGCTTAGTTGGTTAAAGCGCCTGTCTAGTAAACAGGAGATCGGGAGTTCGAATCTCCCCGGTGCCTAAGTTTTCGAAATATTTTTTTCGTGAGATATTTTGGACGGTATCCACGCTACCAGTTAATTTCTTGCCGTAACGATCTCCTGTTGGATGAAAGGTAAGGGCCTCAGATCATTATACCTAGTATTCTTGGTGAATCTTACAGATTAAATTCTGTCGCAAATTCATCTGGGAAATGCTTCTCTTGTAAAACTCTGAATCATTGGTACCAAATAATAAACACGTATATCTTGAAATCACGTAATTCTTAATTCATTAAAATAGACGTAGAACACGACATACTCTGAATTTCTTGATTGTGAAATTCGATCAAAGGCGCGGAGAGACAATGAATTTTTCTTATTCATTGTTTTTCATAATTATAACAACTTAAGTAATTGAAAGATATGTAAATAAAGATTGGACGTATCCATATATTGAGTGCATATGTATAAAGAAATGGTTATAAATTAACTTAAAATGATTAATATTTCATGTTAAGTCTGCAACGTAAAAATATAAAAATGAAAATAAAAAATGAACTTAATAATGAAAACAGTCATTGTTATATACAAATTAATAATCGAATAATAATTGAATCGCCCAGTACGGCTCAATTCATCTCTCTTGAATCGCCCATCATTTGCGGAGTATTCCATCGAAACATGACGTCAATTAAGCATAGAATTCAACCGAAAAGAAAATGTCAGATCTATAAAAAGGAATGCTCTCGCAACGCTGACGTCACTTCGATATTTAAACTGCGGTGTCCCTCATCCCCCTCCCCACGAGCGCATCTTCGCCAGAATCCTTTCACCCGCTCTCACAGACGCTTCCCAACCTTCGCATCGAACGACCTCTCTTTCGCTTTTGCGGTCTCTATGCAACCGCATGCTGTGGCCATATTCCATTTCTCCCATCACTCTCTCCTCCTATAAGACTCTTCCACCGCCCCTCTCTCGACGCATGCACCTCTGTATCCTATTGTATTTCCCTATTACAAATTATCATCCCATAGCCCTGGGTCACCGTTTAGGAAACTGGAGGATAAGGTTATGTATGATGTCGGGATGAATGAACCTTCCTTGATGATATACTTTCGTTAGTCTTCCTTTACTTAATAATGAGAAATCTTGTGATTTTCACGTCAGTATATAATGAGAAAAAATAGATGACAAGTGTCACAAGAGAATCAACAGCAATGTTTCTACGAACTTACTAATCGACTCTTGAACTAACTTTACTAATTAACTCTTGAACTGACTTTTTGCAGATATTCGCCAGTGAGAACGATAGTCAGATTGTCAGAAGTTGTTTAAGCACAGCCTATTAGTCCATTGACCTAAGACAGGCGTCCCCAAACTTATTGAGAGGAGGACCACGTAAGAGCTGGGTGGGCCGGGTTTAAGGGAGGTTATTTCTTTTTCTTCAATTTGACATATACTTAAAAAGCAGTAAATGATTCTCATGTACAATTAAGCAAAAACTATAAGCACCTCAAAGTTGATCGGAATTCTCTAAATGGGAACTTAACAGCTCTCATCATGAGTATGTCCAGAGTATAACGTCCACTCAATTCGCAGGTCGGATAAAACCTTTTGCGGGCCGGATACGGCTCAAAGGCCATAGTTTAGAGACCCATGATCTAATAAGATCAAAACAGGAAATCTAATGCGAAACGTAAAATATAAAAGCAGAGTTCTGTGGTACTTGTTAATTAAAATTTCGAATTTCCTAAAAAGTGGAAATTGCACTCTGTTCTCGAAAATTCCTATTCTCTTAATTCAGTCACCGTATACAACGCCATTTGAGTAGCTTTTGTTCGTCTGTTCATTCAATTTTAACAGTAATTATTACTGGATAGAGTTAAACTGTTAGACCATCTACACACGATAGAAGGCATCAAAGATGATCATGCTTTTTCGATGCTTGAATATTATTTAAATCCTTAATATACAGAATAAATTGGTAAAATCGGGTATGTTTACGTAAACCTAAACCCACCGTCATAGATTTTTACCTGACAGCTGACGTAATTCAGCTATTGAGACTGTAAAAAGAGCTCATTTTAGAAGCGCCAGAAGAAAACTCCTTACAGAATACAATTTTTTTGTGCTGTGCCACGAGGTAACGCAAAGTATATTAAGAGTACGATGACGTGGGAGAAGATTGGTTTTACGTCCACTGTTCTTACCCATCCTCACGTTTCGTCGAGCTTCATTGCTCTCTCTGGACGCACTTGAATTTCCGGGTCTCTCATATCCAATCTCCACCCAAACCCCACTCAATTCTCCCACTGAAGCACTTCATGCGCGCACTCACCAGGTATGTGCACAAATGAGCACCACGCCTTTCTCCCACAATTAAGTAGCAGTGCACGGGTTTCCATTTCATGTGAAGCAAAAAGAGTGCGATGCTAAAATAGTGGACCTTGAATTCCAGCCGCGGACAAAAGTCTTCTTCTCTCCTTCAAACCAAATCATGCAATTTCAAAGCGTATATGATCCTTTAAGAAAACTTGGGAGAGTAGTTCTAGAGTTGCTAGTTGGCGAAAACGAATAGTTCTACTGTAGCAATTTGTATTTCCGTCCACAGTTTCTGTCTTTAGAGGCTGCGCTAATATTTTAAATTAACAGGATACGAATTATGCCCAAAAAATTAGAGTCAACTTACTTTTCTCCTTGTATTTATCGATGAATCAATCAATCAATTTTTTCTTCGAGCCCAGGAAAGTTTTGCGGTGATATCGTAGTGTATGGACACACTTGCAAAGAAAGAATGATTGTATTATATTGCAGAATTTCTCCTGAAATACTATGTGAGCGTTACTTTATATATATCAAATGAATGAATTAACTCTAGGTTAGATCGAGGTTAGGCCAAGTCGCACTCTCTTCCTTCTAACTTCAATCGTCAATATATAACTTAAATTTAATATTTAAAGTCGGAGGATATAATCCAAAAAATACACAAAAATATTAGGTTTGTGGGGAAATATCGACATCTATTACAGATATAATAAATTTCTAATTGTTAATTCTTTTTAGATATATCTTCGGCTATTTTCAAGATTTGCATGCCGCGACTTATCTGAAATTATTTTCATTCGGAGAATTTAGGTTGAAATGTTTCCAGAAAGCAAAGTATCGGTATCGTGTGTGGACGAGCACTTAAGAAGATTGGCTTCGTCGGAATTGGATAATTGTCGGAAAGAGCGAAGAAAAACTCCGCGAGCGATGTTACTTTGCGTTAGTTAGGCCTCACTTTGGGTACATGTAGTGTATGAGACACTGCCGACACGTGATGCATTCGTAATTTAGAAAAGGTGCAACGAAAGGCGCTACATTTCGTAAAAATTTGTTATGACTAATCGGAGAGCGTTACTCAGATTCTTCAGGGCACAGGAATATTTAGAAGATAGAAAATTTTATCAAATGCTTAATTTACTTAACAAATTTGAGGAAAGTACCTTCTTAAAAGAAGTAGCCAGTTTTATGCGTCCTTCCCGTTACATGGGCCATTCTGATACTGCGAGAAAAGGCAGGGAAATTGACGCAAGTTATAGTCGCTTTATGAACGCAACTTTGCGATACGCGAAAGAAATCACAAAGAGAAGTATAGTCAAGGCGAATGTAGGGTACATATGTAGATGTAGGTGAGAGTTTCGTATGAGAAAAATTAATCTCTTTAATAACATTGATGATTTTTACTGATGAGCTTGTGAAATAATAGAAATCGCTATAGTTACGCAAGAATAAAGCTTAACTATGCTTAGGAATTGACAGATTGCGGTGTGTTTACCTTACACTTGAAATCACTTCTCATCTCTTGGCTTTGAAAACCTTGAATATATCTCGACGAGAGCCATTAACTACGTACATCGTGATTCAACTTCGTCGACAAACGTCTCAGCTTAAGTGGGAAGACGCACCGAGAAAAGGATCGCATTGCGACATGAATGCTGATCAGAAATGTACGCAATATGCAATCGAGCATCTGTTGTTGAGTGGCGATGCAATTTTAGAATCCAAACACCCATATTAGGTATGCGTTGCGTATGGTTTTTACGCGGTGAAACACAACTCCGCTCCTGGAAATTTCAAATTAATATTCTAGAATTTTGAGTAAAGGCAATGAAATAATGGCCCTCTTATCCAATTCGGATAGATTCTTACCTAATAAATACATGAGTTCCTCGTCTTACCGTAGAATCTGTTCTTCTCTGAGGATTGCGATTTTCGATTTCTTACGTCTTCCGAATTTATCCATGATGATTGCTAATCGCAAAGATTGCGTTGGTTTCACCGGATTCGAAAATTATCCTGATAATGGTTAACAATTAAATCTGATGAAATTAAACTTTGGCTAATGTGATTCAAGCATGATATTGAATAAATTTCACTGTAAGTGAGGAGCTTTTTGTAATATTTAAACTAGAAAGCGTTGCAGCAACCCACTGCTGCCTTGAATTAACGCGGAGATTTTTCGTCGATAAATCTTTCGTAGCCAGAAGCACGTGTATTTGTGAGATAAAAACTTTTTTTTTCTTCATTATTTCACCCGATTAAATTGATTTGTTTTCGTATCGACCATTTCGTCATCTGCATTATAAAACAGCTGCGTGAAGATCCTCTAAATATTCAAGTTACTTCAAGGAAAGTGGCTGGAGAGTTAATTTTGGATTTTTTTGTATGTCAGTCCGTCCCTTTGATTTGAACCTGTCGTTCCGAGTGCTAGATTTTTATGAAGATATATCGCAGCCGCGACCGCTTCTCGACGCACCTTGGCCTACTTGCAGTCAACGTGTCAACTCCATGTGTCGCTCCGAGAAAACACCATTTGATACATAACTATGCACGGGTCGCTTCGTTTTCAGGTTACGGAATAGACGCAGTAATAGGACAGTTCAATTCGTTAGTGCAACTGAAGTAAAATTCGACGATAACAAGGGAAACTTACCTTATCTTATCTGAGGAACTGACCTGATCACAGTAATCTTTAAAATTTCTGTTCCAAGAGTTCCAACAGAGTTGTACTATAACAGAGTCGTACTATGAAAAATAAATATGACCTTTCATAAAAGGATTACGAGCGACGGAGTATTTTTGTTATTGATTTGGGGTTTGTTTAAATGGGTTAGTCAAATTATCACTGAAAGGTTGTTACATTTTATTTTCCTGGCATAATTATTACTAATAACATCCCTTTTCACTTATCATTTGCTGAAGAACAGCGTAGTTTTTGCAGTGTATAATTACAGTTTGGTTTAATTAACTGACGTAATTTTCATATTCATAATAATTATGATATATTGGATTCGTATTATTTACTAGGAGTTTGGAAATGCGGAATGCTTCACCCTTTGTTATTTCTCTAAATTGATATCGTAACTATGGAAAACAATTTTTAAACAAGTTGTGTAGTTTATAGTATGATATACATTTACCCTGATTGTTAGGCTACATGAACTAGTGAATTCTACATTAATTCTTCTGTAATTATTTAAACTATTATTATTTACATTTTCACAATAATGCGCATGAGCGACCAATTGTGGTATTGTCTTTTTAATTTACGTACTTGAATTTTTTAAACGTTGTGCTTCGGCACCTAATTATATAATAACCTGTAATTAATGCTAGTGGTATTAGGCTACCAGCGATGTAATACATTGGTATTTTACAACATTTTGTACGTTTTCTCCGTTTGCAGTAATAAGAATTCAAGAAGTAACGATGAAATTGTAAGATTTTTTTAATAAGAGGTATAAATGATTTTACGAGATTAATAACAAGAAAATGTTAATAACGCACAAAATAAGACATGAACGAGGCAAATATATATAGAGTTATTTTGAACTTTCTTTTGAGCAGTTCAACGTGATTTCGTGGCTTAGAGTCATTTAAATCACTATTAATAGTATTAATTTTCCTCTTTAAAATAGAAGCTTTCATCACGAAAGGTCATCGTGTTTTTGTTAGGAAATTCCGTGAGTGTCCACCAAATGGTCTTGTTGTTTTTTGTTCAGATGCGATTGCCAAGGCTGCCGTCCATCGGAAAATTGAGGGACGTGCTTGTTTAAGAAACGTTCATCTCATAAGTGGAAATGAATTCATTCTTCTCTGAAACGGAAAATCAATCCATTATTTCTAGGACTGTTAATGAGAGTCATTTCCATATTGTGAATGAGATATTAGGCGTTAGTTGATATAATTAGTTAATTATGTCCTGTTTCAGTTTTTCTATCGCTTCCTGCTTTAGAGATGGCCTCTAATTTACTATTGTCTAACAAATCTCTTAATCTAATGTTCTAGGGACAAAGATCGTCCAGATATTCGTGAGAATTTTTCAAGGATAACGTTTTGATAACTGGCGTAGAGAATCATGTGCCGTTTGAAAACAAACCTCCGAGAGAAGTTCTACTCAAGGACATTTTTCTTATACATACTAATTTATTTATTTCCCAATGTAGTTAATTCACAATCCTTTGAGTAGTAGTAGAGTACCCCAGTATATTTGACCCAATGGTTCTATAGTTCATGCTCGAAAAACTTTATTGACAAAATGAAAAATATTATTTTTATTATAATTAATAATTAATTTTATAATNNTACTTTTTGATAATTATATCCACAGTATTTCGAGGGACATATGTACGATATATACATATTCTACGGATGTTTATACGTAGAAATATTTTCGTTATTCTATATAACTTAACAAAAAAATCTCGTAATTGTTCACGTTTTATTTCTATAGTAGTATAATGTTCCATAAGAAATTTTTTGTAAGTAACCAATTCTCCGTCAGTTTCTCTAATATTTTTAGATTTTCAAAAGACCCTAACCACAGGAAAATTAAAAAATCTGACTTAATATGAACATGAAACCAAATTATAATTACACAGACTATCATTGAGTTATGTTTATGGCGATCCCTTTAATATTTTCATTTTCTACGATTCTTGGTAATTTAAGAGCGGATTTTTATCGCACTTTTCGGTTACATGCGGTCAAACATAGAAAATAAAGACGATGAAGCACTATCATCCTTATCAACACTTTCATAAGATTTTAAATTATGTTCTGATCAATGATGTTTGCGGTCCCAAAAAATTAAAAAAAAAACAAATATATTCATTAGAAGAAGAAATATTGACAAATACATGTTATTACTTAGTTCATCTCTCTAACACTAACCTGTGCCAAAACGAGAACTTAAGATTGCTTTTTAACAACTTTGCAAAAATATACCTAAATGCAAATATGCCATAAAGCTTGTGAATTCATAGAAAAAGAACTTGCAAGTTACGCCCTATTTTTCTCACTTCGTTTTCACTGCATTTAACATACTTCATCCCAATAAAATGAAGCGATAATCTATCAATATAGTTTGTAGTCGTCATTTTGTATTTTTAGTACGGCCCTAACTTCTAGCTTTTCATTCCTTATGGTTTTGACTCCTACTGCTGAGCTGCAGTTTAAAGACCAACCACATTTTTTCATTCAAGGCTCAGTCAGAGATTTGCGTAAAACTTGCTGGATCTAAATATCCTTAACAAGTATCGGTGCGGAAGTCCAAAATGCGTAGGCTCGGTTATTAAAATTTCGGCAAAGCAAGGGAAGGAATCGTCTCTTAGGAGATATTCCCCTCCAGAGGGGGGGGGGTTGGTGGAGGAGGCTGGCAGATGGGTGGGTGTTCCCCAAGGACGCTCCTCTGGAATGATCAAGGACGTCGGGGTGTGGTCTGCCCAGCCGCGACGCCCCCTCTTCCTCGTTTCGCGAAACACCCGTAAGAGGGCCTCATTAACACCACCTTCTTCGTAGTGTCCACCAGGGTGTGACTCTGAAATTAATGTCTGTCCCGTTCTTTCAGAAGAAGTCTCCTTTGTTCCTCCAAGGTTAAGGTTTATCTCAGTTAAAAATTGCTCAACTTCAACTCCGTGGTTTGATTGTCTTTCTTGACGATTTCCTCAATTATGATACTTTATAAATTCTTCAAAATGATCATTCAGACCACAAAAACTCTCATAAAATATCGTTCCAGGTTTCGGTAAGATTTTGTCTCGCCATTTTTTTCGCGCAAAGGAAACGCTCCTAAGAATGGCATGATCGTTCAATTACTTTCTCGCTTCTGACTCAATTCTCTCGCTCTTTTGTTTCGATTCGACTCAGATAGAATTCTATTGCATTCACAATAAGAACTGGAACGCGTGTAAGCGAAAAAATTACGCGGCCTCCATAAAAACTGCCGGAAGTGATTCTCCTGGTCTTAATCGTTGGAAATCTTCAAAATATTTTCAAGAAATGATATCTTTCTTGACAGGAAACAAAGAAGTCCTACTCACGATCGATTTAGATCCTGTACATTAAACGATTTAATACGACGCCAAAGAAAAGGACCGGATAAGTAGTAGAACATCAAGAGCTGTTGCAACACTCGAGTGAGATGTTCGGAAAATGAACAGGAAATGAGGTTGGGTGAACCGAGGTCTCTCGCTTCAGGAACTAAGACAAAGGCTCTTCCCATCCAAGGACATGTTCAATTTGCTCATCATTATACGATTTTTCTTTATTAATCGCCATTTATGTGTTTATCTCCACCTTAAGTACCAATTCGTTTCCATTGTGGCGGAAAGACCGTCCGTAAAAGCAGTATGGGCGATTTTGCATGAAATGAGGTTGTATTTTAACAAAAGCCTCCATACAAGAGTAGTTAGGAGAATTAACAGATAGTTAGCTAATTTAGCTTTCGCACTTACTTGCGTAAGATGCGTAATCGAAAGATGATTCTGCTTTTTCTTCGGCAGCGTATTTCTCAATCTCAGGGTATACTTACTCAGTTGAATCTAAATAGAAAAGATAAATGAAAAACTTATATAAATATTGCTAAACAGTAACATGACCATTGCTATTTTAAAACAATATTCATTCTTCTCTTTGTTCAATTTAGAAGAATTCTCTGCTATAGCCAGTTATGTATACTAATGGTAACGATGGCTTATAATTGATTTAATACTATATCTTTGTTGGCGATTCAAGGAGTGAACTCGGAATATCCAAGTCCAATCTTTTTGATGGACTTACAAGGAGAAAACTTCAACCAATCCATAGGTTCTTAAGCAATACCCTGGCGTATAGCGTATCTAATAAGTGACAAAAATATACACGTGTAATTTCATAAATTACACAAAATTAAATAGAAGTATAGTTAGAATTGATGCATTAATTTGTGAAATTAATGGTTTTTTTCGTCGTATTTCATTCCATCAGCATGCTATGGCCGATAATGAAACTTAGTATGTAGATTACCTTTGCGTTAAATAAGTACTACTTTACGAAGTCATGCATCTCAGTTATTACTGTAAGACTTACAATGCACCAGAATAATTTTATCAAGCAGTATAAGTAGCAAGAGCCATAATTTTATCTTAAAAGATAATTAACTTATGGTCTTTCCTTTTCAGCGAGAATAGAGAACAAACGTGCGATAAAGTGAATAGTACGAATAACGTAGCACAAATATTTGCAAAGGACCCGATAAACTAATAGAATAACCGAATCTCAAAATAATGCCGGCTGTTGGTCTTAACCTTCACTGATTGTACGCTGCTGGAAATCCTCTGCGGTCTACCCAAATCGCAACACAATTTGAGGCCTCCTCGATCACTGTGATTTTTCGTGCGAATTTTCTTCCACCACCCATTTCCTTCCGTGAGTGTTTTCCGTCCCAATTTCTTCTCTTTCTCAGCGTGCCTCTTCCTTCCACAAAAAGCAAAATCATCGCTGACTCACACGTTTTCTTCCGTTCTTTTCTACTGCAGACTGAGGTCATCAATTCAAAAATATAAGACCCAAACATCACTAATTACTTCAAGTCAATCGAATGATTTAAAAATCTTCTATTAAATTTCATTTTATAGCCAATTAATGACAGTCTTTTAATAAAAATTTCCAAAACAAATCTTAAAATTAAAATGCCTAGAATATGTTAAACAGATCCTTACCATTAGGTATAATGAATATTTACTTAAGAATGTTAATAATGAATATAGTTAGCATTTAAAAAGAAAATAGAGTTATGAGTTCGGTCTAATTCGAAAAGTAAAATTGAAGTTAAAAATAATTCTTCAGTTAGTATTGCACATTATGTTACTATTGCGACGAAACCAGCAAAACTTCAGAATGTCTTCTATCAAGAGTGTTATAAGATTTTAAATATTCGTGATATTAAAACTTGGCGCTAAAACGTCTGAAATCGTCCAGATGACCGCAGTTTAATGACTTATGATCTAAAACGAGGAAATCTAAACTTTAACCTTCAGTCAGCAATATTTGCTGCTTTAAAGCCTTCGCGGGCGGCAGATGATGCATGCACTTTAATGGAGTTTTGCATATTATTAATTCATCGAAATGATTCAATTAACCATATAAATGTAAGTATATTCTAAATTATGATTAATTTCTGTTCTCAGGGTAGATCCCAAACAAAATTTGCTCTTCAGATATCAAGCCATAGCATAAATAAATAAAAACGTCTTATATGTTTTGAAATTTTTACGAAAATATCAGTTATTTGGCCACTCGGAAAGTCCACTCGTTAGAAAGACCACGGATGAAGGCATCAATATTGCTAAATCGGTTATGAATGCGTCACGATACATTTGCTTACATATTTCCAAATACATGACGACGGAAAACGGGTTCCTAAACAAAGTAAAAGTTGGAGTAAATGCGGCGCTCGTTCGCAAAATTTTCTTGGGAAATTTCGTTCGTCGTTTCCCAAGGCCGCGAACATCCCCACTCTCAGCCTTCCACAGAAAAACCCTTTCTGCCCCGAACAAAACGCATCCTGTTTCCCTGTCCTCTCCCCCTTCTCCTTTTGGAGAGGTACACCTGCAAGGACGTTCGCTCGGCGGCGCAGAAGATGAGCGCTTCTGCGGACGGGAATTTGGGGAGAGGGAGGCGAAGTAGAAAGAGTGGGAGTTGAGATGATTCAGGATCGGTGCAGTGACCTCCTGCAACGCCCACGCCATCAGTGTTTCCAAAAAGTAGCAAATGTATTTCAGAGGAAAGAATGCTGGCGGAACGGAGCGACATTCTAGAAATGGCAGGTGATAGGATTGTGGGTGCCGTTGACTCCGAGGCCTTGGCTCGTCTTCCAATTTCTTCCATCATGAGCTGTTTTTTCTTGAAAAAGAGGAACTGTCACATTAAATGAAGAGATAACTTTTTCAGAGGAGAGTTACAGAGAGGGTTATAAAAATTTTTACGAAACGTTTCTCTTTACAGTTTTTTCCCAATTTCGGTGATGTGGTGACATTACTCAGGCAGGATACAGATTCGAGTTCTGAGCGTTGTTTTAGTAAATATGCATTTCTCAATCGCACCCCCTGGTAACCTTATGATTGCAGATATTTTACAGCGCAATCGTGTCTAAATACTTGTTTGATGGGAATGGAGCTCTAGGAGGTCTAAGATGTCCACAACCATCATTGAGGGTCGTGCCAGATCATAATTTAAAACCATATCAAGGTGCTAATAAGCATGATAACATTTCATCGTCTTTATTTTCTATGTTTTACCGCATGTAACCCACAAGTGCGATAAAAATCCGCTTCGAAATCACCATGAATCACAGAATATCTAAAGATTGAAGGCTGTAAAGATTATGATACAAAACAAGACGTATAATGGACGTGTTCCACCAAATACCGCTCGATATGTTTCGTAATTGAAGGCTATTTACCCAGCTCCTGGGCTCGCAGCTATGCTCCATGTTCCATCCTAAAATAAAAAAAATTTACCTAAATTGACATTCACTCTAAAAGCCCGCACAAAATCTTTTTGTGTCGTATAGATTTATGCTTTGGAAAAATTGTGAAAATACCCTGCGGCACTATAGATATAGCTATAAAAATGCTTGTACCCTTATAATTGCTTACTTTAAAAAGTAACAGGGGCGCGTCATCTGCCTTGAATTTGCCCAAAAAGAGAGGGAAACCGCTTGAAATACCACCCTACCACCAAGACAGTGGAATATAACAATTTCAATAAAAGTCTTTATTGAAGGGCGAGATTGTCTTTTTAGTTCATTCTTACATCTGACCCTCTTTCATTGAATATTTAAAAGAAAGATGTAGCTTTTGAGAGATACAGCAAAGAAAAATCAATAAAAGAAATGATTTATTATGTAGCTTAAGTCTAAATATGAAAGAACGTAAGTAATGTTTGCTCTTGACTCGGGTTTATACATCTGTAGATCCCTTGAAACGAAGGCATCATTTCATTATTTCGAATCATCAAATGTTATCCTAGAATCACATTTGCAGGATTACATTACTCAAACGGTTAGAGAATATAAGTGAACACTCAGGAACACTCATGCCGATAGAGGATTTTAGTTTAATCTG
Organism: Ladona fulva; assembly: GCA_000376725.2. Lineage (NCBI taxonomy): Eukaryota > Metazoa > Arthropoda > Insecta > Odonata > Libellulidae > Ladona > Ladona fulva. The sequence goes on from KZ308372.1 coordinate 758,901, forward strand.
TTAACTATTCTTTGATATTTTTATTTCCATTTTCATGCAGATTTATACATTGATTAAACTCTACTTAAGGCTGTTTTTAATTTATGATAGCGATAGCTTTTTATTATAAACTATGCCATTTTTCAATTATTTTATTTTTATGGATGAAATTAAAGTATTACTTTTGTTATGAATCCGCCATAAATATATAGGCAGTTTGAAAGTACAAGCAATACAGTTTATTTATAAATTGATGTAGCTAGTTTCTCCGAGAGGAATCGTAACTTAAAACAGGCATCTCTAAGGCTTCCTAAGAAGTTTAAAGTTATGATGTTCGTAATCAATGCCTCTTACTTACTATCTGATTTCTCCCTAACTAGGGAACCTAGCTCAATGTACACTTGTATCCACTTAAAAGACAGAATTTCAGCTCAAGTTTGAAGTGGCCTTAACACCTACTACAATTATCATCAGTGTCAGTGCTTCGGATCTAACACTTTGCTCTTCTTCCTCAGGTGACAGCGACTCCGACGATGGTGGAGGCAGCAGAGGTCGTCTTCTGCATTATCGGACCCCTTCTTCGCCACCGCCAGACATGGTGCCTCTCGAAAATGGCGATTTGTTTGTGCCGTACCACAAGACACCTCGCGTGCCTTTCAACCCACCTCCGGAGCAAGAAGTACGAATCGAATGCAATAGCGACGAAATAATGGTGGCGATAAAGCCTGCGGAAGGCAGGAAGTTCGACGGGATGATCTATCCCAAAGGACTCTCGAAGAACTCCTCTTGTTTGGCGGAGTTCATGTCGGAGACTCCTCCAGTTAAATATGTCCTACCTCTGCGCTCCTGCAACACTATGAGCACAGATCTGGTAAGTTATCTTGTCTGTTTGAGTTAAATTTTGTACCAGACTGAACTATCGCTTGCTTGGTCCCGAAACCGATGGGCGCTACATTTACATACACTAACATTTTAAATGACATGACAGACTATAAAATTTATATTTGGCATCTTTATCACCGATTTTCCTACACTTCTGGTCTTCTTGTAAGCTTAAATGTCTTCATGGCGCATAGTCGCGGAAATTTGGTTATCAAATTCGTTACCTACGAAATGCATTTATAGCTTAATTATTCTCTTCAACAACTGGAATATTTTGTCATCACCTTCACCTCTTTTTATCGTTGGCTCCAGCAACTTTATTCATTGTTGCCATGTTTTTGTTTGCTATTATCTGAGATGTATACATACAACAAGTGAGGCAACTGACTGAAAGCGTGGTATAGTTAATCAATTTGGACAAATAAAGCATCAATGATTCAAATAAGGGATGGATTTGAAAACCTCCTATGATTACAGTCATAAACAGTGAATGAATTAACTACTGAATTAAATACATTCTTTAAGGTGTATTAAGTAGCAGTAATTAAACAGGTAATAAAGTAAATTTATTCGCTGTGGTGTATTTCTCGAATCCCACGTAATGTTTGATATACTCAAATAGTGTTTCAGTCAATATTCCAGCGAAATCTGTGTTGCGTTGTTCAAGATTCAGCATAGCCATATCTCTCCGGATGGCCAACAACCTTTAACATAAATGTACCGTGGTAGTGGAGATGATCTCGAGGTCTCCTCTTCCCATGACAAAACCCGTTCCCTTGAAACGCCTTCTTCAGGATCGCCAAGTGGAGCTTTCGTTGCGCTCAGGAGATCCACGCTTGGCCTCATGGGAAAGAAATTCCTTCCACCAATCCATTGGAGATGCAATTCGATAGGGGCGTCGACATTTTTTAATGTTGTGTGATATATGAAGCTTTTTGATGGGATGATGCGTGGGGAAAAAAGGAGAAGCAGCCAGGAAGTTGACAGAGGAGAAGTGCGTTCTTTCTTATAATTTATGATAATAAAGGATGATAGATCATGAATGTTGGAGGTGTTATATTCCTTGTTGGTGTATCCTTTACCGAATAATTCGAGCTGCTTATAATTAAAAAACAAAATTTCGTTAGGAACCGCTATTCTTTGTTCATTAGAGCACAACTTTCTGTTGATTTCAATCCGGGAATCGAGTCTGTGAGTTTGAGAATTTTTTCTATCAAATGTGGATGATGAATCCTCCTCTTTCACAGGCTTGCATGTGGCTTGCAGGGTACCAATGTGGGTGAAGATTTGAGTAAATTGTGAAAAGAAAATGAAAATCTAATCCTCAGAGTTCAAGGATATTTTAATTCTCGAAGTAGCTAAAAAGATATCTCAATGAGGATTCATTTCAGTATTTTCAGATAATAGAATACACAACGTAAGCAAAATAGATATTTTATAGTCCACAGCGTAGATGATGGACTATTAACCAATTCTGTTAATTAAAAACGTAGCAAAAACGAAATAATTTTCGCATAACATGATAATAGACGGGCAATAAGATTGCAGAATATTTACCAACCACATTATTCTGACCTAAAAATTTAACATCAATTTCTATTAAAACTAAGTAAATATCTAAATTATTTCGGAAATAAAATTGTTCTGCATACAGTTTTATTAGCGTGGAAAAATGCTCATTTCGATTTATATTTTAAAATATTCCTAAAATAGGCAAATCCAATAAAGATGATTATCAATATCACAGATTTTTTTATGGTATTCGTTATAGCGATAACAATCGCAGGCGTTCAAATGTCAGAAGAGATTTAAATTAAAGTTGGAGCGTTTTATCAGCAATAAGACCTCAGCAGTCGAGCTACAAAACCTCTCAGATGTATGTTTCGTTGCACGAAGGTGAAAGCAGAGCCCTCACCAAAGTTTCCAATGGCCATTGTTCATCTACGAGTCGCTTATGAAAACTTCTTTTTTCTCATCTGAATGCGCCATCATTCTCCGATGAGTATATTTTCGCCGACGCCCATGTCTCGCTTTCCCTCCAATATGTTTGCCATACGTTCCTCCACACTAGTTCGACTATCATTATTTTCGCGGCATTTTAAAAGCCTTGGGCGCGACACAGGTGCTTATAGTAAGCTCCCCTTGAGTGTATGACGACATTTCGGAGAAAAGAAAGAGATTGTGACAGTCCCAGTCTCACATCGCACACTCCTCTCGATGGAATTCCGGGACAATGAGTTCTCGTAATTTCCGTCATAGTCCCACGTTCGCCTCGAAACTAAATGTGGAATGGAAAGGATCTTCCGCTGAAATTTAGAACACAAACGTTAGAACTGCTGGTGTCTCACGACGGATTATTTAACTAATCAGAGCCATATTACTTAAAGATGAGCCTTTATTCCTCTTCTTACGCTTCAAAAATTAAGTTATATATTTTTTACCATGCTTGGTTGTTTACGAAAGAATTATTTATCCCGTGATATTATAATTTTAGATAAAGCGAAATCATTTCAGCGATTCCAACATGAAATTGTTAAAATTCCCCAAAAGAAATATCAAAAACCCAGTCCTCTCGATAAATGTAGTTCAAAAATTTGTTTCTAAGAATGAGTTAGATTTTTACAAATTTTCGCAGTGATTCCTTGGTTGTCTCCTTGCCAACCTATTTTCGATTAACAAAAATATTTTTCCTTTTATTCGACTAGCAATTTTTTACCAAGAAAGGATCCTATTCTATGTCCGCACAACTTAGAAACCACCAAAGAAAGAATTTATCCCGATTCTTTATTGACTGTAAAGGAATTAACCGTATTAATGTGTATTTCATTATTTGGTGACCTTTAGAGAATAACATTTCGACTTAAGAATATGACTCAGGAATGAATTATCTTCTTCAACTGCGGTATCCCTGACTTTATTTCCCATTTTTCGCTGGTCTTCCCGTGGAAGGATCAACTTCAGCAGTCAAGTTTATATCCGGTGAGCAAGCGGATTATGAGTTTATAGCCTTCTCGGAAAATCCCATCTTTCGGCGGAAAAAAGTCGATTGAGTCGGCCATTTGCTCTCGCCGTCTTTATCGTCGGCAATGATCGAAAACGAATAGGATGCGCCTCCCATCCTTCTATTATAGTGGAGCGATTTAATTGACGTTCAAGGGCGGCGTTAATCTGACGACGGAGGTGAGGCTTCCAAAACAAAAAAGAATCGGAAAGGTCGCTCTTCGTGGGAGGAAACATCAAACCCTTTCAGACGAATTGATCGACTGCTATTCCCGATCCATTATTACCTGCAAGGCCGATGTAACAATTGGAAACACGAACTTTTTCAGAAGAAAGGTTATCGAAGTTTTTGCTCTCGATGAGGATTTCCATCTTTTTTGCCGTTTTCGGATAGAGGATTATTCTTCCTTTCCAAAGCAAACCCGCCACTTGGAATGTTTTTCCAATCCTTTGACCGTTGATTCGTAGTAGTAGTATTGTTAAAAGTGCTTCGGCAGCTTAGGTCGTTTCGCACGTAGGCCCCCATCGGGAATCGAACCCGGGCCGCTTTCATCGAAGTTGAACGCGTTGGCCTCTTGGCTATCTGGGAGCCCGACCGTTGATTCGGTTTAGCTCTTTTTATCGCCGCGATGAAGGAAAACTCCGCCAAAGAAAGACCTTATGTCACGTGTGTTGACATCTGACTGGGTGGATTTCTTTCTTATCTCGAAACTTTGGGGATTATTGATGACCGTAGTTCTGCTAATCCGGCACCATCTCATCTGGACAAAGCTTACTTCTGTTGCACCTGACAGTACGCATCAAACTCTTATTTTATAGTTAAAGCAGGTATAGGAATAATGCAACATAATTCAAATGTAATACGTGAAATTGTTGAAGTTAGGAAAATGTGGAAGGCAACGTTGAACACGTTAAACCAATGGAAGCATTTCTCCCTCTTTACATTTTAATTTATGTGCAACCTCGGCGAACTAAAAATAATCCGGATCAAATTTTTTCATTATTTTCCTTTTGTAAGAATTGTCGGTTTTCTTTGAAAAACATATGTCATCAGCGGGAGAGAGAGAAAGTGCTCGAAGATTACGTTGAGCAAAAATTTCGCGCACGCGTTGAAGTCTCCAAGGCCTTCGAGGTCTTCGGCATTTTGAAACTGCCTTCTTTTCGTTCTTAGTTTTTCTTTTATTTTAGTGAGAGGCGTCTTCATATTCCACGCGCGTTACAGCGATGTTGAAGGCAAAGCGCGCCTGCAAGATATTGGCAGCGCATCCCAAATGTCCAAACCATCGAGGAATTCAGTGTTGCCATTACGAATTTGGACTGCCATTTTTTCCACTACAAATTAAATAGAAACTCCGGAAATTGTGATTTAAAAATATTTATTGTGATATGGTTTGTGTCTGTTTACTAATATGGGGACTTTCAAGTCGTAAAGAAATCGTAGATTTTTCTCAGATTATTTACATGCACCTCGCATCATTAGGTGACACGATGTCATTTGACGATGATGACATCACCATCTCTGCACTTAAACAGTGACAGAAATTGGACGGAAAAATTTACATAATCAGTCAATAAATATGTCGAATTCATTTCTATGTCAGCCATAAATTTTGCTAATAACATTGGTGGATACTTCACAAAACCAATGACATCTACCCATCTGGAATAAATTCTAATCGTATCAGCAATCTCTCTTTCATAAGGACGATCGTACGCATTTATTCCTCTGGAATGAGAACAGCGCCCATTTCTGTGAAACACACGTTGGGAAAGCGAAGATTTTGCAACGGCGCGAGGAGGTTGCTGAATGTCCTCTCCTTGCTATAAATATTTATAGATTATGCGCTTTCTAAGTTCCCACACTAATTCGAATCGTCCTCTTTGCGAACATCTTTCATATTAACAGTTTCTGAATTCTAAGAAACAGTTAAGACTTCTTTGTCGAATAATTTGAGATTTCTTTGGAATGTCATATATCTCGTTTTCGAGTCTTTCGACATCTAAAGCATTATTTTTATCGTAAAAGTTAAGGAATCAGTAATTTATGTTTACGTTTTCTAATACAAAGCGCGTAAATTTTTTTCCTCGTATTGAAAATAAAGACAAATTGCTCATGAGGAAAAGACCTTAAAGATGATCCTTTCATTTTCGTGTGGATATCAGTCAAACTTTGATCGAAAATAAATTCTTATCAGATATAAGCGTATTTAATATTGCTCACACAAAATATTATCGACCCTTACAGGTAATGTAAATGTAAAATGAAAGATATCCTTTCATTCTCAAGTATAAAATAAAAATCATTCGAAAAATGCATCAGAAAAACATAATGAGGCAACGTGGTTGTTAAGGATTTGATGAAAAAACGTGTACTTAGGAACCTTTGAGATTTAATCTTATTTTCAATCTTACTTGAGTAAAACTTTCCTTAATTTGAAGTCTCTGAGATACCTAAGAGCTTGACAAAGGCGTATCCATGACTTTACTTTTGCGTAGGGATAATTCATTCCCTGATAGTACGGCACCCTCTCCTTCCTCGACCATCCCACATGCAAAGGAGCAGCCTCGAGCTGATTTACGCGTGGGCACTTAGCCACCAGGTGACTCGATGGCTTCGACCCTCTCCATATCTGGTCCTCCGTGGGACTCAGCGTGGGAGGGCAGACTAAAGAGCGGTAGCAACACCGTGCGGAGTTGTTTGGAAAGTTCTCCGCATGAGATCTAGCTTTTCAGCTGATTTTTTCCGCTCAGTTCGCTATTTATCGGTCCTGCGTATGTTTTCACATAGAGAGGAGTGGTCGGTATAAGTGAAAGTCGATGAAAGAGGCCCTCAGGGGAAATGAGAGAAATTGCGGAAACAAAAGGAGTACAGTAATGCCTCCCATTGCACGGCTTTGAACAGCATGATTTTCAATCACGTGGGTAAATGTAAATATAATTCAAGGCAATATCAAGTGTCTATGCGAGTCTATAAAAGGAATTAATGTGTTCTTAACAAACTTGACAAAATATTGCCGAAATAATGTATTATATTTCGTTACGGCTGACAAATTTGACGATCGATTGCGGAAGAATTATTTACCAAAATAATTTAAAGTAAAAAGGAAGCAATTCCTTAACGCCAATTTTCAGATAAATCGATTTGAAAGATTATGAAACCTTTCTTCCTAACAACAAAATGCGATAAAATTTCTTCAGAGCGTTTTGATATCGGGTTCAAAGGAAATTGTATGTGGCTTTTACGCAGATAGTCATAGATTTTAAACATCGCAATGCTTTCTGGAGATCCATTAAGTTCATCAATAAAACATTTGTTTTATTAGCTACGGTGGAAATGTTGAAGCGAAGCGTTTCGTTGGTGGGAGTGTGGCGTAGGTGCTTCACCAAGGAAGACGCGTGTGATTCACCGCAGACGAATGGACGTCACTCTTGGGGAGGATGCATTAACAATGACAGCCCGGAAATAAATCAAACGGAGACGTGATTTGAGTACAAAACAGTGATGATGGAGACAATAGCATCGGTGATACATTACGAGGATAAAACTTTTTTAAATGCGACTAGAACAACTTTGGTAGTGGTAGACAGTTGGTAGGTAAACTGCAGTGGTAGTTATTAACTGTTACTCATACGAAGACCGAGGGAAATTTGGATGTTGAAGTAGTATTAAAAGACAGAATGAATTAGTGATATTTCGCTCAGGATATTACCCTTTTCTTCTTTGCCTACTTTGAGAAACAAATTGAAATTATTATTATTATCCTTCTTAAATTATCTCAAAATAAATCTCTTTTGGCTATTACGTCTTTCGAAGAGCAATCCCTATCTCGAAAGGAAAGGAAAATTACTAATTTTCTCTTAAGTATGTACATATTAACATTATGAAAAATGTCTTTATTTTGAATATCTGGCTGACGAATAGAAAAGGAACGACGAAAACTTTTCCTCCTCCTCAATCACATTGCTTTAACATTCATAAACATATTCATTAAATTCTTGTGAGGCTCAAAAATGCTTCATATTTGGTAGGGATCATTTACTTCCTCTGGTCACATTTGTTTCATTTTGTGGTGCATCTGTTAAAGTTTCTCCAACTCCAAAAACAAAAGCATCACAACCGACTAGTTGTAAAAATAGCTTTCTGGAGTGTTTCTGGTTGTGGAAGCAGTAAGTCCTTGGAGGAATAGGTGAACTTAGTTTATTAGAGCCAAGAAGCCATGTGCTCCTCTCATCTCATCGCGCCACCCATAAATCAAGGAACTACGACGTCACAAATCGCGTAAGAAAGGCACGATGATCCAAAGCACGGCGTCCTCACAAGGCCGCGTGCTCATTAGCAAATCTTCATCGCTCGTTATTGGCTTTACACGCACCGCTGCTACGAAGGACGAAGGAAGTGCTCCAGAATGTCTTAATCGCTGCTAGAAACATGTCTCCTATTGTTTACTAATCCTTACCATTTTTGCGCCCTTAAGGGTAAGCGACAAAATTATTTTTATAATTTAAAACAATAGCGAATCTCGGAAATTATTAATGCGCCCTAATTGATAGCATCAAAAGAATTTCTGATGCTCAATTTTATGATTGTGGCAGCGATACTTACAATAAATACAATCTCTTATCTCAAAGATCACCTTAAAAATCATATTGAAATTTTATATATTCAGATACAATTTCTACGATGTTTTGTGGATTTCAGTTTCAGCTGCAGATTATCAGAAAAAGACTTCGAAATAAAATTACATATGTTAAAAATATTGTCACTGACAAATAAGTAAGACTAGATGGCAGAAATAAAAAGAATTATTGAAAAAGATGTTATCCTTTTGAGAAAATACTTTCTTACTTTTTTATACTATGCATTAACAAAAAACGAATAATATCACCTACATGTTGCAACTTTTGCATGGAAGACATAGATGCAGAATTTTTAAGACATTAATTTTTCAAGATAAACAACTTACTCGTATAGTGTGAAATTAAGTTAATTCATGGTTGTGTATGCTTAAAGAATGTGAATTTCATAATAATATTCCTTTGTTTTGAAAAATTATTATATATTTAAATATAAGTGTAGATATATAAAGTAATTTTTATTATTTTATGGAAGCACAAATCTTTAGTAATGTTATTCAGATAAGACTAGATACTCACAATATTTCTCAAAGGCTTTGCTTGTAATGCATATTTGCAATTTCAGAATGATGGTGGAATAGAATACTTCAACACTATAGTGGTGCAGCCACATAGAAAATTGGTGACCAACCAAGGAAGAGGCTACCACATAAGGTGTAGATATCAAACAAAGGACAAGACAATATTGTCTCATTTTAATGTGAGGTATGTAAGACAATGAAGATGTTTTCAAAAGTTACTGTATGATCTTTATGTGGTCAAAAATGAAATAATAAGATATTCTTTCTGTATTTGTGAAAATTTTATATTGATATTCATTAGTGGAGTTGTTATAAGGTAGTATTCTTCAACCGTAGGTAGCATTCTACTGTATAATTGGGGAAAACTACTCTGCAAACATGCTACTGGTAATCTATTATCAATTCAATCATTACATCAATAAAATTGTACTCCACTTAACCTTTTTATTTATATGAATGTTTATTGAGATATTTATAGTTTCAGGTAAACTAAAATGTGGTAGTTCTGCAAATGTTTGAATTTAAAATAACATCAAGTTAATACAAAAGTTATTGGTAATATTTTGGTACATGTTCTCAGGGTAATTTTCAAAGATTTCATCATAGAAATTTTCTAACGTAATTTAATTTTTCTTCAAGTATGTTGGGTACAACACCAATTGCTGCAACAGCACCAATGCCAGGATGCAGTATGAAAATATTTGCTGGAGAACCAAACCTTAAAAAGGTTGCTGAAAATGTCAGAATAGGAGATCCTCTATCTCTTGTAATAAGCATTGAGGATGAAGAAGAGGAAGGAGCAGAGAAAGTAAAGGAAGATTCAGAAGAGGATACAGATGATATATCCTTACCTGCATATGGAATTTGGATAACAGAATGTTTAGTAAGAGATGGACTGGGATGGGGAGAGCAGAATCTTATAGACTCAAATGGGTAAGTAAAGTTTCAGTCTCTGATCTTCAGCTATTTCCATAGTAAAAAAACTGATAATTGAAATGAATTCACCTGAAAATTTGACATTTCTACAATTTTATGGATATTTAGAAGTTGTGAGTTTACAATTCATCAGTTGATTCAGACAGTTATCTGTCAAAACAGTTGAAAAAAGCATGGGTCTTGTATTTTTAGATGGTTATAAGTTATTACCTCACTTTGGAAAAGATTATTTTTTCATTTTAGAATATTTAGCTCTCACAATTATTCCCAACTGAACTGGGAAGTAAATCTGTGTTCAATAGATAACCAAATGTATCATCAAACTTAAAAATCTTATTTTCATTTCTCCTTAGGTGTCCATTAGATGGAGAAATAATGGGACAATTTGAGTACAATGCTGCAAAAACTACCGCCTATGTGCGTTTCCAGGCACACAAGTTTCCATACACAGCATCTGTGTACTATCAATGCAATGTTAAGTTGTGCATAAAAGCAGGAGGAGGATGTGATAATGTGGTAAGTAATAGCTGGATACATGAAGTTTTACCTGGAGAATGATTTGCAATCTTTGAAAAAAAAACTTAATAATAAAAATCATCAAAAATATAACTTTATGGCCTCATAATGTCACAAAAAGGATAATTGTGTTAAATCAAAGATTAAAATCCAATCCAATAGTACTGCTTCAGGAAAACCATCAGAATTATATGCCCATGATAAACAGCAGTCAATGCCTTGCTAATTTAAAGAGCCTTTCTCATTAATGATTTAATTAACAAATAAACTGACCCTTGATTTGAAGTAGTTAGGAATTATAATTTTGATAAATACCAATTGGTTGAAAAAATGCCTTAAAAATCTTAATTGAATAATAATAATACAATTTATATTACAGTTATGTAGAATACAAACTTTTCACTGTTGTTCTACAATATCTGCTAAAATACAAAAATAGTAGAAGCAGCTAAAATTCTAACATTGTAACTCTTTCAACAGCCTCCTGACTGTGGAGCCAACAGGAAGCGCCGTGAAGCACAAATTGGAGCTGGTGGAAGCAGCGGTGAAGATGGTGCAAAGGATGATGGTAGCAGTCCAGCAACAATAGAGGTTTATAGTGGACTTTATGTCAATGAGGCAAATGAAGCAGGATCAGGGAATTTAGACCCATCTGCTTCAGACACTGGAGTAGCCAAGGAGAAGGTTTGTATTTAAATTAGAGTAAAATTATAAAAGCCTACAATTAGACTAAATAACTCAAATATATCTTCCTGCAAGAATTATCTCAATTTATTCTTCAATGAGTTGATGTCATCTCTAGTCAATCATACATTTTGCTAACCTATTAGCAAATGCTGAGAATAAGTTCAGTTAATCTCCATTATACAGTTCAAATGCATAACAGAGACTTCCAATTTTACACTTCCTTTCTCTCCTATAATGTAGCATTGATTTTCATTAACAAATGAACTGCTTCTTTTTGTCATGTATTTCAGCATTAGAAGAGAAAATTAAGTTCTCTAATGCTGCAATGGTGTATTACAAAGAATATGATGAATAATAAATAGAATAATTCTATTATCCCATTTTCCGTCATTGTGACATATTTCGGTTTCTTCCAAATCTAGACACCTGATGATCCTGATAGCATCTGTATCTCCAAGCATTCCTTTGCAATTGGGATAGCCATTGCAGGGCTACTGCTGATGCTTGCTGTCCTAGCAGCTGTGCTCATCATTGTCTCCAGGCGTAGGAGGCGTGGAAGGAGGCGAGGAAAGGCTGGTGAATCTACCATAGGTGGCAGTGGTAGCTCAATCTACAGTGGGCCATACACTAACACTGCTTATAGTCATAGCAGTTAAAAAATTAATGAGGTGCTCAGAAGAGAGCAGTGGTTAGCAGAAAAACTCATAAGAGGGCACAAGCCCTCTCAGTTTAAAGACATCACAAGTTCGGTGAAAGTAGAAGGTGCCAATGATTTGGTGATGTGATAACAGTTATGCATCATTTTTCACATCTTGCTCCATCCTAAGCTTTCTTAGGAGGCAACTCAGCACTATTGGGCCATCTCTTATAAGAAAAATGGCCACCTTCAAGCTTTATCCTTGATTCTATCAAAAGAATAGCTCATATTCTATGGTAATTTCAAGGGTACCTTTCAATTTGTCTGCCCTCTAGTCCAGGTTATGTTAAAAGTAACTTAATCCTATGGTGACTGAAAAATAGACCTCAAAATGAAAATAATGACACAATGTATCAATTGAGCAATGGACAAAGATGAGATATGAAAACCTGAGGGTAACAGTTCATGATGACTAGGTTGACCTAAACACCTTAGTATTTCATCATTATGGCTTCTGGTCCTGTAAATGGTCTAATTATTATATTAGACTATATTTTTCATTTGTCTACACACCTCTACTTAACTGTGTTGAGGCTTAAGTTAGTTTCCTTGGTGAAGCATATCGATATTAATATTAATTCACCAGCAAAATTTCTTCAACACATGATTGGAGATAAGCCAATCAGTTGTAAGTATGCCTTTTATGAGGCAATTTCTATAGGATTTTAGATTAGTGGCACCCAGTATGAGCAGTTAGTATTTTATCTAATAACTATTTCTCAGGCACAAAATTAAGGCTCTCTTGACTGAGGTATAAATTGAGTTTGTGAAGTTATGAGTAGAGTTTCTCAGTGTCATAAGTTTTCTCTAATGGTGATAATTTTTGGATAAAACATCCAGTACCCTCCAATAAACATTACGACCCATTTACCTTAGAGTTCAAGAACATAATACTGCATACTTCATTTACTGGATTTGATGAATTTTCCCAAGGGTATGGGTAATTATCACCAATAGTCACATTTTGCAAAATCGCTCAGACGCTAGCATAAGTGTGCTGTTATATAGGTAAAAGCTGAGTGAGTCACAGTACAACTTATTCATTATACCTCAATTCCTTGCCAACCATTCAACCCAGATTCTTTGTCTTCCATTAAAAACGAATATTATAGTTAATTAATGGTAATTCTGCTCTTCCTTAAATAAACAGTAAGACATTTCTCTAATCACTACCTTACAAAGTAATCAATGATGTAAAATCAATCTAGCAAAAAAGTATCTGAAAATAAGCCTTTGTTGGTTTTTAAGCTCAAATAGATTCGGCAGTATGTCCTTCCTATCATTTCTCAAGAAAACATTTGGGAGAATTAAGTGCTTTGCTTTCATAAATTTCAATATGCCCTTGCTGGACCAATATGAAAGTAAGGCCTTTCCTATCTTGAAACTGAGGTGCCGAAAATTTAAATATAGTTTAAATATTAAGGTGACTTTATCTCTTACACTTGATGTGCCATAAAAGGCCTGTTATAACTAATTCAGTATGTTTAATAACAAAACCTTGGAACATTAACAATGAGGAAACTTTTATTCCCTTGGTAAATAAAGCAGAGAATATGTAGATTATATTTAGTCATAATTTTTCATCAAATGTTTATTACCTCAGATCATAGAGACCAATAATAATTTTATTAGCTTTGACATATTTTGGTCCATGAGGAACTTAAATAATTACAATGAGTAACGTATTAATCTTTGTAGGTTCTTGTTTGCATGGCAGAACAAGCTTGATGCGCTAAGTTGTGATCATTGCTGCAATATACAATTATATTAGAAATTTTAGAACAATATTTGCAGAAAATTATATCTTTAAGATCTTTTATGTACAGCTTTTCTTCAACAATCAAGAGTAATTATTTAAAGACATTCTACTGAAGAACAGTTCTGTTCAGAAACCTTTGAAATTGATAATTAGAACTCACAGTCTTATTTTCAAGAAACTGTCAGCTCAAATTCTATAAAACTAATGCATTAATAACAAAAAGGCTAAAATAGGCAACATGTATCATAATAATACCAAGAAAGGTAAATGATTTCGTGTTTGGACATTCCATGTCTTTGAAATACATATTTTCATAGATTATATAGATTTTCAAAAGGCCTGTGAATGAGTTTATAGCTAGATTGTCACTCACAAAGTCTTCCATGTATCATAAAAATAAGAAGCTCTTATCAAATCTATAAAATTTACTAAATTATTAAATTACTATCTATTTAACTCCATAATTAAAACAAAAAACTTGCACAAAAAAGAAAAAAAACCTCCTTAAACACCTCATAAACTGTGGAAACAATGTCTCTTTATTATGAAGGGTGAAATATTGTACATAAATCTAAATGTGGGACCTTTACTTGGAAGTTTAAAGGCTGAAGTATTAAATTATTTCAGTTTTTGGCTCGGTATTCAGTGTGGTATTGGTTTACAGTCTCATTGGCCATGTACAGTTATTTTTCCTGATCCTTCTGTCAAATGCATTCCTATAACTATCAAACTTTCTCAGACTGGCAAAGGTTTGAGGAAGATTAAATGAGATTCTGGACCTTTACCACTGTATCCAAGGCAACTGTTTGCAAAGGATTGGGGACTAGTAATACATGGCATAGTAGGGAGTTACTCTGAAAGGCCATTATCTTTCTGGCTTAATTTGTTTAGCTCAACTGAAGGTAGTTGAAACTTGTATTAGTTTCCCTCGCTATCTCATTATGCAATTATTATAAATGCATTATAAATCTGTTTTTATGCTTGTATACCATGTATTGTTCAGGAGATAAATCTTTTCAAGATGTTATTCCTCACATTGCATCATAATGTACTCATTTTGCTGCCACTGTAAGCATATTATACAACTTTTGCTTCAGTGATTAATTTCAGCCACAACATATTTTGATGAAGAAATCATCTGGTGTTTAAATAATTTGGACATGAAAAGGGCACAAATATTTGTGAGTGTGAGAGAGATTACAATTATGTAATACATCATTCAGATGGATTCAATTGTTTTATATAGGCTATTGAACAAAGTTCTGAAAGCCAATGTGATACCATGTTCTTAATTTTGTAAAAATAAATAATTAATTATGAATTTAATTATATTAATAAATTTGGTGCTTTTTAAAATGAGAGATTTATTTAATTTTATTTCAATATCTCATATATACATCTTAGCAACATTGTAAGAGAATGCTCTTGGCTTAAAACAAAGCATGACAAATGGATATCAACCATTGGAATCAAAGTGATTGCAAATGGCTTCCTGGTCACAGGAGCCCTGAACTGAAATCATCTAAATCTATTTTAGGAATTTAGATGCCCAAAATGTATTTTTTTTTCTTTAAAAGCATATGGATTTCATCACAATATATAACTTAGCATTATAATGTAACCAATTATCAACATTGAAGTAATGAAAAGTAAATTTTTGAAGGATGCAGAACACCCAAGAATGCTTCTGCACCCTCTCAAAGGATGAATCAGAGAGCAGAAGGGTTTCTTGGTGTAAAAATACAAAGAGGCTTCTAAACATGAATTATGCAAACTGAAAAAGTTTATACATACTATTTTCCTGTGCACAAGACACTTTACAATAAATAATGGCAACAATAATGCTACTTTCAGAGAAATTTTGTCAAATTCTTCAAAGAAAGAATTAAATGTAGCATCAAATATAATGCTTCAACTTCAAAAGGACTTATGAAAAAGAAGCAAGATGCAGACTTGACAGATATGTCACAAAAGCAAAATTTTGAACCTGCTTTCAACCATAGTTCTATTTGTGAGTTAATGGTAAAGGTGATTTACCTGTAATGATCACTGGGAAATTTAATCATGAGTGAGCATAGAAGTACAAAATGTACATAAGATATTATTTCAAACTGAGGCCTTATGTTACAAGTTGAGCTAAACATCAATTTCTTTAAATCATAAAAGAATGGACAAATATGGAACATAGTTTCACACTAAGACTTTCCTTCTTATGGAACATTTTCTGTCATTTTATCAAAAGGAATGAAATTTAAGGAATGAGATTCTGTATAAGGAGAGATAATTGAAAAATGTATGGCGATTACAGAAATTGAAGTAATTTGGAATTATTTAGGATATAATTTTATCTTAAAGATAAGAAATTATAGTAGGATATGAATGTTGAGGGTTATAGGCCTCCAGGTTGCATATAATTGAGGATGAATTTGTCCTGTTGAAAGAAATGCTAAAATACCTGCTATTTCATAGAGAATTGTAATTTACTAGCTTGATATGAGCTGAATAGTCCTGCTGCATTCAACAAGATTAATTCTTTCAATAAATGCAGGAGTAATGATTCTATGATGAATAATTTGGCCTAGACACATAAACCTAGTCAAGTATTCTGGTTTATTTTGTAATAGTTTGTAGGATTCCCTTATATGGAAAATCGTTAAAATGAAGTATTTGTCTAGCTCTGTTTCTCATAAAGACACAAGGCTTTTCATTAGTTGCAAACAAATCCCCAAAATTCCGTTGCGAAAATATTAAAGACCATTACAAGTTCTTAACATCGCGAGATGAAGTAGACGGTCTGACCCTTCGTTTTCCCTTACCGATTTCCCACATTTTCTTAATGCCGTTTGCCCATTCGCTTTCAAAAGCACGAGTAACGATCAGGTTCCTTCGTAGAACTATAACTGGTGGTCCTTTCTGTGCTGTTTCGCCAACTCGGGCCTCAATCAGCATGTTGTGCTCCATACAATCAAGTTGGAAACCTCCTTTCTCCTATGTGGCGATTGCGCCTCTATATCCCTATAAGGGTGATGTAGGTCCTAGGCGAACCTAGGACCATATTGCTGGTAGTCATTGTGTGCAGGCTTTCAAAAGCGATGAACAAGTGAGTAATGGGTATCGTAGGTATCGTACCGTACCGTCATGTGTGACGGGAATTGCGCGATTCAGCGGGAATTAACCTGTCAGTTTTGGTAAGACGCTGATTCAAAGGAGCACATGTGCGTATGAAATATTTTTAAAGCTTTGTTTCTTGCAATGGATGAAATATATGCATCTCTTGATAAGAGATGGGTAACGGAAAAAATTCCTGTGAAGAAAACGTTTGCCAAATATGCGAGGGAGATTGACAGTTTTCTATCGCACTCAAGTGCTGTAGATTCTATGTCTAAAATTTTGAATACAAGTATTACTACTGAACAAGCGGCTGAGTTAGAGGAAATATGCAAGTAAGTAATCACTGCTGTTTATCTGACTTAGCGATTCTCAGTTTCATTCAGAAGAAATTTATCTGCTAAATAAAATCTATGAATAATCACTGATTTGTGTTGACATGTCATGTTATAGTATTCATATTTGGTGTAATTGCGGTCGTTTTTTGTTATTTATAGACAACAAATTTCATTGTAAAGAGGATTCTGGTAATGATAAGTTTTGTAATTCATAAATGTCGTTTCAGTCATGAGAAATTTGCGCTGCCCAGTGAGCGGACATATAAACTTTCAAGAAAGGCGACAGGTAATACACTCGCTTTTATGTAAATATTTTCTGTCTTATAATTTCTGTAGTCGTTAACTATTTGGATGATTATAGCTGAAACAGGTTGCGTCGAATTGCCTTTAACAGAAGAAGGGAAGCAGAAACTTGCTACTCTGAAACTACGATCAGAGTCGCGATCCGAATACGGAAGAAAAGAAACAGGAGCTTATGTTTTGGTTAATAAAAATAGGAGTAGGATCACTACAATCAAAGCTCAGGTATTGATAATGCGGGTTTTCCTCTATGTACAGTTGGTACTTGATAAACGTATTTTCTGCCACCAAAGAGTTAAACATTTTAAACCAATTTTATAACCCATTTTTCAGGTGACGAAAGAAAAGGTGCGGGATTTGAAGCCTTACAGCAATTACATTTTAACTGTTCGAATCTATCATCCTTTTCAGCAGAATTACGGCTCCAGAAAGTGAGTAATGTTTTGTTGATTAGCAATCATTATGTTGTCTTTATATGATATCAAAATAAGATCAATGTTTGCCGTTATTTACTTGCTTTATGGCGACATTTTTTCGTTTTTGATTTATTTAATAAGTTTCTCTTTTTTAATAATCCCTAAGAAATATTGTATCCTACTATCTCTTTTATTATCAAGTAAGTTGCTGCTGGCAATATGGTTATAATGCCCCTTTGCAATGTGTCATATTGTTTCAGTTTTTTGAGTTTCTTTGCTTGAACTTTGATGAAAAATGCATTACTTCTTATCATTCAATCAAATCTTTAATTCTTTTAAAGACAATGAAGTCTAAGTAAAGTTATCAAGATGGTACGGTTATTATATTGTTGTATGGATTCCAAAGAATGTACTTTAGTATTTATAAAAACATTCACTCCCTAATATAGAACAGGTTGAATTCTAACCATTTGTTTTCTATGTAGAGGAAAAGCTCTCAGCTTTAACCACAAGCAAAGCCACAATCCGCATTGAACATCCATTCTGAAATTTTTCCAATGAAACAATTTATATTGTCTTTACGTGATGTAGCACGGTAGTTCAGTGGTTAGAATACCTGCCCAGAAAGTGGGAGACCTGGGTTCGAGTCCCAGTCGTGTCGCTATTTTTCACACTTGTTATTCCTTTGGGATTTTCCGTAGGTTTTTAATCTACTAAGACACCTTCCTTTCCTTTAATCCTAGCAAAATACTCTTCACCATCCAATTCTTATTCTTTGATGAATATTTTGTTCTTTCTCCTTTATTGCTTTTTTTAAACTTGTACCTTGTGTCTAATTAAATTTTCCTTCTATATTTTCTCATTGAAAATAAGATTATATTGCATACACATAGTAAAATTTTGTCCTCTATAAGCATTTTTAAGAATTATGTTCTATTTTATTACATCACCAATATAATGTCTTGTTAAAATAACAACTTTAAAATTTATAAGCAGAAATACCTCTCTGTTCTCAGCTGATATCCACTGGCATTCCAGCACAAATTTGATAGTTTCAGTTCTTCAAATTAATGAAAAGTAGCGTGCCATGTGCAAAATTTAATATGTAAGTATTCTTGTAGGTCTTATTAAATAACCAATTATATGACAAAAAAGTGAGTGAATATTAAATACTTCAAAGAATATGTGACCAAGTAGTAGAAATCCAACATCTTACTCTAGCTATGCAAGTATGCCAAGTAATCTGATTGGAAATTGCTGCTCTTTAGCAACAGCCAATGTAGTTTGCATTCACTGATCATTGCATTCGTCATATTTCTTTTACTAATAGTAATTCTATTGTAAATAATTTTTAGCAATTTTGTTTTTTTATGACACTTTTGAATGTTATCTTATGTTGCCAAATGTAGCAGAATATTGTTTGTGATATATTTTATTGAAATAATGAACATATATTAAAATTCAAGTTCCTGAGAAATCACAGAAAGTTAATTATTGAGCATGTTGTGCTCCATACAATCAAGTTGGAAACCTCCTTTCTCCTATGTGGCGATTGCGCCTCTATATCCCTATAAGGGTGATGTAGGTCCTAGGCGAACCTAGGACCATATTGCTGGTAGTCATTGTGTGCGGAAAGGACCCGCGCAGAAAGATTTGACTTGGAAATCCGTACTTATACGCGTACCATTTCGGGCCAATTCAATCTCTCGGAAACGTTGGAGATGTCTCGTTCTCGGTTGCTCCGTACTTTGATTGCTCGCAGAGAATGGTTTTTTTGGAGGTGTGGGAGGCGGTTCAGATGGGCGCAGACTGCGAAGAGTGGGAGTGGACTTGAGGCCTTCGGATGCTGGGTCATCGGACACNATCAAAAACTTCACAAAAATTACATATATGTCTTTATCATTGACAGTTTCCCCTGAATTCATTTGAGTGACTTTAAAAAAATAATACCCCTACTGGCTCCCCTGAAATATTTTCTTAGGCTACCCAAAAGAAATCCTCACATTTCTCCTTATCATTGACAATTAGCTGGTCATTTACAGCATCTATTACCGCTGAGTCATTTACAACTCTAGAACCTATTCATCAAAAAAGCTATGTATTACTTGATTTCTCTTACATCCTTTGCATCTTTTCATCAGTCACAATACTAATACTTCTGCTACTAGTCATGACTGAGTCCTAAGGTGTCACACTGTATAATTTTAACAAAAAATATGATAGAATGATATGGATAAAGGTACTATTAAATGTTGCCTGTACTTTATAAGTAGTAAATAAACAGTTAACACTATTACCTAAGTCTCATTTATTTCAATCTTATATTAGACATATTCAGATTGGTTCAGAACGTGGTAGTTATGAAGTCCTATCAAATATGGTATACACACGAGGATTAATGACTGATTTAGAATATACGTAAAGGGCTGTAGAATGTAATGTTTATGTAGCTCAGGTAGTGGAATACTTGATAAATACTAAAGATATAAAATTAAAATTAAATTCTGAAATGGTGATCTTCCATCTTAAAGCTTTAATATTTTTGTATAATATAAAAAGGAAACCTGAGCCAAATTTTATTGTTGGCATGTTTTCTTCATTTTTTTAGGAAAGTTGGTCCTGTTCTGGCTCAGATTATCCATGTGTGTGGTGGACAGAAATTAACTACTCTTCGAGATACAATCTTTTGCATAAATGACTATGCTGTACCTGGAGATAGAAGTGAGAACTTGACTGAGATAATAAAACTTACCAATAAAGTAAGTGAAATACTATTTTCTTTGCCAGGTTGTGTTTGGTATGAGTATTTTCTTTTTATATTCAAGAGATACTCCAAGATTTCAGGATGATGCTCTGGAAATAGATCCTCCTCAGTATACATTATGAATGCTCTGTAATATAGTCTGATTTATTTTATCCCATTTTGGAGAAATTCTATATGGTAATATGCCTATAGGCATATCTTATGAAATAGATGCAATATTTGGAAATTAATTCAGTGGTGAATCTCATGAGGTGTATGTATGATATTTAGAAAGCAATGAGTGGGCTGAATGAGCAGTGATTAAATTTCACTATTCTTTTCATTCCTGAGTTTGATACCAGACAACTTGAGAAAATTATTCCATGAGAAGTGCTGTTTAAGTCCTTTTGTTTGCAGCCCTTGTTTATTCTGTAAATTTAATTAGATACAAAAGGTTTGACAATTCAGATACCATGAAAAAAATGTTATTATGATTCATTATTATTGAACATAATTTCTATTTCAAGGTTCCTCAAGAGTAGGAATATGTATGAATATTTTGTAAAGTCTGCATTTTTGGTAGATCATGTTTATGATCAATAAAGCCTGCGATGAAGTTACCTATTTTTTTAAATGATCTTGTAATATGTAAATTTTTGCTCTATCTAAACAGTCATTTAATTGCAGTAATCACTCAATATGTTTCAAATAAACTTGAAGAATATAATTTACTCATAGCAAAATATTGTTCTAATTCTGTTATGAAAGCTGTTCATTATTCATATTCTTATTTATAAGAAAATTGGAAAGTAGGAGTCAATGGACGCATAATGCATAAAATATTCTCTATGCAATTAGAATATTATTATAAGAAAATCAATACAGTTGTTGTAATTGCAATAACTTTCACAAATTTCAGTTAAACCCTTTTTTGTTGTAATCACTCGTTAGGGTTGCTATTAATGTATTTATGAGGGTTGCTCCTTAGGAAATCTCTGTAGCTTTCATTTCTTCCATATAATGTCACAAGAGATACAGAGGTATTCAAATGTTTTTGGCTATATTATATATATTTTATTACTTCTTAGACTACACCTCTCAAATTTGCTTAGTGCAGAGGTAGGGAACCTATTGCTTATATGCCTCATGATTGTTTTTCAAGTATAAATATGGTCTTTATTTGTACAAAAAAACTAACTAACATCTCTCATCTTAACTTAGCTCTATGGAACAGATTATCAAAAACAAATATTTTCAAATCAAAGTTCACATAATGTGGAGCCAAAATCCGTAATCAATGATGAAAATATGATTGTATAAAATTTCTTTCTTATCAAAGTTGTTTCCAGTTCATTTGATGATTCTTTTTCATTTTGCTATAGAAATACAGCCCTCAAAATTAATTACTTAATAATAATAATATGAAGTTTACATGAACATCTTATGGGAACTCATTAACTTGTATGGCATTGAACCTGAGATGAATAAACACACGAATTTCAAAAATTTGCAAATTTGTATGTTTTTTAACAACTGGTTCTATAGTTTTAGGGAAACTTTCACCCTTACACACCCACTCAGAATAGCTCAACTGCTCATTAAGGAACAAGGGGAAGTAAAAATTGATAACTACATACTAATAGCGACTCACTTTGCCAATGTAGCTAATGAAACAAGAAATTTCGTTATTATGTACTCTACATTCTTCTACGAATTGTGTCAATGATCAAAGCAGAGTCATGGTGGATGTACACCTGTCATACACCGAAAGAAGGCTTGCAAGGGCAGATTTAGATTTACTCAAAGAAAAGAATATTTAATGTTTCATCATTCTGAAATCCTGTTGACAAAAATTATTTGAATAATAAAACTCTCCTAAATAGTCGTATGTGCATCCCTGTGATTTTTCATCTAATAAAATTTTTTCATCTTGCCATATCTGTAGTCTACCATTAATACTTACCATGCGTTTTATTTAGACCTCAATTCCCAATGTATTCTTGTAGTAAAATGCATAAGTTCTGATTCAACAATGGAGTTAGTTGTCAGGGGGACGATTTGTTTAAAACCTCAAAATTTTAGAACAGTTTTGTTTGTTTGATCAAAACACTCATAATTTTGAACAGAAAACATTATTCGATGAGCAAAATAAGAATCTTCAATCAATATCCCTTCTCTTGGTACTTTTCTTGATTTCATGTGACTCTTCTTTCTTATTTAATTTTGCAAAATAACAAACCCTGCAAGCAATAAAAGTGAACTAAAATGCATGAGCTCGGATTCAACAATGGAATTAGTCGTCAGGGGGACTGATATTTTACAGCCACAAGATCACATAATGTTCATCTATTTTATCAATATTCTTGCAATTTTGAATGGAATACAATTTACTACGGCCAAAATAAGAATTTTCATTCAATTACCCTTCTTTTGGTACTTGTCTCATTTTCGTGCTGCTATTCGTTCTGATTTAATTTTCCAAAAGAAATTAAGCCTGCAAGTGGTAAAAGTGAACTTTACATGTATTTCTTACAGGAAACATTTTCCTCATCTACGATCGAACCAGGGACTATAAGGCACATGAAAAGTAGCCTATATTCTGTGCAGGAAGAAATGTAATAGTGTGCCAACCTTGAAAGTTGGAAAACGTTTAGTTATAGAGTTTGAGAGGAAAATAAAGTTTCCCCTCCCTTACTTTCCTCACCAATCTCTCTTTCACCCCTGCCTATGACATCATTAGAAACATAATGGTTCATTTAATCATTGAAATATGTAAGCTATTAGGATAAAAGGTAGCCTATGTGTCAATTCAGGACATACATTATCAAATTTCATCAAAATCAGTTGGATAGTTTTTGTGTGATGCAATAACAGACAGACAGACATTTTTTTTTTGAATTAGTGTTTTGGACTCAGTATCACTTCTAATTACCATATCTACCACTTCTTTGAAATTTTATGTAATGTACAGAAACGGCCTCCTAACAGATTTATTATAAGTATACATTACAGACACCAACATTTCACATAGTTCTTGGGTTTCCAGTATTAATAACTAGGACAGTACACAATTAAGACAAAGCCTTGTGATGACAAGCTGTTTACTGCCAATGTTGGGTGCCTTTTATGAAAGTCTTTATGCTCAACTTTCAAAGTTCCTTCCTGTAGTGAAAAATTGGGTCATATGTTTTTAACAAAACATTGATGTTATTAGCTCTCCAGTTGAAAGTATGTATTCATTTTCTTCTATAATTGCAGGAAATTTATCCATCAGGTTTCTTTTTCATCGAGGATGTGTTTTACAATGACAGGCGTGACCCTTCAAGCAAAGATTACAGCAGCACTGTTTTGAATTGGCTCAGGAGAATGCCTGGCAAAGTTGACAATTTTCGCTCTGTGTCGATGGAGGATGCCAAATTTGATGACCTTTGTATACGTCTTGGTTATCCATACGTATATGTTCATCAGGGGTCTTGTGAGCATATCATTCTGTTTTCTGATGCAAGGTGAGTTAAGATATGAAAGAGTTTTTTCCATGAGTTATTTTTGTAAGTTGATTAGCTGCAACAGCTACATCTGTCAGTACTGACCAGCTCAGCAAACTAAATCCCTGATTTTGTTTAGTTTATCTTGAATATATTGCTCATAGTGAATGCTATTTTAGGATTGTTTGATTTATTTTTTCATTGTTGGATTCAAAATTGGAGGAATTAGACATTGACCGAAGATTAGTTTTTTGGATTAAAAATTTTCTTAGTGACAGGACTCAAATGGTAAGAATCGATGGTAGATATTCTGAAGTTATAAAAGTAACGTCGGGAATTCCGCAAGGGAGTGTAATAGGACCCTTACTTTTTCTCATATATGTGAACGATCTACCTATGAGCATCAAATCTAATATTGGTTTTTTTGCAGATGACTGCATATTATACAGAAGGATTAGGAACAACGAAGATGGGGAAGTACTACAGGAAGATTTAATTTCGTTGGAAGAATGGGTGAGAAAGAACAGAATGAGCATTAACGCAAGCAAGAGTAGGTCCATCACCTTTTCAAGAAAGAAATCGCTGTATTCCCACAATTACCGTCTGAACGGTGAATTAATAAAATCTTCCGATCGCTGCAAGTACTTAGGAGTCACATTTGATAAAAACCTAAGCTGGGAAAAACACATCAATTTAATAGTAGCGAAGGCGTTTAAAATGTTACACTACGTGATGAGGAACTTGAAGGGCAGTAGCAGGAAAGTAAAAGAAAAGGGATACATATCACTAGTGAGACCAATTCTTGAGTATGCGACGACCGTGTGGGATCCGTATCAATGTTGTCGAATAAAGAAAATAGAAAAAGTTCAAAGAAAAGCTGCGCGATACGTAATGGGCAAATTTGGAAAAACGGATAGTGTAACAGAAATGTTAAGGACTCTTGGATGGGATACATTAGAAAAAAGAAGAAAAATAAATAGGCTAGGTTGTATTTACAATACTGTTTCAGGTACTGAAGGGCGGGAAGCTTTTCAGAATTCAATTGAGAAACCGCAATTCCTCGGGAAAGATAGTCATGAATTTAAAATCAAACCTCGACGGCAAAGAACCGATCTAGCCAAGTATTCTTTTCTCAATAGAGGTATTGCTGAATGGAATAAGTTACCTGCATCACTCTTAAAGCCCTTACCTAAAAATGTAAAAACTTTCAAAAATAAATGTTTCAATGTACTGTAGTATTTAGGGCATTGTAGTGATATATCTATGTAGTAATTTAGGGACTTCTGGAGGAAGTAGGGGATTGCCTGGCAGGGCGATGTACGGTGGGGTTTTACCCCAGGACCGCTACGGTAGCCGAGAAGGCCTGCCATGAACTCCGAAAAATCCAGTAATAGCTTTTTACTTACTTACTGTGTCTATTGGGTGTTTATATTTCTATTGTGTAATTATTGTATGTATGAATGTATTTTAGGTATAAAACTGCCACCAGGCTTCCAGCCTAACCGCAGATATTGTGACGATTGTATGAATTAAATCATACCATTTTTAATTCCATTACTCATTAGCTATCTCGGCACAGCTACCTGATACTATCTCCTAGAGCAGGTCTTTTTTTCCCAAAAGATGAAAACAATTACTGGGAACTTAACCCCTGGCCACTTCTTGCTTGGAGAAATCTATGATGTTGAACAGGCTTTATCCTGAAAGCAAATTTAGTATGCTCCATTCCTGTTATGATAAAAAACTTAGTATTTTATGCATACAATATTGAAACTGATGTGTAAAATTGGGAGAAAAATTAGCATGTTGGATAATCTCGTGGTAATTGCTAAACTCTAAGTCCTTGGAACCTCCGATCAGTTAAATTCATGGTAATTTTGTCTCCCTCAGTAAACTGTGTCTCTTAAGTTACCTATTTAGTAAGCTTGAATCTTTGTGTTTTACTACATAGCACTACATTTCACCTAATATAATCTCCTTTCTTTTAATTTGATAATTCATTGTTGGGTTTCCTTATAGGAGTCAGTTGTCAGCAAGACACTGATGACAGTTGCTGTATACTAACCTGTAAAAGACTTCCCAAGAAGAAACGGATATAAAAAAAGTCTGACAGGACTGGGCCTCGAACCCAGGTCTCCCAATTGCCAGTTGGTTGATCTATCCATTGAGCTATCCCACCAGACTCTCCATCACTTTGTATGGTTGATGTCTCTATGAGGTTGAGGCTGTGAACAACGCCACTTAATCAGATGAACTCACATGCCCTTGCCTACAAAGTCTCCCAAGCGGCTTGGAGAAATGTTCTGGTGGGATTGCTCAATGGATGAAACAACCAACCAGCAATTGGGAGACCCATGTTTGAGTCCCGGTTCTGTCGGATTTTTTTAAAATGTCCATTTCTCCTTGGGAATTTTCCTTGGTACACATCTTATCATGCCAAGTCACCTAAATCCTTTTCCTTGTATGTAAAAAACTTCTCATTAACTGTGAATTAATTGATAAAGTCTGGAATTTTGGAATGAAAATAAATATTGTAATGAGAACTAAATTGTGAGATTTGCTTTAGTAAGAGAAGGAGAACTAAGCTAATTAAAATACTGCAGGATTATAATTGTGGAGTAGAATGAAAAAAGTAGAGTTGATGGGATAAAGAAGGAAACAGTGGGAGAGAAATGATTTTGATTGAGTAAATAGAATGCATAGTATGAGAGGGGAAAGATTCTTCAAGAAAGGAATTGAAGGTATTATGAAGAATATAGAATGATGGGTAGAGAGGGACCTTGCTGGATGATATGAAATTGAAGTTCAAGTCATCGTCAATTGCCTCTAGTTGCAAGAAGGGCATAGATATGCAGCAAATTTGAGTTTTTGATGTTTTATTACATGTTATAAAAGGTATCAAAAATTTTATTCTTAACTTAAGCTTGCAACAGACAATGGTGCTTAATATTGAGCGAATTAAGTTTTCACAGATTAATTTTTCATGTATTTCACGTTAAATATTTTTTTTTACTCCTTATAAATCATTTGTAATGGAATAATCAAAATTTCAGTTTAAATAAGCCTATGAAAACTAATTTTATGGTTTTAATCAGGCTAATCATTCCTCATTGTTTCCAGTATTATGCAGAATTCATTCCTCATTCATCATCATGGGTCCCTTCAATTGCCCATCCATTATATAAAGGAAGGGTTCTCTTACAAAAAAATGGCTGCTGGAAATTCAAACTACTGAGAAGTAGAAGATTAATGTATGTTTTCCCTCTTGGACATAATTATCCTTTTCTAGTATCAATTATTATAACCAAATTTTTTCTGAAATGGTATGTGAAAGATGAAAGCCCTCACCATCAAAGACTCAGTAATTGAACAATTCATAAAACTTCTACAATTATCTAGGTTGTGAAGGGGATGGGTTGTCTATTTATAAAACTCTTTGTAGTAATACAACTCTGTGTAATGATTCAATTATTTCTTTAACAGATTGATCAGCCCGGCAGATTCATTGGTGTCAACAGAGTATCCTATGATAGTGTACATGTTCAAAAAGAACTCCATCCTCTGTAACTTCTGTGGCCATTTTGTTGCTATGTGAGTAACATTCATGTTTTAGCTCCTTAAAAAAAATATTTAATAATTTGCATCTTTATTTGTGTAACTTTTTTTAACGATTCTTAATCCACTTCTCATGGGTGATTCATTTTGAATATTCTATTTCCTATGTCAGTTGATTTGAAATTGATCAAAGTATATATTGGAACCACATACATTCAGTGCATTTTCTTTGCTTCTTTGGCTTCAAATTTAGCTCAACAAACAGAGCACCCAACCGGCCATTGGGGAGACCTGGGTTCAATTCCTGGTCCCGTCAGACTTTTTTCAAGTCTTCCTTGGAATAATTTTTGTTACTCGCGAAACCTGTAATTTGTCCTATTCTTGCAATGTTATAACATATTTCCTGTTCCCTATACTTCCATCTAGATTCTGTTTTCCTCAACCATTGATCATCCTAGTTTTCAAAATGACATCGGTTGATCAGTATTGGTTGTTTAGTTTTTCCCTTAATTTCAGTATCTTCCTCATATTTTTCTACAGTCTTTAATTTTCTCTTTTCAATAGTAATGCTTCCTTTCCATCTTAGCGATGACCTAGTAGATGAACAAGTAATATTTGGTCGTTTGAGAGAATTACTTTCTCCTTTTTCTAGGTGGATGGTGCATGCCTGTGACAGGATTCCATACAGATGGGTCCACCTCTGCAAGAGCTGTCTAAAGACCTACTGCTACAAAGATGGCAAGAAGATAGGAAACTTTTATCTGTATGAATACATAGATCCTTCCTCTGTTTTACATAATGAAAAGCTGTGATTCCATTTAATTATAATAAAATTGAGAAATATAATTTCCTCTGTGACTAATTTTCATGTTAAGAATTATGATATTCCTGAGTAGTTATTCAGTTCCTGAGTTTAACTTTGTGACTGAGATTTCAGTCATCCATCGGTTTATTATAGCCAACTCATCTAAAATAGAAGACGTCCAAGTAAGGAAAAATGGAGTGAGACTTTTCCACATGGTATTTAAATTGGCAGGAGTATCTATCCAGAAAGTTAAAGATCTGGGTTTGTGTCCCAGTCGTGGTTGCCAGATTAAGGATGGCCCTAATGAAAAGGTTCAACTGTTACTGGAAACAGCAGCAGTAACAAGCAATTTGGCATCATTACCTTTTCAGCACAATGTGAGTCCTCTTTGTATCTGTAAAGAGCAGAGATAATTAGAATTAGGGGTTAAAATTATACCAAGGTGTCTCTTATAAAATTTTCCTGAAGATTGATATGTATGAAAGAAACAGGTAGGAAAATTATTTCCTTTTCACTTAGAGAAATCAACCACTGATCAACTAAAGAATGTAAGGTTTAGTGCCTTGATAGTCTCTTGTCTAACTAAAAATCAAAATTCATCTGCCATCTACAGGGTGTTGATTTCTTGTATATATAAGACTTAATGATTTCAGTAGATTCCAAGTAGAAAAAGCAGTATTGAATGTTCTGCAAAATAGCAGTCTGCCTAGAGCAGCCTCCAAGAAAGCAGAAGATCTGGGTTTGAATATCTCTCATCAGACTTCTTACACTCTCATATTTCTTAGGAATTTTTCTAGGTGCACACATTTTATTGCAATAATAATAATATCATCTCTTGTCCTCTCCTTTTTAAATAAGATGTCAGTATGATGGCATAATTAAAAAAGTATATCCAATACCAGTGTGAAATGATTGCCATAATGCTACTTCGACGTTAACTTAGTAAAGCACAGAAAACCGAAGCGCAAAGCATATCTCTACTCGAGTGCTGATTTTGGGGGATTTCGTAGTCAGCTCATATGATTTTCCATTGTATGAAACGCGCACGATTTGTTTAAATACCGAGGACACTTGGAATCTCTTTGTCAGGACAATGCCCAACATTATTAACAAATATGTTCCCTCGAAACTTGCAAATCAAACCAACAAACCCAGATGGTATAATAAAGAGACAAGGAAAGCTCTAAAAAAAGAAAGGAGTTTGCATTCTAAATTAAAAGCCGTTGCGAGGCTACCCAACAGCGTCAACACAAATCAAGCAAAGAGCGAATATAAAGAAGCAAAATCGGTGACGAAACAAACTATGCGAGATGACCTGCGTCAATTTAAAAAGAAGGTTTTATGCGAATACTTTGACGAGGACCCAAAAGCTTTCTGGTCATACGTATGTGAAGTCCGAGGTAAAGAGCAAACAGTAAGTTCGTTGAAAGATAATAGCGGCAATTTAATCAACGATGCTAAGGGTAAAGCGAATATTTTAAATGATTTCTTCCGAAACGTTTTCACTTCCAATTGTATGTACATTAGATAATCTAGCGGAAGTTGATAGGCCTGAAGCGATGTCAAATATCATCTTCAGGGAAGACGGCATCAATAATCTATTGCGACAGATTAAACTAAATAAAGCTCATGGTTCTGAAGACATACCAGCTCGGGTATTCAAGGAGGTTGCGGAAAATGTAGCACCTTTTCTTAAAGTAATATTTAATAAGTCAATGAGTGAAGGTAAAGTCCCGACTAATTGGAAAATTGCGAACGTCACTCCAGTATTTAAAAGCGGCGTTAACAAACAGCTTTGATATTACAACTGACGTTATTAGATTTTTTAATAACGTTCTATCTTTTACGCCTCATGCTTACACTGCGTCCCGACTCTGTTTTCTCGCTTAGTGCCTGCGTCTGCCCTGTGTTCATTACAGAAATACTGTATAGTGCATAAGTAAACTTCAGAGTGATAGGGGATTTTCCCAAAGCTGAAAATATAAGTTTTGATAGCCAGTAAAGTTTCCCAATAGTTAGATTGTACTGTCCAGCTTATCTTGCAGAACCTACAAAAAATGCGCAAGATGGGATGGGTGGGTTGATCGTCTGCTGCGGCATGGATTGCTGCAAACGGTATTAGAAAGGATGGTGCAAGGTACAAACTACTGAGAGACCTGTTAGGATAGAATATTTAAATCAGATTATGGAGGATATGGGATTTAGACTGTTTAGGGAGTTCAATAGGATGACTGAGGATAGAGATGTGGAGAGCTGTCGCCAACCAATCCTGAAGGATTGACAACTGGAGAAGAAGGAAATAATATTGTGAATAGTTGGTCTGATTCCGATTGTGTGAACTCCACGCCTAAAATGAAACCCAGCGATAGTAAACTGAAGATTCAGAGATCAATTTTACCGATTATTTACTAATTTTCCTCGAAAATAGTATATAGATTCGGTTTTAGAGGAAAAATACAATAACTTTAATTGAACAACGAACTGCATGTTTTGAGATTTCATATTATAGTGAATGAGATTTCCTAACCAGAGATGTCGAAGGAAGGGTTAGCTGGTAATGACCCTTGATGATACAAATATTGTTCAATGGTTCCCCTCCAATTATTTTTAGTTTTATTAAGAAAAAACCTTTCATATCCCACGAAACAGCATTTGCTCGTTCGAATTTGAGGAAGGGGTGAGAGAAGTTACTTATGTATGGATTAAGATCAAGGAAATCTGATAGTTATCTAATACATTAAAACTAGCTATAGAGGACGAAACACGGATGATATTTTTACAACAGCGCCGTGATCCCTCAGGGGTTAGTTCCTGACTCGACTATACGAAACAAAATTCATGATAAATAATTTACTAACATAAAAAAGCATTTTTCTCGTAGCGAAATTCGTTAAATACATATGTGTAAATTGGAAATATATCGTCCACATGAAAAACGTGCGGAAAGAATTTACAATCAACCGCCGCACGAATCTGGGTGGACATTTTTTTAATTCCACAATACTACCGAAAATGTCAATAAGGAGGGACGCAAACGTCCCCCTCATCAGGGGGAAATAAATTTCCTTAAGAGGTGCCCTATAAATCCAGCTGCACCTAATGGGCACATCTTATGAAAATGTATTTTTGGCGTGGCGGAGCCGTAAGCCGGGCCTGACCCTCACCATCGACCTTTCACTCTCCTTACGCAGTTTCACTGTTCGACCGGCGAAGTAACGATCGTAATGATTGAAAGCGATTCGTTTTTCAGTCAGTGACGGACTCTCGAGGTAGAATTGTTTGTAAGGAAATGAGGAGCGTCGTGATGTCTCAGCGGAAGAATTTCGTCGCTTGTTTTTCGGTACTCAGCTTCTTCCTCATGTATTGTCGCGGACTGAAAGTTACCGGTGAGTACGTACGGTCCCTATTTCGTAAATCCTATTCTTTTAATACTCTACCTAACCTGCTCCCGAACCCTCAAGGCGTGCAGGAAGCTCCAAGTGTACAGTGAATAGTACGGAAATAACAGTCGCGATTTATAAAAGGTTGAGGAGGTTAGAACCCACGCCTAACGTTTCAGCGAATGAATCCTCCCTTCGGGAGCAACAAATTCTTCTGACATTGATGGCGGAAATAAACATGCAAGTTGCGGAAGAGACGTTATGTCCTCGCCGCGACGGAGACTTCAACGACTGGGTTTATTTATCCAGATCCGACCTGGCTAAAACTTTAATCAGCTACATAATAATCCACGTCCTCCTTGACGATTAAGAACTGAAAGAATGAAGCTCAATCGGTATTTTAAGAGTAAGCCGTGAGTTCCTCAGTTTTTTTGCACAAACAGATATTTGACATATCTCTAATTAATGAAACTGTTTTAACCACAGATAAATTGTTCGTTTTCAGTGACCTTTCCGTAGTCAGGAAAGACGTGGAAAAATGAACAAGAGGAGTAGAAATGCACGCATCAAATGGGTTACTTATTTCAGCCTAATTTTTTAATAATGTACAAAGAGTTGGCGTTCTTGCCAAAGACGGAAATATCAATTTTCTTGAGGATTGGTATTATTTGATTCGCCTTCAGAGGGTTTTAGATTAAGAACTTAACCAAATGCCTAGTAATATACATTTGCGATCTTAGGAAAAGGGCTAAAAGCAAAATATGTTGCTTGGATTTGCCGGATGATAAACCTCCATGGACGAAAATTGCGTATTTTTCTGAATGGACAACTTTCACAATTTATCAGCTCAGCAGAATTATGTTACACGTAGAAAAGCTGATATTTTAGAAGGGCAAACATTCATTCTTCATTGCCATGCCCTCGGAATATTCCGCCGATTGATTAACCTTTTGGAAGTTTATTCCGCTTTGTTAAAAAATGCAAGGATTTCCTATTTGGAAAAGTTTTGACGAATTCTGAATCCGGGTAATTTCATATTTATTTGTATTTCTCTGATATTTTATTTTTTGAAATAATGACGCTTCCGTAGATAAAAATCAGGACCATCGTATTGTAGAGTCCAAGAAATTTTTACCATCTACTCATTATCTGCGCCTCATAATTTACCATCGCTTGGTTTGAATTCCACTACTGTTTTCGTAATACGTCCTTTATAAGCAAAAGCATTTCAACAAGTTGCTTTTTACGTCCACCGAGAGGTCCGTATTTGTGTATTTAAAATTTGGCCTCTTTTATTAGTTAGGTGGGAATACCATATTGTTTTCCCCGTTCCCTAACTTCTCCACTGACGCACTCTTCGACATTTTCGACATAACATATTATTTGGTATTGCCGAGTTTGTTGCTTACTCACTAGCTAAATATGTCTCTTTCGATTCAGGGATACTCTAATTTATTATTGTAATACAACA
Source organism: Ladona fulva (assembly GCA_000376725.2). NCBI lineage: Eukaryota > Metazoa > Arthropoda > Insecta > Odonata > Libellulidae > Ladona > Ladona fulva. Next base: position 792,114 of record KZ308372.1, read on the forward strand.
CATGTTCATTAGTTGCAGCGGTCTTAATTCACTCGTCATTTTATTCAAGCGCAATTTCGTCGACGAATCAACTGTTTGCTGGGTTTACAGTAAATATTTTTAAGTGCTATTTTTGTCTCGATTCACGAGGAAATTAAATTTTGAATGACTTAGCCATTAGAGGGCCGATTGAGCAAAACTCTGTAACGAATGTATGTATGTAAGTTTAACTTATGCCCTGTTGTTCTGTGTAAGTAAATATGTTTCATTTACTCCGTTGTGAAGGAAGAAAAGAATATCCTCCACTCCAATTTTAAACGCCATAAAAAAATTAATATTATAATCCCAAAAATACATTGTTTCGTTTTATTTGACTTTTGTCCGTATTTACATCGGCAGGCCTATAGCCAACTGACGCTCGAAATCCACTACTTTCCGGGCATATTTTTCTCCGAATGAGTAATTAACGGGTAAATTCGTCACTTTCGCCCTAGGGCCACATTGACCAACAGCCTTCGCACAGCGGTGCGTGGCATTCCATCAATTCCAACGGTGATAATATTAAGGTTATGAATTTTAAAATCTGTTTTACACGAAAATTTTCGTGTGCAACCCGAAGAATGCGAAGGAAATTGGCCTTTATTTTTGGTTTCTTTTCGTTATGTCTATTCAAAGATTGCGTTGATCAGATGGTGTTCACTTTCTTATTTTTCCAAAATTTCTTCGGAATTTCGCTCTTTTGTTTCTTGCATTCTTCTCACGATCTCCAACCAGTTTTCTTCTAAGGTATCTTTATGAACTTGTGTTAGTTACCAGCTTTACAAAGGCTCCACAATTCTTTATGGCGTTTTCCATGACGTTCATTATTCGTAGTTCATCCTAAGGTCCCTCTAGCCAGTTGATCTCGACTTTTTGTCGATCATTTTAAACACTTTCAAAAAATTTCTAGAATTCGAGAAATATTTTTAGTAATCCTTAGTAATAATTATTCTTATCTCCTTAAAACGCGAATTTTAATATTGAGTCTTGAAATGCGTCATTACAAGGATAGTATACTATTATACCTCTAAGTTTCTTAAATTCATTTTTAGATTTTAATGGTAACAGAAAATGGATGTGCAAAAGACTGCACTGTATGTTTGAGTACTCCGCAGGGTTAAGAACTTGTACCTGAATTTTTTACATCCTGCTGCTGTTTCCAAAGACCTTTGTCCTTCAATTTTCTAATAACAATAATAATGAATATTACGAATAAAATTTTATGTAAAGTAAAATTTATTATCAACAATACC
>KZ308372.1:796195-822503 GCA_000376725.2 Ladona fulva
AAGAAAAACTCACTTAACAACTCTTGTATACCTGCCAATAAATGTAGCAGATTTGATTTTTCCCATCTTTATCATCTTTGTCTTTTAGCCAGAAAATGATTTATAAAAATGTAAATTTTAGGCATGTGGAGCTTTACTCAGCAGAGGATGAGGAGGATGAAGTAATAGAATTCCATCCAAGAAGTGCTAGGAATGTTATTATTAGTTCTGACCTCAAAACTGCTCACAGAAGAGTCAGGTTAGTTTTTACTTTCTTTCTAGTCTATGGAAGCATCCAAGAGCTCTGGAGAATTACCTTGCCAGTCAAGCTGTGCAGAGATATTGAGTTTGAATCTCAGTTAATGCATGGATTCCATTGTTTGAATATCTGTGCATGTGTTCAGTAATGTAAATCAAAATGGATACTTTAAGGGAAAAACATGTTTCCATTAGATAAATTATTATTACTTATTGATCTCAGTAAAATTTTTTGGTGTTTTATGAGAACTTTGAAGTAAGTTATATCTGTTTATAAGAACTTTTGAAATAAGTTTTATCTGTGAGAATATTTCTTCATGAAAAGTGTAAAACCTTTTACTCTAGTAGTATGTAAATAGATCTCAGCTATTATTAATTATCTACATTAGATGCTCTATATTTTTTCATATAAATAATGTTTTAGTGTTTGACAATTTAAAAAGTTTAATCCCAAAATGGCAATATTTTCATTAAAATAAGTACCTATACTCTTTCAGTACCTAATAGATTAAATCCAGATGACCCAAATTGATAGTGGTAACATATGTAGTATAATAGGCTTGTGCCATTAAGCCTTTTTGTGTTATTGAATACCAACAAGTAAAACTAGTCTGTGTTGTTTAAACCAGTCTAATTACAAATACAGTTGAAAAGGGATAAAATAATGATCATTTCACCATCAAGTGTTGATTATTTTCTTTATAAGGAACAGAAGAAGGGATTTCCGTAACCTATGTAATGGCTTTATAGTACAAAAATTCTATAATGAAAAAGCTTTCTCTGCATATAAGTGTACATCTGTTACATTAGCTATCTGTTAGGTTAAACAGAGGAATATAACTTTAAATTTGAGGCACCATCGTCCTTTATTCAAAGTAATTTTAGAATCAGTAATGTTTTTATTGCAGACGATGTAATTTAGAGGAGAAAGGAAATTTAAAGTTAAAAATATTCATAAGTTTTAATTAACTTTCAGCCCCTCAACAGGATTTGGAACAGCATTGACTAAGGGACCCTTGAAACCTGGGCAGATATTCTATGTGTGGGTGAACTATGAGAAAACCCCAGATATGCCATGGATTGGTGTTACTAGATATTCTCCTGAAACTATAGTTTACCCTGAGCAAATGCTACAGATGACGTGAGTGATCAATGTTAATGTTTCATAAGTTTTCACTGCAATTATGTATTCTCAAAGTCATTGTTTTGCATAAGATTGGTCTTGAAACAGTAATTTACTGATAAACATCATTATCTTGTTGATCGGTTTATTGTTTACTTTTCTCTGTTTTTCATTATTTTTTCTTGCTGTCACTGTTTTCTTGCACATATGTGCATACATATTTTGTGCTTCAGAACCACACTACTGTCTCTCCACTCATGTCCGACTTTTAATTTTTGTATTTAAATTTTGCATTTAATCCATTACTAAACTTTTGGACAGAGTTTGGCATGAGTAAATTTACATGTCTGTATAAAACTTAAGTAGAAGAATTGTTGAGGTCTTACACATGATGTTAATTCATTGATTACAGCTGTAACATATACCTGAAATACTTAATGCTGAATTTCTCTTGTTATTTGACCAGACTTCAAATAAAATTATTAATAGATATTTATTTTGAATGAATTCTGACTTTGTTAAAATTTAAAATAATAAATGTCGTCTCACTGATGAAAATTAATTTTTATGTTCTGCTGAATGTTTCAGGCAACATTTCCTTTTTACGTCCTAAAGGATCTCAACAACTCAAATACTCTTTCACTTTACATTTCACTAAATAACAGCTCAGAGATAATCATTCTTAAAACCCATGCATAGTAACTTTAGTTCCTAAAGCTTTCTTACATTCATAGATTAGGAATTAACATTTTGCATCAGATTTAGATCAAGGTAGCAAAATTTTAAAATTATATAGTTTTCAGTTAAACTGTTAATCAATCTTTCAAATGTTTTTTTACCAGAGATGGAACTTGGACTTGGGACACTCTTGCTAATGAGATTTTTAGGAATGGAGAAAGCTTGGTGAAGCCTTTTGTTCAAGAGGATTTAAATGTAAGTGTCCAATTTGCATTTTTGTACATGAGCTATTGTATTTTGGGTCCATGTTCAATCTTATTTTGATCCCATTTAAGCGAAGAAGTGATGAGAACAATACTTCTAATCAATGACTTGCAAACTGGTGTCTTTTCAAATGTGTGGTAGTCAATTGAATTAATTTTAAGTGGACAGTATGGTGAGAATTAGAATTGCTTGCTAGTAAATCCTGCTGGATTTTGTATTCTATTTTTAATTTGCTATTCACTGGAGAATTTACTAGTCTAGGTGAATCTGACAAAATCCTCTGCCTCTAATTTCAACATTTTTGTCATAAGCACAGGTACTTCATTAATTTCTTCCTAGTTTCTTTTTGAATACCATGAAGTAAATTTTATATATTTTAATTACTTAGTTTGAAATAATTTTCATGCAAAACTTATTTACTTTTACTCATCAAACTGTTACACTATATACAGCATGTGGTGAATTACATCCTTTCTAAAATTCCCTTTATCGTTGACCATCATTTTCTGCTAATGCTGCATCAATCCCAAGATTAATTTACAGATGATAATTATTTTTTATTATGACCTCAAAAATAGAAGAGACAATAAATTGATAGCATTAAATGATAAGAATATGAAATACATGTTTATATCATACAATAAAATCTACTCAAGATGCTTTTTAGGAAACCAAATGAAAACCATTATAGATCTTAAGCTTTCCTGGTGGATGCTGTGTAAAACGGATGCTAGGGTTTACAATCAGGTAAGATCTGGTTACATTGCTTCTGAGGCAGCCCTGAGGATGATCATCTGAGTCAGTCATCGAAATGTTGGCGACAGCAATGTCCCCAGATCTTACCTGGTTAGAAAACCTAGAATCCAAATGAAAACTACATTATAAGCAGGATAACATTTTAACCATAGTATGAAAACTTTTTCTTTGCACATTGGAAAACTAAAGGGAAGGATTCTTCTTTAGTTAGCTTTATTTGCTTTGGCTGTAGATAATGTATCTAGAGAGTTCAAGAACTAGTGTTGTGTAATACTGATTGCCTTCTCATATTTTTTAAGGATACCTTATTGTTAATGAGAGAGATGGAAAATTCCAGGAAGCTTAAAACTTTTCCTTTCTCTACTTCAAATGTGAAAGATATCCTAGAATTCAACGAGTTGAGAATGAGGCGGTTTGACGGGCCATGCCACACCAAATACAAAAGATTTCATCAACATAAGGTTTAGGATGGATAATATTTTTCATTCTATATTGCCCTGAAGAGAATAATACTTTTTCCAAATCGTCCATAAAGATTTCAGCAAGGAGAGGTGTCAAAGATTATATTGAAAGGTTTCTAAGAGACTGGAATACTATATGACAGCATATATAAGAAAGGCCAATGGTAGCATCAGAGTATCAAAAATCTTACCGGAGGCCCTCTGGATTTTTAGACTTCAGCCTGTGAAGCTTATAGGTAAATCAGTTACTTTTCACACCCTGAAAGGCTTTTAAATTGCCTTTCATCACACTTGAAAGGATGTTTTGCATTTGATCCTCTTTTTCTATTAGACTCTCTCTTTTATGAATGGGGACTTTTCTATTTTTAGTAATTATTGTAACCTTTAAGGGTTTGACATTTCACACAACATCTGTAATATGACTACTGTCCTCAATTGTCATGCCAACAGTGAAAGAAAACAATTCAATTCCTGCATATGATGGCTGAACTGGAAATATTTCTCAGTAGATTCTTTTTGTTGGTAGTTAATGGCCCTCTTTTTCCCCTAATTGCTAATCTTCTCAACTTTTTCTATAAGAAGACATTTATCAGTGTCCAAGAAACATTGAATTACTAATTCTGGATAAACAATTAGTACTAGCCCCAACTTTGCAATTTTGCCATCTTCGAGAAGAATAAGTGTGGAGGGGGTGGGGGAGGGGTTTATTTTTTTAAATTGCCTCTGGGGGAGGGGTTTATTTTTTTTATTACCCCTCCCCCACCCCCTCCACACTCAGTTATTCTTCTCTCTCGAAGATGGCAACTTAGTTGTCGAAATACGTATCGAGAACAATACTTGCTAAGGCGAACACAGAGAACCCCAACCCCCTCTGGTGGGAATTCTTCTACGGTTAGTTTCTTCGCAAAAAACGGCTATTTGGAGCTTTTATCTAACTCTGATGTCTTACAACAGCAGTGTTCCTTTTCCTTATAGATGCTCTTTTTAGTTTAATTTTTACAATTCTTCTTTATCAAGAAATGTGAGCATCAGAAATCATGCCTTGATTCATGATAATTGAATTTAGAATTGGCTAATACTTATGTGAATTAGCAGGGAAAAAGACTTTGGCAGAGGACTTACTTTCCAGATTACTGAAGGTACACCTGTGAAAAATCTTAGATGCCTTATTTAAACTGTCTTGTTATTGGTGTGGGTGTCATTATATAGCTGATTACCAAGTTTTATGTTTTCCAAGATTCTTGTTCTAATAAAAAATTGTAGAAATTATTGAAATTTGTATATTTTAGTGATTCTCTGTGTTTGTAAGTTTGCAAATGTAAGCTAAAAGTTTGAATTGTTATTGAATAGGTCAATTTTCAGACAGTTTCAGCTCAAAACATTTTTTGCAGTGCTTTAAATTTTAGAGTGTACATAATTAGCTTTGTCTGAAAATTCAACAGACAGAAAACTTCAATTAATCAATCAAATTAAGTACACAAGTTATATATTTTGTAATAATGACACTTGAATAAATGGAATCTTCTTCTATTGAATAGATTCAAAATGGAGACAGATTTGGAGTTTCAATATCAGATGAGGGCCGAATTCATTTTCATCATAATGGCAGAGATTTGGGACCAGCAGATGAGGGTGTTCAGGAAGAAATGTGGGGATTTGTGGACATTTATTTGCCAGGCACCAATGCAACAATAGCCATTTAAATGAACAACCCTCAAAAAGCTATACTTTGAGACAAGATTACTATGAGAAATAATTGTGCAGGAAAATTAAATGTTGGAACTTCCTAAGAATTTTAAAGTTTTTAACCTTTTATTTCTTGAAAATCATAATCTTGATGTTTAATTTTGGTTTCAAGTATTGTTGCAGCTGGAGTAAATTATGTTGAAGTAATGGCAGCTCAATAAGTGGCATAATTAGTTATTCTTGATGAATGTGATATGGTAGTGTTGTATATAACTTTTTATATTGCTTAAAGTGAAATTGATAAGGATTTGTGAATTGCTAGGAAATGATAGTCATTTTTGTGGGAAACTGGAGCAGTCATATTTAAACAGAGCTATATATTTTTGTATTTTCTCATCCCGAGTTGTGCTTCTTCGTATCTTTTATTATGCTTCCCATAATCATTGTCAGTCATGTTGACAGTATCAAATTATAATAAAGCTTTCCTTCCTTTAAGAAATTATTTTAAGCTTGTTTAATTTTAATATCCTGGTCCTCTTCTTTTTCTTAAATTGATATTATGCACATTGTAGGAATTTTAGGAATATAATCCAAATATTTGGTAAATGCTAATTGTATTCTGTTAGAATTCATGAATTAGATTAGACTCATGGCTCATGGCTGTGGCTGAGCAATTTCAGTTGTTTGTAGAAACTAATTATATTTAATAAACTCTTTGAGTTAGCATGCTCTTATATGAATATATTTCTGGAAGTTGGAAACTAGTTATTTGAAGTGAAAGAATCCATACTAATTCACAAAACCCTATTTGTAAAGGTCATGCAGCCTTCCATTTAGTCCCAATTTACTCACTACAAATAAACATTTCCTTAGTATGTTCCGTTTTTTATATATGTACTACTCATCATTCATTTGATTAAAACATTGGGCCAGGACAATTTGGTTGAACAGCTTCTATGACTGTACTATAATAAACATTATGGAAAAGTCGATGAGTGGTGACTACAACAGTAAGTTACCCGTTTTTTATATCTTTTGGTCTTCCATTGAAGAATTGATGACTTTGATATTCTTTAATAATTACTTATCAGAATATGTATGAAAACTTAAAATAGCATCGAAATTACATTTCCTCACTTCCAGTATTTGAAGAGGTATAGCAAGATACAAATATTTGGATATCTCTGATTGACCTGATATTCTCGAAACATTTCTTTGGCTTCAGATGAAAGAGAAATAATGGATTCAGCAAACATACTGATACGCAAGCTTTTGTAGTGGTGATTTTTTCCTAAAATTTAAGGAGCGATGCTTTAGTATTAGAATCGAGACGAAGAGTCTTTCTCAATTGAAAGGCCGCATGTACATGCAAATAATGTGACCTCGACGTCGGAAGTACGAAATAGGAAACATTCAGGTAGGAATACGAAATTAATTGCTAAGAAAACCTAGGAATGATATTTTCTATTTTATTTTCACTTGACCCAATGAACGAGATTGGAAGAAAAACTTGTTTAAATGCGCAGATTTGTATCACAAAGTTAAGAAAACGCCGCACGTGGCCCAAAGGACACAGGTTTCCCCCTTTTGTTTTAGGGGGCAGTGGCACCTGACCCAAGAAAGAGGCGAGTGGTGGCGACTTCTGAAATTTCAGGTTTTTTCTTCGGTAGTGTAGGAATTTCCGAGGTCAAATCCCAAAGAAAATAGCGCTCAGCTTCCAAATCGGGTCCCTTTAGTATTCTATCTCTTCAAAGTTGTTAATTTGGCGATGTCAATGAATTTCATTCTGTAAAATAACCCAAAATGATAATCTGCATCTACATTAAAGTAAACTGTCCTCATATTCTAAATAATATTTATTTTCCGTCGCTTAAAATAAGTGGCATCGTATCGTAATGTCACGCTTTTCTTAATCATGACGCTTTTTGATTTAAGTTTTGAGCATGTCCTGTCAGAAAATTGTCCGCAGATACTAAAAATGGTAATTTTTCCTGTAAATGACATTTAGACGAATTTACGAAATTATATGGTCGCTTTACTTCATGATGTATGTTCCGATAGAACATTGTCCACAGATTCTGAGAACGTTATTTTTATCCTTCAATTTCTTTTGGAACTGGAGGGGATTCATTGGATTTCATGTACATACTTTTTAAGTTCATCGATTATTGGGTTCTGTTTTGCTGGAAAAATTTTCTTCCTGCTGAGGAGGGAAATGAATACCGGAATTCCATGTGCCGGTACATATAGTTTGTCGAATTTGATGCTGAGATTGAGGTTATGGAAATATTTCACATTAAACATAGTTAAAGCATGAAAAGAAAAAGATTTTTTCGTTTGCTTTTTGACGTTTTGGTATTGGTATTTTTCGTGCCGTTGTATTCAGAAATGTTTACAACGACACCTCGCATAAATAATTTCATGCCAACAGAATAGTTTAAATTCCTCTCGTAACTTAAAATTAATCAGATATTATTCAAACATATGTGGCCTATAAGGGCAGTAGTTTTGATTTTAAATTGTTATGCCCAAAGTCAATTATCAACCATCAAAAAAAAGAACAACAATCAACTCTGACTCCCTCGGTTTTTTAATATCGAATAATATTTCATAAATTTCAATATTTAGAAGCACGTATGAAATGTATTTTGAATTTTGATGGCTTAAAACGTCTAATATTCCTCTCCTCCGCTTAGGAAACAGAGGAGAAATGAAATCAGTTAAAGTGTATTGAACCGCTTCAATAAGTAAGCGACAAATTCCAAATGGGCATGCAAACTCTGCAACACAAATGCTTCGTACGGGAAATACACTAAGTGCCGAATGGTTGACCCGCTTTTTTTATAGGAAAAGTCCCGTTTTCGTGTTGTTGACATTCGCTGAGCGCCTCCCCTCACCTCCCCTCCTCCCCATTCGCCTGTGGCCCACAGCTCATTCCGTTAGCAGACGCCGTATCGAACACAGGTGAGTCCAGCCCCTTCTTCAATCACTGCGTTTTTGCGGGAATTCGTCAAAAAATCGGCTACTTGAAATCGCAGAACTTTATTTCATTATATATCGACATGTCAAATATTAAACTCCTTCATCGATATTCTGCAGCTTATCAATATCTTGCAAATTTAAAAGGCGATACATGCTTGCAAAATCAGTTTTTATCGCTTTTATAGTTTATTTTTACACAATTAAAAAACAAAAGCTCGTATTCACGCAGATAAAGTTAGAATAACGAAGTTTGAGTTTCGATGCAATCTCTTAAAATCTTTTAATTCTCGATTAAATGCGCCTCGATTTGAATGTCAACAAATTGAACAGTGACGCTCTTCGTAACAAAATTAATGCCACCTTTACAAGATCTTGCATTGCGTGCTGTGGATTGCATTCTTTGTTTTCTAGAGCTAAATTTGGAGCATAAAACTATGTTCTTGAGTAGTTGCAAATCATAACGACAGAATAACGAATCAACTTAGCTAAAACACAGCTAACTTGCTGACTTAAAATTTACGCTGCTAGGATATAAAAGATGTTTTCAAATGCTGGGAATTGAATTTTTTGTAGCCATTCCATAGACGCATTATAGCGTATGTTAATTATTTAATATTTTAATCGAAAATAAGAGGCTATGTAAGTTGAATTAGCCTACACTTCTCACCGTAGAGTTTGTGATAATTTCCCAGAAGAAGCTGAAAAATAAAACTGTCTACTTTTAGGGTTTTAAGGTGAATACATTCATTTCCATCCTGCGTAAGTGAAGAAATGAGGTTAACCTTTAGAAAGAACTGATTTAATGTGAGCGTTAGAATCTTGGAATTCGCACCTTGGTACCAAGAATGTAAAAAATGTTTTGGAAAAGGATTAGAGGGAAAATATTGATTTATGTAGCTCTTTAAATTGATGTTATCGCGAATGTAAAAATTTTAGTTTATCATTGTATAGCCAACTGTTGGTATTCCATTTATCCAACTTTCGAAATCTGTTGCTAATGCCTATCGGCTTACGTATTTTTACTTTCTTATTTTCCGTACATAATTATTTTGCACTGTCCAAAGTTATTGTTGTTTAAACAACATATGAACCGAGCCGTGCCGGTGGATGCGGCGTAGAGGAAACCGCCTCTGGCACATTTCAAAGGGCGCGCCAAAGTTTTCACTTTTTCAACGTTAGATTTAGAAGATAAAATACGAATTTCAGAAGAAGGGATTTTCTTGTTTTTCACTTTCGAAAATTTTTTCACTGAATTCAAATAAAATGACTTTAGGATATGGCGCCAAAAATAATACTTAATTAAAAGTGTTTGTTATTGCGCTAACGAGTTATCGAACAGAACGAAATGATTAACTAGAAAACAACTAACATAATTATGAAATGTTGGTTGGTAGCTCAGCAAAATACTAACTACAAATATATACGTATAAAATCATAGCACGCTCACATAAGACATTTTTCATTTTTGAAAGTCGTATAAATATTTAAAAGATGATTAGAGAGACTTGTGGGTCTGAATTTAGTTTAGGTATTTATTTTCAGATTCAGCGCCATTTCTTGTTTCCAAGCTTATTTGCTTCTTAGTTTTTCTCAGTTGTATGTTAAAACATTTCCAAACTTCAATTTTTCCCCGTTGTTTCATTCAGGCAGTACTTGAGCTTTTCGCGCCATTGGCAAGTTATGGTCTCCGCGCCTTTACTTTGCTACAATTTTTATTAAAATATGGCAATTTTGGACAAATTGTAATGCGTATGCGTATAAATGTTATGCGTTTCATAATCATTTTAGTGATTTTATGGCACTAAATATATAGTCTGCGGATTCACGTTTTAAATCAGCAAAATTGCATTAGTTTGGTGCCATTTTAGCCCCGATGGCAAGGGGTTGGTATGATCCTGCATTTAGATGCCGTTGTTGAGCTGTTGTGACACAATCTGGTTAGGCATTCTTATTACTTTGTACAGGTAAATGCGTGGAAATATTTATCCGAATATATCCGTTCTCTGTAGAGTGGGTACAGGCAGGCACCAATGAAAGCAAGCAGATTATTTAGCAAGAGATTCTGTCAAGATCGTCATGCGATTCACTCTGCAGGTGTAACATGTCACACACGACCGTCGGAAATCTGCATCGCATATCGCTTCTTCACTTCGATTCTAATGAAATTCAATTTGATCTGTCTGCATTATTCGATACTCAAGGTTTTTTGTGTTAATTAGATCGCTATCAGCTTTTGCTCTTCCTTTTCCGTAAAGCTCAGTTCTTGCATCTTTCCTGATTATCGCTCGAAGATAGCAACGCTGTCCATTCAAGTTTTTTTGGTTATCTCCTACCTGGTTTCTGAGGTGATATACATTCGAACATATCACTCACTCCATTCACTCTCGAGGTAAGCTCGTTAGTTACATAGCACCAAAATTTTCATTCAATTAACAATTATTCGTACATATTTCCAGTAATTCTCTTTCTTTTAGCTACTTCTAAATCTTCTCTTTTGCTCACATTTATCAAGGCTTTCTCGGGCATCATCTCCCTGGAAAACTATTTACATTCCACAAATTATTTTTGTTATTTCGCATTCATTTACTCTCTGTAAGTGTCCTAACCAACGAAAAAAAAAACAATTACTTACTGGTCATGCTGAATTTGTTTCAGTTCGCATTCATTTTCATCTGTTACTGACCCCGTGTTACAATGTTTGCTGCACATCTTCAGAACGGATATGATTTTTTATTTGTAAGTTTTGGAACACAATGAACTATTGCTTTCGCTTGGCCTGTTTGGCCATTTTCTTCCATTCTGGTCTATATATCCTAAAAATTGTTATTCTCTTACAAAGTGGGCCCCATTTAAATGAACAAATTTCACATTAAATATTTTAAAACCCAGAAGAATATATTTCGAAACTATTAACGAAGATACAGATAATTTATTGAAAAATATTAAGGCCATTTGAATTTGAAGGTTCATTTTTCTGGCCGTCATGCACCCAACATTGTCCATACTTTTTAATTCATAAGTCTTATCAACTTCATCACGTTCGATTGTCAGAATGCATAAACCCGTCAGCCTTTCTCGAAAAAAATTGTTCTTACGTAGCTTTCTTTTAATTTTAGATTTGAAAAAGTTCTCTCAAAGGAAATTTAGTAGTAATTTTAGCAGAAATTTCTTTTTTCAACGGAAATTGTTAGAATTATTCTGCTAAGTATTTCTTTGTTTGGGTATGCTACTTTCAAACTTGTTGTGAATGCAAAGATGTTCAAAGGCTCTAATACCCAGAGGCTCGAGGCCCATGGTAACTGCCCACACAACAACCCGATTCAGACGGCTCTCCTGCCTGTTTTACTTTTCCAGTTATGTTCCATATTAGTGAATAAATATGACTGAATAAACAGTCAATTTTGTTTATTATTGCCATTATTTTCGTTTTCTACTAGTCAGTCGTGAATTTAAAATCTTCTAATACAGTTTGGGGTGTTCAAAAAGTTTCAGAAATCATGCTTTACTGCGTCTTGGATCATTTCAAAGTAAAACATTACTTAGAGTGATATCGTCTTGCAGGATTGTTGCAATTATCTAATCTAAACGAAGTCTTGAAAATTCACGTGCACGGTATTGACGCGCTAAACTAGTTTTCCGTGACAATGAGAGTCTTCCAGGAACTTTTTAAATGTATTTCAGACATGTAGTTCACGTCACTTTCAGAGTGCAATTGGTATCTACTATCCGTGAGACATTCTCTTAGAATACTTTTACTTTTGTCTCTAATACACTTTGATATTTCCTGTTGTTATTGCGACAGATTCAGAACAAAAAATTAACTGAATGAAATGCGCAATTAAGATATTTCAGAGCGATATTTCCTTGCAAAAATTACCCTTTCTCTTATCCTCACGATATTTTACGTTTTCGAAGATTATTTCGAAGATATGCGTTTTATTTGGGCGTTTGTCGCCTATTTGATAGCCAAAGTAACTAAAGGAATAAAAGAACTTAGTACTTTCCGCAAAATGTATGTAATTTTGAATCGACTAGTTTTATCTACATATAAGTGGAAGACCCGGGTTCGATTCCCGGCTGCGGCAGACTTTTTCTCCTTCGTTTCTTCATCTAAATTCAAGCATGTGAACCATGCGTTTCTCATTGCTTATCTACTTCGCCGTTTCTGGCATAGGAAGTCTTCTATGATGGTGTGGTGGCATCTTCGATGTCCCGCGTTGCCGCAGGAGTTCGGAGTCATCTTTGATGGACCCTCCGTAGTACACAGAGTCCCATCATAGCCTAACAAATTGACGAAGGTATCGTTCTGTCGTGGTAGCTTAGAGGACAGAGCACCACCCCAGAATGTGGGGGTGGGGGTTCGATTCCCGGTTGCAGCAGACTTTTTCTCCTTCATTTCTTCATCTAACTTCAAATTGGCGAAAGAATAGTTATCGTCACTGACGATACACTACGTAGCTGAAATCTCACTTCTTTTGACGCAAGCGGTAAGTTATTATAAGTAAGCGAAATTGGTTTAGGTAGCATCATTTGGTTCTCAAAATGTTATCTTCCGGTCTTGTTTAACGCATTCTTAAGTACCTCACTAAACACACCTTAAAGAAAATAATTAGTAACATCCACGGCAGATAATATCATTTTTACCATATTACCATATACCATAATAAAGACGTTTTATTATGATTATATCCTGCTTGGAGTTGTCCAGGCATTCGGGTGCCCAGATGAAAAATCATACGAGGACACTTCTTCTGTCTGCGCTAACGGTGAGAGGGGGACTCCCTAACTCTATAGTGCTATGCTTCGTTTACCCGTTGACCGCCTACATTCGGCTTTGTACCCAACAATCTCAAAATATCTTTTATTAAGAAAGCCATCAGCATTTTCATCGGGATGATTTCCTAATTTTTCAAAAAACTCTCTTATAAGCAAACTGTTTTCTATGAAATTAAATAATAAATTGGATATTAACAATCGGTGTATTGAAATCATTCTGATTCTGTGATGTCTTCCCAAGTAAATATTTTAAAATTTTTACTGAATCTTCGTCACTTGTGTTCATAGAATAGTTCATGAATGTTTTAAAGCCACAAAGTTCATGAATGTTTTAAAGAGGTTTTGTGGCATGTTATGCAAAATCCGTATACTTCCCGATCAACTTAAAATAACATTAAGTGAAATATCTTTAGGTTAGAGTCAAATGCGTAATTTGATTCATTTTAACTCCAGCGATAAATGATTCCTAATGCATTCATTCCGAAAATGACCAATGTCACAGCTGCGTGGCTCTTCAATATCCGATTACGTTTGAAAAAAAAGCACGAGATTCAGTGATAATCACTTAGAAAAACACCATTTCTTCCGTAGGTTCATAAAGTGTTTTTTTCATATCGTCTGATGGAAGTTAAGTATATTTTACAATGTGATGTAGTTGGAAAATAGATTCTAAAAGAAACAAATGTTTCAAAAAAGGGGAAAGTAGGGACAGTGAAGGGTGGATATTGAATGGATATAGAGTAATAGAGAAGATGATCTTTAATGAAATTGATGTTTTGAGTTGGTTTAGACACAAGGAAAGAATGAATGGAAGCAGAATTACAAATTGTGATATGAAATTGGGATTTTAGGGAGAGGAAGACCAAGCAAAGTGCGCTTAAATTTGATGAGATAGACGCTGAAGAGAAGACGAGCGAAGCGAAGGGGGAGGGATTAAAAGATAAATGGATGTAGCGAAAGATATTTGCAAGGATAGGAAAGCAAGGAGGAGAACTGTTGATAAACTAGGTCATTAGCTTGCTAACGCTGAAAGATAGCAGCGTGACTGCTGTGTAGATATACATCGTCCTTACGTATTTTACGTATTGTATATAAATATATATATAGCAATGTGAATAAGTAGTTAATCCATCGTACATACGCTTCCATGGTTTCTGCTAAAGCTCAGGCTCAAGAGATTTAATTACGGGAGTAAAAATAAATCTGTAGTGTTAACTCGGTGATAATTTCCTTCTCAATGACGGCACACTCATAGAATAATAAAAGATTGCCTTCGTTGTCTTCCCTAGGACACTACGATTTCCAATTTTCCATATTATCCGTCTTCTGCTTTCATCCGGCGTCCATGTGGGAGAAAGGATAGAAACGTCCGCAGCTTTCCCGCGATTCTGTTCGCATACGTTTGCGGTGTTATTTTCTCCTGAAAATAGCAAAACTTTCCATCTGATTTCTGAATGACTGGAAGCGGCGCGGATGACGTCATTGCTTACGCAAACCAATTATCAGCCGACGCAATTTGATTACCGCGATGTTACGCGAAATACGCCAAATATATGGGCGACATTTCCTCGAGCAATCGATGTGCTATTCGTTATTTTGTATTTTGTAATAAGAAGAGAATTCGATTGCATGTTTTCATCAGTGTTCACCTAAAACTGGAGAGTCATATTTCGCGCAGTTCTCAAACTTCGCAAATGTCGTCACGTGGTAGAACGAATTATTCTTGTTATTCATAGCCGGTCTCGACTCGACGCCGAATGCAACTTTATATTTCATAAGAATACACGCGATAATCGTTTACAGCATGCAAAATTATCCAATTTTTGAAAACTTGAACGATTATTTATTAGGAATAACTGGTGTGAAAATAGCGACATGACTAGGATTCGAACCCAGGTCTCCCACTTTCCGGGCAGGTATTCTAAACACCGAACTATCATGTCGTGTATCTTCCACACTGTTTGGGAATGAAGAGACGCGGCATGGTAGCTAAGTGGTTGGAATACCTTCCCGGCAAGCGGGAGACCTGGGTTCGTGTCATAGTCACCATTTTTCACACCTGTTTCACTGGACTTCCGTGCGGCTATGTTATGTTATTCACCTTTCCCTAATCCTCGATTATTTATTAACGTAATAACTCCAGGCGCAAACTATAGGAGAGGAAATTCTATAAATAATATTATTCTTATCTAGAAATGCAGCTTTGGAGTTTAAATCGCCGAGTTTTGATAAATTAAAGGGATTTTTGGTAACATTTTGGATTCTTTAAGAAGTTTTGCCGGAATCACCTTTAGCCATAATGAATCGCCTCTCGTAATAGTATAATATCATAATTGAAGCAATAGTAAACACTTTCTCGAATTAGTTTCAAGTTGTTTTCTTTACTTTTAGATGAAATTGTTTTTAAACGTTAATTAGTTAGCTTATGAAAGGAAAGTTCATACATTTATATTTAGAGATGGTGATCTTAAACATCGCCTACTATTTGAATTGTGGATCACGTTAAAGGTCAACCAACTCGGAAGAAATGTGTCCACCTATAAAAAAAGTATTTTATGGTTTTAATTATTGATATTCAATTTTGGTTTTATTTAAATTTAGCATTAGTTTTTCTTAAACTCGAGAAATGGAGGGGTATCGAAACATTCGCACGTTACTAAATGTCGAAATTCTGTAAATATTAGGCTGCCTTTTATATTCGAGAGCGTCCCAGATTCGACGTTAGAAATAATCTTCGAAGGATGTCGCTCGATAGGAAATTCATGCCCGTAAAGTATTCAACCCGAATGCTGGTTGCAATCTCCACGCCTCCGATATTAACTATCAGAAGCATTTGAGAGAGAATGAGGCTTACTAGACAAGATAAAGAGTAGGGAAGTGCGCCCTTGAGAGTGGAGACTAAGCGGGNATAGGAAATTCATGCCCGTAAAGTATTCAACCCGAATGCTGGTTGCAATCTCCACGCCTCCGATATTAACTATCAGAAGCATTTGAGAGAGAATGAGGCTTACTAGACAAGATAAAGAGTAGGGAAGTGCGCCCTTGAGAGTGGAGACTAAGCGGGAATGTTTTTAGCGGAAAAAATTCACATTTATGCAGTACAATGACCCAATGAACAACGCTTTACATAGCGTTTTATTAAGGAATGACCAAGATGGTTTTTGCATCACTCGTAACTCGGCAACTCTCTTATCATCACAGTAATCAACAAGACTGAATGAAAGATACGTATCCTGTAACTAAAGAAAAACCAATAACTATTTCTTTCATCAAGATATGGTAGCAGTTGTTTCCTTCCAAGGATACGAACTTCGATAGAATAACCAAAACATTTGATAAAACGTTCCAAAGATGCCTCAAATAGAGACAATGTGCTACCTCTTTATAAAAGGAATAGCTAAATTTACTGTAAACATTTTTTCTATAAGCGTTCGGTGACTGTAACACTTTTGAGGAGTGATTAATAACCCATTTCCTTTAATTTTCTTATCCGAATCTTTTGTCAAACAATTTTCTTTCTCTTTCTGCACAACAAACAACGTATTCTTCTCTTAGCGAATTTTTTTTGTATTCGCATGCTCTAATAAGGTTTGTCCTGCCAATTAGGTGAGAGAAAGGTAAATTTCCGCCCGATTCACGCATTTTCGGCAAAAAAGGGGTTTTTAAAGTTCAGCGCAGTGAGTTAATTCTTTTTGGGTCGTAGTAAGAGAGGGGCTGCAAGGACACGAGCCCAGGGCGCGAATACGTTGGGGGCGCAAAGTGAGAGTTATAATTCGCCGGAATCTAAATGCCCAAAAACTTTCATCAACAAGGGGATCCTCGCAAATTTTGAGTATAAATTTCGAATTTGCTAATTTTCGTTTGACATGTCGCCAATTCAATGCAGATCTTGCTCTGTGCTCGTGAGTGTAATGGTGGAGAAATGAATTTTTGTTGATTTTGTTATTATGGTTATTTTTATTATTGGTATTGTTACCATTGTTAGTATCATTGTTATTGGTGTTATTATTATTGATGTTATTATTACTGTTGTTATTATTCTAATTAATATACCAATCCTGAAACCTTGGGCAACGCTTGGTTCTCGTTTTAGGCGAATACACACACGTATATATGGACGTAGCTTGCTCTCAGTGGGCCTCCACTTATAAGCAAATATTTCCTGTGATTTGAGTACACGAGTAGCAACAGTAGTGCGCTCGCGATATCAGAGCAGCAAATCATTCGCCCAAGATAAACAAACGATGCGCAATCTGTGCGAAATGGAGCGAAGTGATAAATTAAGAAGGTAAACAAGCGATAACCCAACGAATGCTAGAAAATGTGGAATGGTGAAGATATTAGCCGAACGTCTGACGTAATGACCGAGTTATTTCAATGCTCTTTTAATTGTACGGGTATTGCTTTGTCTCGAGCTCGAATACAATTCCGCAGTGCAGTACTTATTCCCAACGTTTAACACTCTATTTTTAATTCTTTTTCCTTTTTATCGTAACATAAGTATGCACATTACATACGTAAGCTATTCTCACTCGTTATATCACTCACGTTATTCTCTTTAGTGCTTAGCAAAGTATTTGCTTCGTTTATTCACAGTAATCCATTATACGTTCCAGTCTTTGCATACATCTTTTGCTCATATCCACACAACTTCTCATACGTTTCCTTTTAGTCTTTAAGCTACGGACTTCTCTTTAGCATCTCATTCCCCACATTCAGTCATATACAGTTTTAAATTAATTATTTTAACTTGTCAACTTTTCAGGCATCAGTTTGAATTTTTTATTTAATATTTTTACTTCTCCATTTCAGTCTCTAAATATATGTTTATGTAACCTTCAAAGTTTTCTCTTGTCTTTTGATTTTCACTTAATTAATTGCTATTACAAAGCATATTTAATGGTTCAAGAAGTGCACTAAGACCTGAATAATAACGAAACACTAAGAAGTACTCCGAAGTTACCGTTTTTATACCGGACACGTTTCAGGTTCCCGATCGTTGTCTTGGAAATATACAAGTATATCAGAAACAGATTTAGACTTCTATAATTTATGTTGCTAAATGCGCCATTAGATGCTGCTGAAACTTGTTAAACCTCTCTAAAAATGTTCTCAAAATTTGAATTGATCGAGGCATTCCAACATCAAGAATATAGGAAGAATTCTTACGAGAATCGTGCTAACCAACTTAAAGGTAGGAATTTGATTGTCGATCTTTATCATTCGGTTTGCATTGGAATGATGATTCGTTTGAGTAACTTCGTGCGCGACTTACTCTTTCTTTAGAAGATTTAAAGTTCCCTCATTCGAAGGCTATGAGAGTTATTTATCCATACCTTCGAATCTGCGTCTGTCCGGGACAAAAGTAATTCTCTCACTCCGTTATCTCCACTTTCGAATGCTTTTTTTGCTAACCAACGCACTGCTCTGTTCTACGAGGTCTGCAGAAAGAGTATTTGGCCTAATTTTTTCCTTTCACGGTAACAATTTATGATCTGTCCTTTAAGTATTCAGCCCAAAGGTTGGTTGTATTCTTTACCCCTTCGCCATCAGCTACAAAAACCGGCGGAGAGGGAATGAAGCTATCTGGGAAAGATGAGGAGTGAGGTAAATAGCCTTTGCTTCCTTTTCTGAGCCGAAATGGTGTGCGTGGAAAACTCGGTACAAGCAATGCTTCATAATGGCCGTTTAATAGCCCTCGTTAAGTAGTGACCAAAATCAGTGCGATTCTTCAGCATCAATCATACTTCTGCATCTTTTATTCCATCACAGCCACGGACAAGACTAACAGAAGATGAAAGATATATTTTGTGACTCCTGAAACAAAACACAAAGTATATAAATGATGATCTAGAGAAGCCAATTTACCGATGGCGTTTCGCGGAACCATAGGGTCATTGGTTAGTAGCTATAGGGTATAGTACTATTAGCTGAAACGTTGTTTAACTCAGCATCTTTTCTGCTACCCTTTGTTAGAGCCATCTGCATGTAACGTGCTGATTTCAATTTCCCATCATTTTTTATATTTTTACCTTCTATACTTCGACATCCATTCGTCCATTTATTATCTTCGAATTCCTTCTATTTCATCTTTAACTATCTCCGTTGTTTCATTATTTCATGTGTTTTCTTTGTAATTCTTTCTTTATGTCTTGGATCGAACTTGTCTCCCTTTCTCAAACATATTTGAAGATCTACTTTGTTAATCTTTTGTCATCTGTTCTCAGTAAATCCACAAATATAAACCTGTTTCCTCTATTTCATAATATTTTCAACTATTACACATTTCAGCATTACATATTCATTTTAGTACCAGTGTTATTTGTAATTGACCGGGTATTTTCCTAACGATCAGTCTTTCTAATATTTCCAACTGGTCCAAATTATAATTCAAACCTAGATATTCGCCACGACAATGAGTAATCGAGTTTTAACTCTGTTTTAGGTGCCTTATTTTCGCATTCTTCATTGCTAACATTTTTCTAAATATCCTTAGTCGTACCGTGTGCTCGTTGCTTTTTAAAAATCCTTTCTTCAACAGCACATCTTTGTAAACCATTCTCTTGTATAATATCTCCTAAATATTAATTCGAAGTCCCAAGCACATCATCATGATAGTTATCACCATTGATATACCAACGATCAAGCAAAACCCTCAATGATAATGTATACAGAATACCTGCCCGGAAAGTGGGAGACCTGGGTTCGAGTCCCAGCAAAGTCGCTATTTTTCACACTTGTTATTCCTTATCTGTGGAATATTTTGGAACACTTTCTATGTTCAGACGACATTATTAATGCATTAAATTATTTGTAATTGTGCGATGTGCATGCCGAACTGTTAAACGAAATAACTGCTTGGTGTTCCAGATCATCTCTTTTGAGTTGAACGAGTTTCATTGCAAAATTAAATTTGGAAACGCTTATCTTTACAGCGCGCGATGTGTACTTATAAAAGGAAATTGGATTCTAACGCGTGAATTTCCTGAACCTTGTATCGCTACCGGTGGCGATAACGGCCTTTTATTCCAACCGACACTTTTTTCCTCCGTGTTTTTTTTAGACTTTTAATGTACGTGATAAGTAAATAATGGTCGGAATACGTAACTGATTTTCAAAGTAAAGGGAGCTAGTAGGATAAACGTAAATCTTCATATGGTTCGTTGCCCGCAATTTATTCTTCACAGCTAAATGCTTAGCATTTCGTACAGCCTAAAGCGTCTACGATACATACGTCTGCATACAATGCGTCTTCTATAACTTGGCCGATTGATATGCCTTTTTCTAATGCACTAATCAGCTCAGTTTTCTTCATTTATAGATAACTTAAGGGGGATATTTATAGATAACCAAGGGAGTGATTTTGGGGGTTCAAACCCCCCCCCAAGAGAATAGAGCCAACGATTAATGAAAGCATGCGAGAGGATGGCCTCATTATGTCATACAAACACCGCTGGAGATTCGCTGTGTATGCATGTAAAAATAAATTAGTTTATATTTTCATTATATTTTGGGCTGAAGTATTCTTATTCCTGGACTGTAGGCAATGCATTGTTTACTCCATGGCTCTAAACCCCCCCGCGGACAAATTCTGGCTTCGCCCCAGTTTTCAAGTAATCCTGCAACTATTGACTTTGTCTTCCCTTCGTCTTTTCCTTTGCACCCTACCTTCAGTCACTTTCTTTAGTGATTCATCATACTTTCTTAGTACATGATCCACCCTTAAATTCACCTTCGCTTTGTATTTTCATAAAAACCCTCGCATCTCTTACCTTCTGGAATCCCTCGATTGCTTTTTTTAATAATGCAACTTTTTTTAGGATTTACACTCGCTAAACCCACATCTCAGAATCCTCATTTTTTCAACTTCCTTACATTCACATTTCACATCCGCACACCAAAAAACTTCAGGATGAGAATTTTACCACGTTTTAAGAGCAATAATCTTAGTTCAGAAAAGGTAATCGTTAAGGTGAGTTAAGACGCAGATTGCGATGCTATTTTACGTGAAAGGTGTACGTAATTAATCATCTATGAGCAGAGTGATAAAAGCGAGGGGTTTTGTAGCGAAAATAATGATTATAATATATAATTGACGGAGAGAAACTGTGACAGTAGGGCCATTTGTATTACTTGGTCGGAGTTCTTTGCAGTGATGAGAGATACATGAAAGAGGTTTGAATAAAACCAGTAACTAAAGAAGCTTTCATGAAGCGAAGGAAGCAGATAACGAGTTACTCTTGGGAATATAGATGGAAATTACTTTGTAAATCCCCTAAATGTGTGTACCCTAAGAAAGGGAGGAACAGTAAATTAGGTCGATTTGGAAGCAAACGGAATGCAGAAGAAGTTGGAAAAGGATACTGATCGAAGAAATGAAACGGAGATGGGAAGAGTAGGACATTGAGAGATATGTATTGTCTCATAAAACTGTCGATCGTGGACAGAAAAATACAGGAATAGAAAGACTAAGGTAGTTGAGTGGCATGAGAGGAGGGTCTTGTCATGAAAGGGTTAAGAAAAAGGTAATTCCAGAGGTTTTAAACTAGTCTTCTGTCGGAAGGTAGATGATGTATATATCACACATGCATATCATCGTATATACACATTCAAAAAGGAAAATAATACAGTGTTATTACTCCGATTAAACACTGAAAAAAAAACTATTGTATTAGTTTCCATCGTGATGTGTTCCTAAATTTTAATCCTCGAAGATTTTTCACTCTGAATTATCACATTTGTTCGCCGAAAAGCTTTTGGAATGTCTCGAGAATTGTTAATAATCTACAGGTTACAGGTTAGATGAGTGAAGAGGCTGTCTGAATCACGCCTTAATAAATACCTTAAATTTCCTAAAAAATAGATTTTTGAACCTTTATTCTTTCATTTCCATAAGTGGAGGGTCGAAAACCTTCCACCACATATGCTCAGGGTTTCAAATGAATTTCGACCGTTTTATTGCGGCATATTTTATCTCTCCGCGGATCCCCTTTGTTATCACTCTAACACGAAAACGAAACCTCGATTCGGAAAGTTAGTGAAGTGCCGCTTCCGCTTCCGCAGACGAGATGCAATCGAAACATTTGTTGTATCACTTATGAATGCAGCCAAGGGCGCGGCATGGCGCGCGTGCACTCGCGATTGTTGCGCAACTCTGCGTGTTTCCATTCTTACGCCCTCTACAGCTCGAATTTAATAAAGATTCCCCTCGGAATCTTATTCGGTAATAACATGGAAAAATTTACGTTACAATAAAGTTTTAGTAATTTTAACGTTGATAAATGAATAAAGCTCTAATTCTTTCACTTCAACGTTAAATCATTGGCAGTTTAAATGCTAAACTTAAAAAATACCGGGAAAAGGCAAAAAAATTAAACCGTACCGATATTTATACAGAAAGGATTAATTACTTTTAGCTTATACGACGGTATTCGTCTGGTCGGCGGTTTTGAAAGTGATGAATTTCGACCAAATTTTGGCGTATGTTATCAGATTTTTCGTGATTTTTATTCGAAGCCTTTAGTTAACTATGAGGTTACAATGTCTTAATTGAATTTACACCCTTATGTAGCCTTTCTATCATTCAAATAATCATTTCTTCTAATATAAGTATGCAAAAGTTGGAAACGAAATGTATGTACGATACGCGAACGCTTTAATCGTACTAACTCGGCCATTAGTTGCGAGAACAGTAGAATATAATTATTAATATTATTATTATATTATTACAAGTAGGCAGACACGAGGTGGTAACTTATCACATCACAACAACAAGATAACATCATATGTAATACATCATTTACAAGATAAAATATAGAATACTCAAATTAAATTACGCTGTCGTCCAGCATTTAACAGCCCTCTCCACATTAGCAACTGCAATTATACTTCAGAATTCCTTTTAAAACAAGCTTTGTTTTGTGAGCGCAAAGGAATAATTTGCGTAAGGATAACAGGAATAAGGAATAATGTGACAAACTTGAAAGCTGGGAAACGTTTGGTTCTGGATTTGGTGAAACACTAAATAATGCAGGCTCTCTTATATACGCTAAATTCTATTCATTTTAACTATTTTATTAATGTTCTTGTGATCATAATAATAACAATAAATTTATCCAAAGACATACATAAGTATATATAGGACACGTTAAAAACAAAATTTTACAAGTTTAACCAAATTTTAAAAGTTTAATCACATTTTAAGTACAATTTCGTTGATCATTATTAAGTCTATACAATAGTATTTCAGCACCACAAATGCACCAGATTTACAACACTTATTGAAAATTACATACATACACATCAGAAATGTCCTTCGTTAAAAATTCATCCACATTATAAAATGCTTCAGCCAGGAGATATTGCTTGAATGAAAAAAATCCATTCTTAGAATAAAAATTTAATTTTCTTTTCTTTGCCGTTACAAAACCAGTATTATCAACAAGTGACAATAAAATACAAGCACCTTCTAAACGTTTATAATAATAAAAGACTTTATGTTAGCGATACTAGTAAATAACATATTACACTAATTCATTTCCTAGCGGGAAAAGGATAAGAAAGATTGGGGCCTTAGGAGTAATGAGACCGATGTATTACGACCACAGGAATAGTTCTTATTTTTAGAGGTTTAAAAACACTCCGTAAGCCGTCTTTCGGCAAGCGGAACTCACTTCCTTTGTGGAGACCCCCTGAGGGACTTTGTCTCCGAAATGATCATGGGCCTTCCCAGAAATCGGTAATCCGGAGCTTCCCGTTTGTCTCTGAGCGCGAGTTCCGCTTGCCGAAAGACGGCTTACAGAGTGTCTTTAAACCTCTAATTCATAAACAGCCGTGTTCCAATCTTCTTTTTCTTACAGGAATAGTTCTGTCTCCGCAGAAATGCACCATCTACATATATATTTCTTTATTGAAAGAAATGAAGACGGGAAGCTGTTGTAGTATGAAGTCGATGGAAAGATTATTAAGAGTATTAATATCCCCCCACATATTACGGGGACATAGTCCCCTCAACTTTCAACTATCGAAATTTAATCGCTACCTTATCATCAAGGTTTAGCAATCCAAGGATTGGTTCGTTGCAGCTGTCTGATCTATTCTATTCTTTGTTAACAGATTCATATCCTCGCAATTGTTAAGTTTGAATCTTACCTTACTTTTATCTTTTTCCTCACCTTCAGTTCTTACCTCTTGTACAGCTTGTCTCTCGTGATTTATAGTAACTTAGGTCTTCTCTCTGTAATTTCTTTCCTCCAATATTATGTTCAGAAGGCTATTTTGCCTTTGTGACCACCAAATTGAATTTTTTTAACAGATGTTTTCTGTAGACTTCTCACGTCATTCTCTTCCAAGGACTTCTTCATTAGATCTGTCCATTGTATATTCGTCATTCTTCTGCGGCACCACACCTCCAGTACTTTAAATTTTATCCTCACCGCCGCTATTGTAGTTCATATTTTAAGTACTGCAATACCAAAGAACACAGACATGGATAGGTTTTTACGAACCATTTCTTAATATACAAATACGTACTGTTTGTTGTCAACAGTATATTGTTTCTGGAAGAGTACCTTCTTCACGAGGAATATTCTGATCTCAGTTTCTTTTTGGCTGCTTCCGTAGCTGGAGATCCTTTCTATAAGCAATTGTTTCTTTATCGTCTGCAAACTGCGGTGTGCCATATTTTTCTCCTCCTATTCCTGTATTTTTCCTCACTCTTGGCGTGACTTCAGGGATTTCTTGACAATGAAGGTCAGCGGCTGTATGGTGAGCCCATGTGTTGCTACTTCCCAAATTCTAACAAACCGAATGTCAAAGACGAGTTATGAAAGCGAGGCAACCTCAGCGCATGCCCAGGGCGCGCATTCTCTGGATGCGCAAAACGGACGTTATAATTTACCGAAATCGATGTCTGAAAATGCCCATCCTATTGGGAACCCTCAGAAGTTTAAATTTATAAATGATCACTTTTTCAGTATGAAAAAGAGGAATATGAAGTATGAAACATTCATAATTCTTTTTAATATGTTTTTGAAATGGTAGTATATGTTAAATTAACTTCCTGCAATACAAACTTGTCTAGAGTGATAGCAGTCGTCTTCTGTGTATACTATTATAAATAAATATATGAAAACACACACGTATATGTTACAATATTGTTAAATTATTGTTAAGGTATTGTAAATATTTTTAAATTATTGTTATAAGTAGATTATACTCAGGAATAAATTGTGTTTAATAATCGTGTGAATTTTTTAGTAGCAGTTCGGGATGAAGGGCGAAATGAAGGGTTCGTTTGGAGATTTGGTTGGGCTCTCGGACGTCACCAAGAGTTCCATTTGGAAGGCGCTCGTCGCCGAATTCGTGGGTACATTCTTCCTTGTCTTTGTGGGTTGCGGATCCTGCGTCAAAGGATGGACTACTGAACCTTCCGTCCTCCACATCGCCCTCTGCTTCGGCCTCACCGTCGCCGCCATGGTCCAGGTGAGACATTTCTGCAAAGAGAAGGCCCTCAGTAAAAGAACTTGTAAGCCTTCCTCCACAGACCATGCTGTATCTTTCTCTTCTAGCTTGTTGTTCACTTATTTCAGTGCTCTTTTACATAACCTACGGAGAGAATACTAATTTGTTGGTACCCAAATTTAGAAAACATTATTAGCTTATATATAGTGGAACAGTGTACCTTGGTTAGCGACGGTAATCCCTTCCAAGAACTTCGTCGTTAACTAAAGCCGTCGTTACTCAAGTCGTGGTTTTTGAGAGCCATACTGCATGTCAAATATGCAGATAAAAATCATTTAAATGTCATTAAAATATGGTACATATAGTCATAAAGTAATCTAATATATTAATAAGATTAATCTATGATATAGTTTATTCAATTATATTTGCAGAAAAAATTACCATTAGTAAAGTGAATAGTCATAAAAGAAGTTATTAATAGTCAATCTTCACCAGAAGGAGTCCTAAACAAAAGTCTGCGTCATTACTGGAGAGAATTGTTCATTTATGTTCCCGGATAGCCAAGTGGGTAACGCGTTCGATTTTGATAAAAGCGGTCCCAGGTTCGATTCCCAGTGGGAGCCTAAAAATGAGAAATTACCTCAGCTGTCGAAGCACTTTTAAAAATACCATATAATTTTTCATTACAACCGTAAGCCGTTAATCAAGGTACCATTGTATTATATCTACATGTATTTAAATTAATATAATATGATGTAATTATAGGCTCCTATGGGGAGTAATTATTTCACACATCCACCTTTCTGCAAATCAAAATTTTCCCAAAACCTAATCAGTTTCCGTCGATAGTTAATCGAACTTTTTAATGAGTAATTAAATGAAG
>KZ308372.1:822746-845107 GCA_000376725.2 Ladona fulva
GGGTTTGTGTTAAAAGGGTATTAATTATTTCCATAACGTCATCTGTGTGGATGAAAAATTATCTCTGGGAAAAGTTCCCAGGATAAATGCTCACAAAATCGTTTTATCTCTTGTGTATTAATTTTTTGATAATCAATGGGAAATAATCAAATTACGTGAGTGATAAAAGTATAACTTCAAGAATATTTACCGAAAGTTCTTACTTACATCGTGAAACGTTTCTCATTCTTGAAATCGAGCAAACTTAGCTTAAATATGCCGCCATTTCGCATGAATAATCTTTCTCTTTCAATTCCGTACATTCACAATTATTCGTGCTCATTTAATTTTTCCTTTTTAGAAAATTGACATCGTTCTAAAAAGCGAACTTCGCCTGTCAATTTCATCACGGCATTTCATCAGTCTTTTCTAAATATTTGCGTTCGTTTTGAAATGCAGCGGATTTTCACTTTCGCCTCTTCCTTTCTCCGATTCCAAAAAAGCCGAAATTCATTACGTCTTCTTCACTAACCGACGCACTGGCAACGTTATAACGTTACGTAAAGAAATGTTACTTTTATGTTTCCGAAATTGTTTCTTTGAGGCCGAAACACTTTCCAATCGGTTTTTGAGGAAATAATGGAAATGAAAACTTTTTCGCCGACCACTTAGCCTCTATCCTTCCTCTTTTCACAACTGTATGTTACCTTGTTTTATTTACTCTCGTTAGCACTCTATCATTATTATTATTCAAAGTTACGAATAGACCACGTGGCACCATTTCCACGCAACATACAAACATTTATGCTTTTACCCCATATAAATGTAACTAAACAGGGTTCCCGTATAACCAAGTGGGCAACGCGTTAAAATTCGGTGAAAGATGTCCAGGGTTCGATTCCCGGTACTTAACACCCTACGTTACATTGCCCATAATAGCATTTAAATAATATTATTGCACGTAACTAATTCCTTCAATGCAACACATTTAATTATTTTAGCAGTGTTAACTATATGTGATTTGCGATACTAAAACCGACTGCATCCTATAAGTCCGATTTTACGAAGAAACGATCAAAGTAACCCATACCAAAAATAATTACGATGAACAATACGGTACGCATCTCTACACCTGAATAATATCTCCATATAATTTAGGTGAGAATAAGTACTTGGTGTAAGTTATTTACTTTGATTGATTTTCATCCTATATCTATTTTCGATGACGAAACTGAGAGCAAGCCATTCCATTTTACTTCTGTTCTCAATTTTAAAGAGAAAATGCCCACATTTTTTCTTAATATATTCGATTTGAAAAGGATTTCTTTGCTTTTAGTGAATTCCGACGTCTTGACCTTCAAGTATATATATAAAGGTTTTATATTTTCAATTTTCAAGATGATGCGAAACACTTACTTTGAAATGTATCAATTTTCAGCCCTAATGCCTCACATTCTAGTTTTCTTGAAGGTACTTCTCTGCTTTAACCACCGCGACTTTTCCATTCTAGTAACCGTTGATGAGTTAAAGGTCGGTTTGTGGCTAAGAGGCGCCGATATTATTTTCCGGCAACCCCGAAACGTAACAAAAAACAACTCAAAGGCGTAGAAGATAACTACATTTAGTAATATTATTAAAAGCGTTTCGGCAGCTTCATTGGGCTCCCACCAGGAATCAAACCCGCGGGAGCTTTCGCCAAAGGCGAACGCGCTACCCAGTTCGCTATGCTAGAGTTTAAAACTGCATTTATTCTAAAGATTAAAGTACCGTATTTGACAGCGTATAAGACGCACCTTTTTTCCAAAATTATGGCTCAAAAGTTATCAAAAAAAATTTTGAAGTTCTCCTCTTTGATAACTCTTATAAAATTCCGTGGTTTGTATGTAAATAAATAAACAAATAACGTGTTTATTTTACAATTGCGTCCCGAACTATCGAGGCCCTCAGATTATTGTACCTTCCAGGAAAATTGCGTCCCTCGAATTATTCAATCCCTATATTGTTTTTTAGCTAACTTATTACTTTAAAAAATGCAGTTATTCAACGACGGAAAATGCGTGAATCTTTTCCATTCCGATACGATAATTGGATAATTTTAGTAAACTTAAGATTTAATTTAAGTGAAGGCCTTTAATTTAGAACTCGCTACTTAGACAAAACTTTCAAGTTTTGCGCACAGCTTGGAGGATGTTAAACAAAATGAAGAAAAGATAGTCCCCATTTCATTCCTTATTTATACGAATTCGTTAAATCACAATTTGAATTCAATAAATTTACGAAATATATTTCAACATTAACAATTATAAATAAACGGAGTGGTTATGATAAAATGTGAGGCTTACTAAGGACCCGTGCCTTCAAGGGAGCAGATCCATTTTTCAATGACAATCTACATATTATACAGAGACCAAATGCGAAGAATTAAAAGAAGATATCTTCTTCTAAATACTTTTCGTGAACTCTTTTAATACTTACCTATTGATCGTTAATTGATTTTTTGCTCTAACTTAAAATTTTAGCCCTTACCTTTTAACGTTGCTCACTCTAAGGACAATGGTTTTTCTTTCTTTCATCTTCATTCTTTTAAAAGATTACCATAAAATGTCTGAAGTGTCGTAATTCACGTGTTCTGTATTTGTGCTGTCCATCGGATATTTTAGTGGAGCTGATTAGAGTAGTCAATACATTTTTAAATGATTTTAAAAGGTTTTCTTAAAGTTGCCACATGTGTCTAAGCGCTCAAATCATTCTTCAAAAAGTCTTATTTTATTCGAAAAGAAAGTTTCCTAATAGTTTCCAACAAATGTAAAAGACATTCAAATGCTTTCGAAGGTCAAAGTCGTGAGGTGCAAATTGTGCCGCACCCTAGCGTAGTTTAAAACCACGCCATCTACGAACAAATGTTTGAATCAGACAACAATCGCCAAATGCGCTGATTCCAACTCCTAAAAATACTTCTGGACTGCCGAAAACCATTCAGTGAAATATAAGTCAATTTTTTCCAAAAGTGGATACCTTTAAAGTGAAGGAAAGAGCTTAAATCTGCATTCAGCTGCTTAGTGGAGTTGGATTTGTGGATATGAATTTTAATGCTTTACGAGTATGAGGTACTAGTGCTCTCAGTTAATACGAAGGTGTTGTAGATTTTGAATTTCGAAGTAACTTCTTTGCTAATCAAATCCAATCTCTCCCGAATGTCAATGGTCTCGATGTAGTTGTACTCGATGTTGCATTATTCTGAGGAAGACTATATGTGTATAATTGTGGATAAAATCAGGATATGCGTGCAAGAATGGTTTTGAAGCGTCGCTTCATCATTAGGCAAAAATACATCCAAAGTTAACAAAGCTTGTGGTTGAAAAAATAAAAGGAAGCAAGCTGTAAATGTTGCACGAAGGAACCGTGATAAGAAGAAGTGAATTTCCTATCCCCTGGTTACTCCGTCACTCATCACCCCACAGCTTGTTTTCAAATTCAGACATGTGCACGCATTCACCATATTGCGAATCAAAGACAAACCTTTGTGAACAGAAGTGATCTTTTTGAATCATACCTCTTCAGGGGCATCTTGTGCTTTTATAATTATAAAATATGACCTTTGGAAAAAATAAAATGGCTATGAAATATGTGGAGATAAAAGCCCAATTTGGGCAGTTGACATCCAGATTTAACACAGTAAAAAAAGTAATCTAATTTTTAATAATTTAAATTTCATATAAGTGGGAGATTTATACTTTAATACATCGTAAATGTACTCCATTTATGACTGGTTTCGTCTAACAGGCTAAGTAATGGCATAAGCTAAGTTCAAGGTTAAACGGAAAGGAAAAACTTGACTTGACCGGGATTCGGACGGATGCTATAACAGCTTTGCTCCAGAGCGAAATTCTACTGTCTGGGTTCGAATCTCAGTGAAAGAAAAGAAAATTTGAACTCGGTTGTTAATGAATTTAAGGTTTAAAAACGCTCCGTAAACCCTATTTCGGCAGGCGGAACTTGCGTTTAGAGGCTAACGGGAAGTTCCCGGATTTCTTGGAATCACCCTATGCGCATTTCGGAAAAAATTCTCAAGGGTCCCACAATCATATTATGGAACCCTCACGCGAGTTGCGCCTGCCGACATAAGGCTCACGGAGTGTTTTTGAACCTCTAATCGAATCTCAGTGATGTAAACATTTTCACTTTCGTTCATCCTTTATATTATACGGACTCTCGACTCCAGATGCGAAGTTAATGAGCCTTTCTAAAGCTTAAGCCCCTAATAGACGGTTCGTGCTTTCAGGTGACGGGTCACGTGAGCGGAGGGCACATCAATCCAGCGGTATCCGTGTCTCTGGTGGTGTCTGGGCAATTGACGGTGCTGCGCTGCGCGTTCTATGTGCTCGTGCAGTGCATCGGTGCAGTCGCTGGTGCCGCTCTCCTCAGGGTGAGTATCCGAAATCCCTAAAACCATTTGAACTCAGAACAGAAAGGGATAAGAAGAGTTGTATATTCATCCATCTCCAACTTAATTTTACAGGGCGTGGTTCTTCCTCCTCACCTTCATAATCTTCTTTTTCTTCATCATAACCTTCTCTCTTGTTTATCTTCTTTCTCTCCTCAATCCTCATCTTTTCCCTCCATCTTACAACGCGTCTTCCAGTAGAATCTTGATTTTGAGACATTTTGATAGAGGAAATAAATGTGACCGATACCGTTTTTTTCCGAAGGGTCTCCTAAGATAAGTGCTTATGTGATTGTGGGCGCTTACCTTATCAAATTTTGGAGTGGGTCCAAGCAAACGCCGAGATTTTTGGCTGAGCGCGTGTTCGCGAACGGCCAACAGTTTTTATTTTTTTCCAGTTTAAGATTTTTCATACGAAATTTTTCATGATTTTAAAATATTTTGTGGGATATAGAAAAATATAAGGGCGCAAATTATAGTTCCAACATAAGAATTCATTCCACAAGTAGGGGCGTATCCAGGATTTCTCTGGTGGGTTCTGAGACATGGAGAACACGCAAAATTAACTGCATTCGTAGGGGACAGGCAAACCCCTGCCCTAAATGTTAATAAAAATGGAATCAGATTTGTATTTACGTACATACATTCCCTGCGAATCACCAGATGCGTGTTTACAGTAAATATTCAAGCAATTACAACTTTCTTCCCATAACCTCGATTTTTTAAAACCGATTTTGGCTCTGGTGGGTTACTAACTGGGGGGCCCCAAGGATACTTCACTACCATGGGTTTTGCTTAAATCTGAAGGATAATCATATATTATGTTCCTGTCCTTTAAATAAGAAAAGTATTTAAAGTTCACAAACAATTTTGAGGCGTAAACAGGAAGATGTGTCCGAAAAGAAGTGGCCTGGAACTTGTTTACATCCAAAGATATTGATGAAAAGCAATGAAACATTTTACTAATTACATCTCAGGAAATTTTCAATAAAATAAAGCCGTAAATCATTGTGCTGCAAATCTACTACCGCGAGTGTTAAAAAGTCATTCATTGCAACGAAGAACTTGTATTCCAGTATCGCCGTTTTCGAGTGTTTTTCGCTACATTTTCTCGAATTTTTTAGCGTTTTATTCTATCCGCGATGACGCAAGCTTAGCACTTTCGGGATATCTTACACGATAGCGTTATGTTTGTCGCCTTAATTAGATTTCCTTGATATTTAGTCTAATTAATATACTTTAACATATCTTCGATTGTGATATGTAACTCCAAAAAAGAATGCAATTATTTCCCGAGAAAAATTCTGAAATATTTAGGCGTCGATCTGAATGGCTTATTGTTAGATATTCTAAAATAAGCTGACTAAATTTACGTTTCTTGTAAATGTCAGATACAAAAGCTGGGTTTAATAAGCCTGAACGAGATGTTCTGCTATGTTTTTAAATGCCATAAATGCCAGCTTTTTGCTAAGTTAGATGCTAATGAGAGAAATTTTAACGAAGAGAATCAGATAGTGGAAGAATCATATACGATAAAAATTCATTGTCGTATACACACAGGATTTCTGTGATAACTGTGGAAAAGCGATGAAGGTGATGACAGATTATATATATCTGAATACCAACAATAGCTCTGCTGCGTTATTTATCGCCTTATATATTTATGTTGGCCACTTTTTAGTTTCTTGAGGTTCCAAACAACGCCAAATCTAATTTTACAAACAGGCGTAATCTAGACCACAGTCGGTTAGGGATTAGTGTTCGTTAATCTGATTTGTTGATTCCAGGTGGTGACGCCGTCAGAAGTGGAGGGCGGTGCCATCGGCCTCACGTCCGTGTCGCCTTCGCTGACGGCAGAGCAAGGAGTGCTCGTGGAGGCAATTGTCACGGCCGTTTTGGTGCTTGTGGTGCACGCCGTAGTGGACCTGAGCGGTAAGACATCAACCGGAGGACAAGTTGCTGCATCTCCTGGACCGTTGGCCATCGGACTGGCCGTCACCACTTGCCATCTCATCGCGGTAAGCACATCTTAAGCACTTCGCTGACACGGTTCACAGGTTTGAAAGAATCATCCTTGAAAGAAAGGAGATTACAAGGTTAATATTAGGCTGCTATTCCTTGATAAATTCAGAGAAAGTACGTTTGAGGAAGACGTAATCGGTACTATGCGACCCCGCTGCTACTTTTGCAGAGCCGACAATTTCCGTAAAATAAGAGAAATAGATGCGAGGACAAGTCGTTTTAGAGACTCATTCTTTCCGGGAACGATACGCGACAACGATAAGCTAAAGAGGTAACTCTAACGCCTGGTGTTTACATCCCCTGCCCTGTAAATGTAGAATTTCTGTGGGAATTTGTTTCGATGTTTAGGATAATGTCGTATGCTTTTTGTCGTATTCTTCACGAAATTACAAATATTCGTCACTAAGTTTCACGAAACGGTGAATTGAAAAATAATCAGATTGTCACGTTCTTTAACCTTTGTAATTACTTTTAAGGAAATTTTGTATAAATGCGAAAGTTCTGTGTAGTTATGAGATTTTCACGTAACTTGAATTCGATGTTTTCGAAAATACGAATTTTTTTAAGGGTAATAATTGGTGGGGAATAATTTTCAGGTTGTGAACTCTTTATGGAGAGCATCTTTATATGATAAGAATATCGGCGTATAAAAATACCACATAAACTAAAGCTAGCATGAAAACGTTATTATTATTTACACTGATGAATCTCGACTAAGGAGCAGATGTTCATTTTCATGTTCGAACGACGAACATTCCAACGAAGTACGTGACGAAATGAGGCCGCGGATAAGCCCAAACTTAGAAAAAATATAATAAACGAAATTCTCATTGTCTTATCAAACCATCTTCTTCAAGTGTTCCTTTCCAAATCGGATTTGCGGTGAATACGGCGATATTATCTGGTCTATCTGCAGTTGCTACCAGATTCTGAGCGTCCCTTCCCCTCAGAGTTCTGAAAAATTTTATCCAGACATCTGTGTTCTGTCTGGTCATTGTTCTCTTCCAGTCTTGCCTTTCTTATATAAATTCATTAAATTTTTATCTCTTCGAATGTTCTTAAATTATTTTGTTTTTCTTTTCTTCACGGTGCCGTTCCTTATGAACCTGCTTCCATATCTTGATGAATGAAGTATTTGTCTCATGGCACAGGATAGAGAAAAAATTAACTCTTATTTACTTTTGTCTCGGTCTTGTACATGGCTGTGATGATATGGAAGCTACTGAACTATGAGTTATGCTGAGTAATAGCATTACTTAAGGTTTCTCCTTATGTAATGTTGCTTGAAGATTTACCGTGCTTCATTAACGTGGGCTTGTTCTGTTCATAGCATTCTGGCTCAGTGAGGAAAGCAGGGGCAACTACCTCACTCCTCACCTTGCCTAGTAAGCCTCATTTTTCTCTCCTAGCTCCTCGTAGCTGATAGTAGAGGGGATGAGGTGCCAACCGGCCTTCGGGCTGAATACTTTACAGACCTTAAGTTCCTAATGCAGTCGGCTCAGAATGAATTAGTTTGAAAAGTAGACAATCAGATATATTTTCAGCAGTACGGAAAATCCACACTGAAGAAACGTCCATTTTTCCCTATTAGGTCAGTTTTCGAGATAAAGGTTCCATTCCAAGCGGCAGTGTGAAATAAATATAGAATTACACCATATATTACTATTTTTTTAATGGGAGATTTTTGTAACGTTAAATTATTTCACGGTGGAGAAGGAGCTTTTACGAGAAAGCAATTGCAGTTATATATTTCTATAACAACACCTGTAACCGGTAAGGTTCTATTATACCAGTTGAAGGTATACCAGTAAAGTTCTATTATAACAGTTGAATTTTGTCGGCTTGGGATGGATGCATTTCATATTTTGTTTTCGTGTTCTTCGAGTTTGATTTCGTATTTAAAAGTGGAAAAAAAAACAAAAATTCGACCCAGCACAATCAAAATTTAGCTCAGATCATACATGGAAAGATATAATTCAACAATACCCAGTAACTTAACGCTTCTATCTTACGCTCAATATTTTACGGGAGGAGATGTCTTTTTACACTGAAAAAAACGTTGTATCTCATGGCCCAATATAGACTGGGTACTCTTAATCTCCTGTGTAAGCAGGCGTTTTCGATAGAATACAAATTAGATCACGTTCTGACCAGATAATTTAGCTTGTACGTTTCGTAAATACGGGTTATTCCTAATCTCTTCAGGGGCATCCGATGACATTGCGGCAAATCAGAGAATAACAATGCATACTCCTGAATTATGCGGGATGTTTGGCAACTCTAGCATAAAAATAAGATCTGCGAATAGTCAACTAGGAGGAGTTAGTACATGCCCGGTTCTTCCACTTCATGGCCTTTCCGCTTACATTTTATCGCCTCATATTTATAAACCGCGGTTGCTATATTTTTCCCACCTCTAAGATACCGAGTGTTAAAGTTTGACGCTTTGTGGAATTTATCCCTTGGTTACTCCGCTTTATACATTCTTCTCTCTTCAATTCAAGTATTATCTATAAGACTAGAAATTGCGTGAATTAGCTTCTCTGATAAATTTAGTTCAGATAGAGCAAACATATCAGTTGTAGATGGCTCAGAGATGATAACTCGGGAACTGGCTCAGTGCACTAAATCAAGATAATTTGATGTTTTTAATCATCGTAAATGTTACAAAATTTAAGGGATATCGAATGAGGTCGTAACATATCACAGATCAGAAGAATCATTCACGATGGAATTTTTCTAATCGTAAATGCTAATGTCACTTTTTTCGACAGATATGGGATGTAGCAATTAGGATGATTGTAGATAATGATTCTGTGGATACATTAACGATAAGACTCCTATATTTTCCGTGTTTGTATGACGTTTTCGCTGGCTTGGCTTGCAAGCCCTGCTACTCTTACGCCTTATGTTCGAATCCAGGTGAAGACTTAGATGCATTGACCAGTTTGTGCACATGCTTCGTATAAAATAACCATATGATGGCTAGGTAACTCTTTAATTACATCATATACACGAGTAAAAGTAAGTCTTAGAGAACTGAAATTCGGAGGTGTGTTAGGTCCACCTGCAGACGAGTGAGTTCAATAAAAGAATTTATTTCAGGTGCGACCTACACCTCTTGTATAGATTTAGTAAATGTAATGTTTAATAGATTCGGAGTGTCTATTAATTGAAAAACCGAGGTATCAAATTTCTACAACATGGTAACTATGATATTTTGCGTGAGACGAAAAATAAACAAACTCAAAGTAACGGAAATTTCAATTTATAAAATTTTAAGGGGTTAACTTATACTCGATATCTACCTATGTGCGGATGTACATGTTGGAAATCATTTAGCTGTTTTTATTTTTACTTTGGCGCCAATCGAGCTCTCATTTGAGGTCTACCCAGAGATAATTTAGAATAACAAGTTTCCGCATTGTTCCCCTGCAGAACACTAACCAATGAGCTTGAGAGAATATGGAGAATTTAAGGAAAGCGTGGAGAACAAATAAATGATAACTTGTAGATGATTCTATGATGATTATTAAGATGAATAAATGGTGAGTCGTTGGAAGAAATTCCTTGAAGTCGGTTGCAGCAATTAAAAGGTTCAAGATGGATGCTACTACATCGGTAATCGATGCGTGATCCAGTCCTCATCTGAAGTCTGCTTTGGTGGATTAGAAATGCGTAAAGAATTTCCCAACGGAAACGCTTAGCGTTCTGTTAAGATTTTTTATGAGGAATAAGAGAGTATTACAAATATCTGTCTTGTCTTTAGGTACAATAAGCCAATATAAATCTGATTATAGCCTAGGTGTAACTTGCTCCAAAAATTCGGAGATAATACGAACTCAGCAAACGTAGAGTAGTCCCTCCCATTGCGTTGGACGGTTCAGGTTCTGAGAGGAATATATTTTAAGGCTATACTGATATTCGGTCGATACGCGATAGTCATGGACTAGAAAAACAGGTAGGACGGCGATGAAATGCCACACCACACCCCCTGCCACGCGTCGGAAGGCAAGAAGATAACGTGTGTGGATGGGTGCGTGAAATAATGAAAAGGTTCAGATGGACGTTATATCTCTTTGTTTAACTTGCTTTGTATCGACAAAGAACTACTTTTTCTTGGCAATGGAAAGGTCTGAAAATGTATGCAACTAGCTGCACTGCTCGTCGATTCCCAACGAGGAAGTTGGAACGAAGAAATAATGCCGAAGTCCTGTTATATAGGGAAAAGAATCTTGCACCTCTCGTCCTTGCCAAGTTCTTTGTGCTAATTTAAAGAGGAAACATGCGCTTAACCGCCTCATCAATCAAAGTGTTAAGCTTTTTTGCCAACTCACTTCATTTTGCATTAAAAAAGTGTAATTGCCCGGAATCCAAGTTGGTAATTTACGAATATTTAGCTATCGGTTGCATGAAATATACTCATCTTATAGTAATGTGAGGAATTTGTAAGTTTTCGTTTTGTTTATGATGGGCAAGCAAAACCTTAGAAAAATCTGTTCTGAATTCAGAGACAAGGGTCACGCATCTTCCACCGTTATGGCTATTTCATAGCGTAATGATAAATGTAACTTAAAATTGAGAACCGAAAGAAGGCAAACAAACTCGATGTATGTGATGGAATTTGCGGTCGAGATAACGGGGTATTACAGATTAATTTCGACGAAATTTAAATACATTTTACGAAGATACACCTGATTTTGACCACAAATTTATCATCCACGATATCGAAAGAAAATTCTATTGTGTTTCCGTTCTTTTGAAACTTTTTCTTGTTTCGAAGGTTGACTACTCTAAATTTGATGTCATAAAAACATAAAGGCTGCTATTGATGCAATATACTTTAGGAGTATTTTCCATAGAAACGCTTGGGCTCATCTGGGGTAGAACCGTATCCTATTAGGTACCTGCAAAACTTATTATCTGCGCTAGGGAGGTATCATTTGTGCGCCACGCTTTCGAAGTTGGTTTTGAAAGCTTTGTTCTCGAGTTTTGGGCGAACATTCGTGTACACTTGCCCTCTATATTATGAATATTAATATTTGGCGCCTTTTTCCTTATAAAGGTGTTCACCTTTTACTTTTAGAGGTTTCCGTCGGTTCTTATCGCACGTGGAACTCGAAATCTTCTCGTTACCTCAACCCGGAGCGTTTTCCAGCTCCGGTTTATGAAATAAAAGTCGACTTTGGGAGGATCCGAAAAGTAATCGGTCGCTCTCGTGGAAATGCGGTTTTCTCATTCAAAGGTCATCGACTGCTTCGAGAGGAGGTCAGCCGATGAATGAGGTTACGCAATGCGGGGTGACGTCAGCTGCGGATGAATGGGCGAGAGAGCGGCGATACACACGACAAATGAGTAACGGAGTGCGGATCAACGGTTTCCAACTGAATGGCAATTGCCTGGACCGTAACGGCGTAACAAAGATTCTCGAAATTTGCCTATCGAAACCCGTATCGATGTAAATTAGCATTAGACTCCCAATCGACTAGAAATTAATATTTTTTCTCGGGTAAAGTCTTGTTCCTAAGCCCAGGTACATACCTTTAGAAGTCAAAATTATTGAAAAACACTTTTGTGGAGGGCGTACTTATGTGCTTAAGGGTGGAGCAAGGACTGGAAGTAATCTTTCATCTCTTCACTGGTGACAAGAATGCATGTCCTAGATGGCGGTATGTATAGGCCAGGTTATCTCGCCGCATCAAAAATTAGTTTCCTCCTCAAAGCGAATTAACTCGTCATCTCGAAGCAATTTATCTCTTTGCGTTGAAATTTCGAAAGAAACCGTAATTTCGCAAGAAACTGTAATTAATTTTCATTTCGTAAAATCATCTAATTTCCCAGAACGTTAACGCAAAGATTGATGGTTTTTCAAAAACCTTAATTCCTTAAAAACGCGCGTTCCACAAAACGCTGGCGTAAAGGTTCGTAATTTCGAAATATAATACAACTACGCAAAACGCGGCCGAAAATAACATTCTTTACTTTATTAAATGTGTGACAAATTTGAAGGTAAACCACAAAATAATGCATCAGGGAATAATTTTATGTATGCGGCAATTATTACAGCAGTCACTGCTCTTTTACTCTCATAAGAAAACTCGCATTCTATTTAACGGCGATTTGTCTCGATTTACAAACGATTATTACAAATGAGAGGACGTTTTGCGAAAGAAAACGAGGAAAAGTTTATAAAAATAAAAATGAAGTTTTTAATGTTTTCGTGAACGTTATAGTTTTTCGAAATGGAAACGAGGGACTTTTTTCGCCACTTTGGTTCTGTGCCTAAGGTTTGATCGGGCTTAATTCTCAACAAGAGAAGGTATGAAACACGTGGCATTCTCCTTGAGGACTTAGATTTTGAAAAGAGAGAGGCCAATGCCTACTCTGCCTAAAGCCCGAATGGAAGCCGTGTTTATTGATGCCCCATAATTATTTGGGTCCTCCGGAGGCGTCATTTTTATGGGAAGATTTTCAATAAAATCGAAGAACCATTATTACATTCCTGAAGGAAAAGTTAGACAATTCCGAGCTTCCTGTGAACCTTGCAAGGAAGGGTTCTTGTGAAAGAATAGATAACAGAATTTAGCTCTTGGTTTATATCGTTATTCATAGAACTCTGATGTTGTTTCTTGTAGTTAGCTTGTTATATGCAACAACGGTGTTGCCGTTTGGTAAATATAGGATAACACTAGATTACCCTTTAAATAAAAGGCGCTGAAATGCACTTCAGAGCATAAATATTTTTATTTAAGTTTTCTTAAAGTTTCCGTCTTTGAAACGCGCAAATAAAGCCTTTCGAATTAGCATTTAAGATTTGTAAAATTGTAATACTGCATGAATCTTCTGTTTTTGACTCTTTAGATAGTAATATCACGTAACAAATATTTATCACGTAACGAATATTTATCACGTAACAAGTATTTCAATATCACGTAACTTTGCTCATAGCTATCGTTTGGCTAACGCTCTCTTCTTAACAATAAAAACACGAAAAACCCACTTCTAAGCATTTAGGACCTCGGAGCTGTTCAAAACTAAAATTTTTCTATACCTTTTACTGCTTTAATCTGAGAAATCACTTCACGCAATGAGTACGCAGATGATAATTGAAAAATTATTGAAGTTATTGATTGGAACTAACCTTCGGAAAACTCGTATCGCCCAGTTCAGCTTTACATATCATCAGATGATCTAAAATATTGTTTCCGCGGTTCAGTAGCTAAGAGGGCGCTACTATTA
Source organism: Ladona fulva (assembly GCA_000376725.2). NCBI lineage: Eukaryota > Metazoa > Arthropoda > Insecta > Odonata > Libellulidae > Ladona > Ladona fulva. Next base: position 836,431 of record KZ308372.1, read on the forward strand.
CCTTAAAGGCGCTAAATCTAGCCCAAAAAAGCGTTAAAACGGCAACGCCGGGCGTTTACTCCCTCATATTTGCTGCATTTTCGGTCAATGTTATTTTCATACTAGTTTTGATAAACGTCCCGTATAATTTAAGTGTGTGTGACTGTTTTTCTCTGATTGCTCCGTTGACTCAGCAATGACCCTGGAGAGATTATTGGTGACCCGTATATACCACAACATAACAACTAAATTATCTCTGCTGACGGTGTTCTAATTCGGACATTATCTATGAATGTTCAAAATATCAGAGTAATTAGGTGTGATTAGATGATCCAGTTAAAATATGGAATATTACGTCAATGAGACGAATTATTTCACTTGAAACATTACTATCTTTCATCGTACCGATATTCTCTGCTGTATTTTCTGAAATAAGCCTGAGATCATGAATACCGTAAATATTCGTAGAACAATAGCGTACTATTCAACACAAAAAACAAATGCGGTGAGGATTGAAAAGCTTGTTATCATCGTAAGGGGAGCATTCAGGAGAAAGGAAATATTAGGGATTCTGGTGTAAATATAGAAAAAGGGTAGAGACCGCCCGAATGAGGTTCACAAACCTTCCTGGAGGAAATATTGCGGCTTAAAATTTAAACGATAGGCGTTAAAATATATTACATACCTGCGAATTAATTTGTGGCTCATTATCTCTCTTTAGGGTGAACATAACTTCCAAAAATCCTAGATTATTAACTTGATATGAAGAAATTTTCGGGATAAAATGGTTATATGAGAATGTATGCGCGTAGTCGAATATTTCATAAATATATGATCAAAATATAATATATCTTATATTATTCTATTTAACTGCCGTCGAATCTGAAATTGAAGACATTATATTTCATGACATAAATGGGCTTGAGTTAAATCTGAGATTTCTGAGAAAGCAACCGACTAATTTTTTGCCGTTAGATCACCATGCATTAGAAATGAAAATAATGAAAGCATATTACAGACTGTTCTCGCAATCACTGATACATACATCGAATTCGGTTTTTTGAATATATCCATCCTGAATTTCTCCCATTGTTTTTAAGCTCGTGGTTAAACTCAACCGAAAGTTTCTACGAAGCAATGAAAGTTGGAGATTGAAGGGAATGGCAGGGTTTCATGTGATTCGGTTTCCTTCTATAAAATTTTCGTAAGTGTGGTTATGACAATTTACACACATTGCTGATGTGAAGCAATGAAAACGTTAGACGATGGGAATAAGAATATTCAATATATAACAGTAGAATTAATTTTGTAGCGCGACACCCGGATGGCTAAGAGGGCAGTGCGTCCGCTTTCGATAAGATCAGTCCCGGGTTCGATTCTCAGAGGGGGCCCATACATGCGAAATTACCTTAGCTGTCGAAACACTTTTAGTGATATTACTACTGATCCTGAACAACCTTATTTTCTGATTTATTTTTGCTAAAGAAATTAACTTCGCAGACGATCGAACGTTTTTTGCATGCATTTCTTATGGAGGACCTTCTGAAAGATCTGACATCGAATCCCATTCGATATGGACGATGAAAAGTAGCGCATCCTTTGCAGGATGTCTTTACTTAGTAACGGTCCAGGTATTGAAGCTGGGAGACTTCAAGTTCTTGAGCTTTCGGAGAAGAAATTCAGCCGTTAAATTACGTTTATTTTGAGGTTGAGAATTTAATTTACACTTATGAGCGATTGCGGAGTACCTAATTTGCGGTTTACCACTCGTCGAAAATTTTAGCGAACATTTTTGCAATCTTGTAGGCGAACGAACTTACATAATTTTTATCGGTATAATTATTTTTTTTCTCTTTTCTGTACCGTTTTGTCACGTGACCTACTTTCGTCTTGCCGACCGGTTCGAAAGCGCAAAATCAAAAGAGTGCCGATGGAACGCACTCCTTTTCGAACTGATATTCGGAGAGCTGTTTTTCAGTATTCTTTTTACTCCGGTAAAAAGTGCTCCGAATTTCCAACAATTTCCGATTATTCATTATTCTTGATAGTTAGGGTTCCGTATATATCAGAACCGTCTCTTTGTCTTGGCCCATCTCCTCGGGATTATCTATAGCTTGGATAAGAACCATTGTATTTTATGATATTTTTACTAAGAAATCGCTGTAACGTTCGTAATCTAAAATATTACCTCACAGTGGATTAATTTTGTGAAGTGGTGATATAGACTCAAAATATATTAGAGTTGTCTTTAATCAAAAGAAATTATTTCATCTTAAATCAACTATGTGAACCATGCTTTTTTTTCGCTTATTTATAGTTAAAGTGTCCAGGTATTTCATATTTAAATTCGGTACATTTTTCGTTTTCTATATATTAATGGAAGGAAACCACAAGATTTGCTATACATATTTCAAATTAGTAAATTTACAAACGACGTTATCCAAGAAATAAAATATGCACACAGTTCAAAAATAAATTAATAAGCAATTTTTGTACTGTGTATTCGTATATTGGTATTAAACATCATTGTTTGCTCTGAATATTATTAAAACAATTATCTGTTACCTCTCAGTTATCGAATTAGGATTCTAATCCTGATTCTTTTGACAATAGAATGCACAATAATTACATAATATTTCAATATTTTCGATATTTGGAAAGTTGTTTTGCACTCTGCAGTAAAGCGAAGCAAGTGTTAAAAGCCATCAAATAAAGCAAAATTAAAGGAAAAAATTTCGCAAAACTTTTATCGTATCTATCGGAATGTCGGGCTATATGTAGCAGATGTGCGTATATAATCAGGGATAAGGAAGAGAAATGTATTGAGGGATAAGAAACGTGGATTTGGTGAAAATTTAAAATTATCTTGTCGGCTGGTTAAGTAAAGAATTAAGATTGGAAGGAGAGAATACCTGAAGGAAAAATCGTTATGATAAACATTAGAAATAGTGAGGCTTCCTGGGTAAAAAGTCTTGCCTGTCGTTAAAAGCACCCTCTTAAAGAGATGGATAGAATCTTGGGAAGATCGAAGGAAAGAGGAAGAGATGAAGGCGCAGTTTGATTTTCGACGCAGTAATGGGAAGGACAAAGGGCCGATGAAGGCTGTGCAGGGTTGGTTGGCTTCGAGAGAGCAGTTCACATGAAACCCGTCCAAGGACAGATCCTCCGAAGAAGGTTCTAGTCTTCTCCACAATCCAACGACACTACCAAATTTCGTACTTCAGTTTTGAATCATTATTCTCGATAGGGTAACGTTCCTTATCGAACTAGGAAGATGGAAATTCATTTTTCATGCTTTCGTTCCCTCAATAGTAGCCAAACAGTCGCTAAACTCAAAAATATCAGTAAAACTTGTCGAAAAATATAATTGGATGTATTCACTAGATTCATAGAGGAAGAACTACGTAAAAGAACATGCTAGATAGAGTTGAAGCGGAAATACTCGTGAGAATTAGCCGCAAAATCGCTAAATCAACAGCTATGAAAACAGTGCTATATCCCTTTGCCCTCTCCTATTATCCCGGGAAATATCCTTTAAGGCAAAGAAATGTCCCTTATTGATATTACTATAGTAATGATGTTGAATTATATAATCAATTCGTTTTACAGGAGCGACATTATTGACAAATTATTTGCAGTATCGTTAAAGTGCTCCGACAGCTGAGGTCATTTCGCGCATATGGCCCACTATCGAGAATCGAACCCGTGACCGCTTTCACCAATCGCAAACGCGCTGTCTCCTTCCCTATCCGGGAGACTATCGACAAACTTCTAAATACGTTATAACTCTGCAATACTAAAACAAGTATAACTTTTCTGTGATATAATAAATTTAGCTAGTCAGGATTAAAATTAGAAGTAACTGTCTACATTGGGTTCCATTCTGTTTTTTATTCTCGCATCTGCTATCTGATCTGATATCTGGGTATCTGATTATGTAATACTTTTTATTTGAATTTCTATCGCTCTCCATGGACTTATCAAACGTTTTCAACTTTTTACTGCACCATGCATTCTATTTAAAAACTAAGAGGTGTCTGTTTTAACAACCTATAATTATATATCATTAACTATTTCATTCAGTATGTTTGCACCGGTTTTTCACAGCCTCTTCTTAGTATTTTTTCCTCGGTTAATACTTTCTTCACCGTCTTTCTTAGATTTTATTACATCCGAAACTCTCCATTTCCACTCAAATTAGTCCATCAGTTGGAATTTTCTTATCATTGAAGATGGCTTAAATTAAAGTTTTTCCTTTTCTCACCTCTAACGGCCCACGTTATAAAGATGAGGCCCAGCGCGGTGTGCTTCGCTGTATATTTCGGCAACGATTAATCATCACGTAGCTCAATTAATTTTTTAACACAGTGATAATTTGAGTGAGCATGTTTCACCTTCTTAGGAATATTCCATTCAAAACTCGCATTTTCAATTATCAAGTTTAATGATTGACTTATTTTTAAGACTGTATATTTCCTTATTATTTTTAGCTGAGTTTTCTGGTTTTACTCTGATATTTTTATTTTCATTTCTGACAATTTTTTACAATATTGATTTTGGTGTTGCTTTTCGACGTTTTCGTTTATTTATATGTGTATTATAACACAACTTTGTGGGGTTATCTGTTGTTTGAATAAATAAATAAAAACTTTTTCAACTATTGAGTCGTAGATTAGACACCCCTGGTTTAGATAGGCGAGGAGACTAATTTAATCTGTAGCTTTTATTATGTATTCCTTTTTATAGCTTCATTTCATTTTATTACTTTTATTGCTAAATTGACGTAACCAATGGTGATACTGTAAATATCTATGTATTGTGCTTTTTCCATTTCTTTTATTATCTTTGCAATGTTCCTTTTCTTGTATTTCTAATCGATCTCCAGTCCTCATCTTTTTTCTCCCCCTTCTTCTTATTTTTCTCTTTCTTTCATATAAATGTACATTTATTATGCTTTTTTATTCTTTTCAGTAAGGTTGCAGTCACTTTTCATTTTCTAATTTCCCCCTCTTCTTTAAAATTTTAGATGCTACTGTCTGTAGGTTTCGCAGGTTTTTCACGCCCCCCTTCCTGTGGGCGTTTTCCTGCAGGGTTCTATTTTTTCCTAAGTGCAATAACTTAGGTTTTTTAACCCGCAAACACATCTCTTTGTTAATTTTCTTTTATTTTAACCCCATAAACTATTTCTTTTCATCTTTTATGACATAGGGTTAGATGTAAGAAGAGACTTACTAGTCTCTATCTCACCCTGAAATAAAGTCGATTTATTATTATTATTATTATAATTTACAGCTTAGGGTTTTTTTTAGCCTCGATCACGCCCAAATTAACACGCTATTTTTATATTTATCGATTAAAATATAACTGATTTTAGTACTAGCTAAAATACCGCATGTTTTTAGGGTGTGAGACTAAATAAATGATTCATTTAAAAACTTCCTCTGAAAATTTTAAGAATCCTCCTCTAAGGAAAAAATTTTCCTTAAAGGCCAAAATGTGAAAATTGCCATAAGTACAACTCATCAGAAAACTTCTCTTTTCCATTTTCCAGGTAAATTACACTGGAAGCAGTATGAACCCAGCCCGAAGCTTCGGGCCAGCGGTTTTGAGCAGCGCTTGGGACAGCCACTGGGTGAGTCAGGGATAGTGTGAGGGCATTGTTCAGAAAACGAGACCATATATCAATGAAATCGTTATTTCAACGGAAGCGGCTTACATAAGACTAGTTTTACCAATGCTGCCCGTAATTCCTTAATCTTCTTGCTCCTGTTGCCCTGTCTTAAACACAGGCTTGCATGTATGGTCCCTCTATTGGCTAATGCGCCCCAAATGTACCAAAAAACTCTTTTCCTTACTTATTGATGTATTGCCCCTTTCCTTTAATCATCCAGCTCCCGCCTTTTGTCTTCCCCTCCATCTGTACCACAATTCTTTCAATTACTTTTTTTAGCAATCCATCCCCTCTCAGTATGTGACCCACCCATTTCCTTTGTCTCTGCTTTATTTCTTCAATCAAAACTTTCCCACATTTGCCAGCACTCCCTCGTTTGTTTCCTTATCAACTAAACTCACTCTTACCATTCTACGTCTCACCCACTTTTCCAAATCTTCCAATATTTTAATGTTTTTCCCGTTTAGGGTCCACATATTACACCTGTACAATTAAGCTTGCTATGCTATGCAACCCCATTTTACCGAGTTTACCGCGTTGCACTCTTCAATTTGTTCCATTCTTAGGCAAAAACTTCGAGAAAGAAAATAGCGGAAATAAACTAATAAAAGAAATTATGCACGGAGAGTCCTACCACGGAATAGTCCCAAAGGAAGAGGAAGACCGAGGTAAAGGTGGTTGAATTAAGTGAATAAGATAGTGAAGAGATTTATTAACTTTTATTCATGGGTTGTCTTACCATGGGTTTCCACACACTTAAACATTCCGCCATTGATATCAGATGCACATAGCCTTAAGAATAAAAGACAATGCGTGAACATATGCATGGATATATCTGCAGTGAAAGATGGATTGTAGAGTGTGGATGTGTATTGGGAATTTAACGAGAAGAATAATATGGTTACGTGATAAAATGCTCACTTCATTTGGGCTATTCTACTTAGTATGTCTCTCTCGTTTCTTGCACTTCCATTGCCGGCGGTCTAGCTACCAAATGGGCAGAAATCCTCGGCGCGTTTAACTGTATCCATTCTTAGTTTAACCTGCGAAATTTCTTCCATACTTCTGCTTCGGACCTGGTTGGTTGTTTAATATCTGAAGTAGCGCATATTAATATAAAGTATTTTGGTAATAAGTTAGCAATTCTTGTATATAAACTAAAGATGCTTCTCTTGACTTTGTCTATTCTAAAATATTTAAAACACCATCGAATCAAGGAAAGTATTTTACAACTAAAGATAACAACAGATTATCGAAATATTACTGATGCGCCTTCAGTCTCCGTTTTCCCTTCTAAAGAGCCATGCGAACTGTGGATTATCTGCTAACTTCTCTTCAACTGATAAATTCTTCATTTCGTGGCGAGAGATTTCGAAAAAATCGTCAATATCAAATGCATCGGAGGAATTTTATCAAATTTTGATAAAAATGGGACCCACATGCATCCACGTAATCGGTTCGCACAATTCTCTTACATAATTCGATTCGATATAAAAAGGTCGACGGCCCCAAATCAGATTGGGAGCGATTTCGAAAATGTATCCTTAGGCCAGTCCATGAAGCAACTATCCATTTTGAAAGAGGAGTCCGAAATTGCCCACTTCCGATTCTATACATCCATTCATATCGCAGAAGGGCGAACATTTGTTTTAACGTAGAATCACATAGTGCATATGAATCACGCCGTTCCCTTTCGCCCCCTATATTCGCTCTTCTCAACCGTACTTTCTATCTATCTTGCTGCCTTTCTACCACTCAGAATATAGAAACTGGAAATTTTAACGAATTTCTCGTCTCGAAAGATAGAATATAAATTAACGCAGAACATGTCCATGATACACACACCCATACGCTTATACAGGGACGTTGTGAGGGCGGGGCAACAGGGACACGTGCCCAGGGCACGCATCCGCTAGGGAGCGACTTAAGTATGGTTTCCATATTCTCGTGGCAAGAATCCGGAACTTATCATATTATGAAGCTGTTGAAACAGGGACGTTGCTTTACGTCTATACTAATCGCGGTGTCGGAGTGGTTAGCGCTCCAACACCTAGGACCCGGGTTCGAATTCCGGCTTGAAGGATTTTTTCGGTCAGGGAATGGTTATTTGTGTTTGTAAGTAATTATTAAAATGGATGTAATTGGGGTCTTTCTGATTCCATTATAGAATTAACAATAATAATAACCTACTCTCAGTTAATGCCGCGCCCCTTTAAAATACTCGAAGATCCTGTATGATAATGTATACTTAAAATGGACTTTAACTGATATTCATTTAAGAATGCGGTATCATATTCTTTTGTTAGAATTAAAATGAAGATTATATTAGTCCCCATGCTATTAGTTGGATTATAGCTGTAATCTTTGTTTTATATCTAAAAAAAGAATGCAATACCGAGTCCATTTTAAGAATACATTATCATACCGGGCCTAAGTGTTCACAGCATCACAAATTTACGAAAATTTGCTTTTTTACGATGTCTTTCATTGAAATATTTGTATTTTCAAATGTATTCTTTCTCAAATATTTTTATTCGAATCAGGACAGCGGAAAAATTTACAAGGACCATAGGTCAAAAACGGGAAGCATGTTATTTCTAAGCAAAATGGAAGTTATAATTCTTCGAAATCGGGAAGCCCGGAAAATGTCCACGCATTGTTAATTCTCACAAATCTTAAATGCCAATTTTAAGCTAAGGTAAGGTTAAGGTTTTAAGTTAAGGTGAATACAGCTTGTTCCGCTAGTTTAATTTACTAGTATATACGAGGTGGTGCGAATTAACGAGAGTTAATGGACGAAATTTGCGATTTAAACATCACCAGACTAAGGGAAAAACAAGTGTGAAAAATAGCGACACGACTGGGACTCGAACCCAGGTCTCCCACTTTCCGGGCAGGTATTCTAACCACTGAACTACCGTGCCGCGTCACGGCACGGTTAGAATACCTGCCCGGAAAGTGGGAGACCTGGGTTCGAGTCCCAGTCGTGTCGCTATTTTTCACACTTGTTCACAGAGGCAGACTTTC
>KZ308372.1:845119-868492 GCA_000376725.2 Ladona fulva
GTGAGGTCTCTAATAATTCATTTGTGACTTCTTTTAAACGCCTGCATATAACTGCACTGCATTGCAACACCGTGAGGGCCCAGAAATGTTCCACCATACCTCCCAACTCTTTGATTCATACATTCATAAACTAGCAGTTGCGTTGCCCCCCTTCTGGATGACCACGTTTACCTTCAATTTTCACCATATTTCCCAACTCTTGGATACATCCCTCGATATAGAAATATCCTTATACTAATATAAGGATACTTGTATCAAAAATATATACATATAGCTTTTAGAGAAATATAAGTACCCCATTGATAATAAGCACCAGCTTCGGGGTTACCGACTCTTCATGAAATTAGAAAATACAATAGAAAAATAATGAAGAAAATGAAATAAACTTAATACAAGTGTCTTTACAAAAAACCAAACTATACAGAAATAATATACATATAGTTTTAAAGCATTTATCAATTGCACACAATCTTATTAAACAAAAATTCTACATCTTTGAATGATTTGATTTTTTACTCAAATTAATCTTGGTGATACTGAAATCGCAACGGATGAAGATCTCTTTCTCTTTGCGAAGGAAATCAGTAATCAAATTAGCGTTAATTTTCACTCCATTTATCTTGAATCCTCGATGGTTCATCGATAGCTTAAATTAAGTACCGTATTTATCGGCGAATTGCACGATCTTTTCTTCCTTAAATTTATGGCTGCCATTCTACCAGCGTATTACACGAGTATATTATTTTTTATTTAAATTTAATTGAGTAAATAGGAGCTTATTCATTTTCCTATCTATTCATAATTTTCAGCATTTAAAATTAAATATAATTTTTGAAAATCTATATAATTGCTATAGATGTTAGGATTTCTNTGATTTTTTACTCAAATTAATCTTGGTGATACTGAAATCGCAACGGATGAAGATCTCTTTCTCTTTGCGAAGGAAATCAGTAATCAAATTAGCGTTAATTTTCACTCCATTTATCTTGAATCCTCGATGGTTCATCGATAGCTTAAATTAAGTACCGTATTTATCGGCGAATTGCTCGATCTTTTCTTCCTTAAATTTATGGCTGCCATTCTACCAGCGTATTACACGAGTATATTATTTTTTATTTTAATTTAATTGAGTAAATAGGAGCTTATTCATTTTCCTATCTATTCATAACTTTCAGCATTTCAAATGAAATATAATTTTTGCAAATCTATATAATTGCTATAGCTATTAATAAATTAGCATATCTAAAAACTCGGAATTCCAATTCTTTTGTGTTAAATCGTAATTAAATACTTTTTCTACGAAATTTTCCTACTTAGAATTATGGTACATGTTATACGCCAATGCGTAGTTTAAACTGATGAATACTTAAGTAAAAATAACTACACATCATTAAAGAGTAGCATTTTATGTAACCATTAATGTTGTCCCCTTCATTTGGAGAATATCACTAGGGTTCAGCTCTCATGGCTTCTAAACAGACGATTTGATAACTAAAACCAATGACACTTTTATTTGAGCAATTGTATCCTTATATTTTATATATTTTTCATTTCTCAAGAAAATAACAGATGAAAATTAAAAAAAAAAGAATATACATTTTCTTTTGTAGACATCAATCATAGTGGAAAGGGAGTGCTAAGCTTCTCCTTGTTGATATTTATTTATTTTTTGAGAATCATCTATCATCAAAACAATAAGTATGTATATTAATTTGTGCGGCCCCTTCAAGAAGCCCCTGGGGCGCTTTCCACGCCGCCTTACCTACAGCCACGGATTCATGCTTTCAAAATGGAAGGATGGACATTCATGCACCATAAGTCACGTTGTTTTTCTTTGGGATGGGAATTTTATTCGCCTTGTTTATTTATATCTCTATTAAACTATTACTTATGCTTACAAAATAATTCTGAGTTAGACTCCAAATGTTAGGAAAAACTCCTTTTTATTGGTTGCATCCAAAGGTATACTGATAGGACCAGTAGCCCCCGGAGTGAGGGGAGATCCCCGAGATAGAATAGCTCCATTTATTATCCATAGAGGGCACCCTAATATTTCTTGCGGGAAGAACCCCGGATTTTCCCCTACGAAATGCATTTCAGCATTTTCTATCGTAGAAAATAAAGACAGAAACTTAATTAAAGTAATAAAAATTTTGGGTAAATAATATCTAAGCTAGTAAGAAAAATAATTTTGTTAAAATAAAAATGAAAGTATGCATAACTGATGATGGTGGATCATAATTAATCTCATAAGTAAAATAATTTTATAAAAACAAAAACTGAAGCTGTGCTTAACTGATGTGAATGAAGAGACAATTTCTCAAATATTTCTAACTTCTTGAGTAACACTACGATTACACAGTATTTAAATGGAGGGAATCCCATAAGTTATGTTGTTTTTAATTTTCTGAATTAAGGTCATAACCTTCGAATCATAACTACTATTCCACGCCTGCGTGTTCTTAGTACGTTTAAAAATGCGCTTTCGATGTTTCACCTTAAGGGAGTTTTTCCCATGGCATACGTCACCATTGCTGCACTTCGCAGATCTTACCGTAAGTTTCTCTAGAATATTTGCTGATACAACCGAGGATGACGTGCGTGATCGAGGCTTAGTAATTGACATTTGCAGTTTGAAGCGACGCTTTTAAAGAAAGGGAGAGAGGATTGCGCGGACAGATATTTGAGGATTTCTTCACCAATACACTTCCCAAATTAGAATCGGTCTCGCTTTCAACCGCGGGGCATTCACTTAAACTAATTTGTCGACCTTTGTCATCACAGAAATGAATGGAGACTTGGGCGAAGTGATTCTCTCTCAACTCCACCGTTCTTTCCTCGTCAATTCCGCACGTTAACGTCTTGTTATTTTTTATTCTCACAGAGTAAGCACTCGTTGCCTTGGCTTCCTCCCCCTCAGTCCAAAATTGTTTACTCCTCTCAAATAACGTTTCAAAAATATTGCGCACCATAGCAAATCACTAAAACGACTCCACACTATTTTTTATAAATAATGATGACGAAATAATACAAAACAAATAATATCTGATTTATATATACATAATAAATCTGTTGCTAGGCGATCTTTCAAACGTCAATAAGGCATTGATTCACAGATAGTTCAACAGAAAATGCATTACAACAAATAGAATTCTACATAAAATATTCTTTCAGAAGAGAAGATTGGAAGCAATGGAAATGTGGTGCAGAAGGGTGGTGAAATGAAGTGGACGGACCGTGTCGCTAATGAAGATGTCCTTGGAGAAGTAATTGAGAATTGATAAGGAAAAGAGGTGGTCTCACCGGACCTATAATAAAGCACGATAGTATCCTGTATCGGAAGGTGGATGGAAAGAATTATAGACCTAGGTTGAACAATGTATTACCGATAATGGCAAGTGTTGGAAATTATGAGGAAAATGAACTCATGGCAGGGTATAGGATGCTTTTGAGAGCTGCAAACACCTATTTTCGGGTTGATAACCTTTGATACAAAACTAAAATATAAAATATGAAAAATTAAAAGCAAAGTCTAGGCAAAACCAATAGAGTACTATCTCGATTGTTGCAAACATTATGGCTACGCCGGTCGTTTATTTTTGCACTCGGAAGATAAACGCCGTAACGGGGATTACTCATAAGAAGGAGATACACACAGTTTTAGCCGAGGAATAAAGCTTTAATAAAAAAGGATACCCATTCATATTCGGACGCCTTTGCATCACAATATCTTCGCTCAAATTTCGGACTTAAAATTCTTACGAACTGAAATCGAGGACTTTTTCCGCCGGCGGCGTTGCTGAGCGCCTCTCTCTCTCATTTGGAACAGCCTAATATCGTTTGCCCACGCAACCGACAGAGATGCTTGACTCTCAACCTACTTAGAGGGACGCCGCGGGGCTCAACAGGGCGTTGCTACGCCGACCTGCTTTCATCTATCCCCCCTCGGGCGCTTACAGAAATGCTCCAGACCGGTGTGCCGCAACTCTAGGTGTGCCGTTTCCCATTTCTCAATGAGTCAGGTGACATCCCAAGGGGCGGTTTAAGACCACCGGAGGCGAAAAGTTCAGACCAAGACCTCCGGTGAAATTTTCGTCTGAAAAATGGAGAAATGTATTCACTTTTTGTTGTAAAATACTCGGATTGTAACCATGGAACATCTGACTCTATAACCGAGGCAAGAGAAACAAAAGATTGGATTGCAAGTTACATTCATACCGACTGCGATGGGCAATGAATAGCTTTGCATTGTGTGCAGACATTTGAGTTATGTAACATACGCTTATACACAGCGAGGTATAAGCTCCATCTGTGATGGATATTAAGCAAATCCAATTTTTGAAGAGTTTTTACAGATTACGGAGTCCTTGGGCTTTGGAGCATTGGAAAGTATTGTTTGCTTGCCTTAAGATGAAAGTTACCTGAGATTGAATGATCATGTGTACTAACACATAAGCTCGTTATGGAGAGCTTCTCAGTAAATTCAATCACAGCTTTGCATTATATGAAGTCATCTTAATTATGTAATCTACAGAAATGTCCTTCGCGGAATTAAATTATTCGCAGATATAAAATGAAATTCCTTGGCGTTCACTAGGAGGAAACTATGGCATTATTCAATACCATATTATTATTATTTGTTTGGTACCACATTTGCTCACATTTCACAAAAATTATGACAATCATTATGGGAAATAATTCACATGGTGGAAGCGATTGTCCTTTAGAGAATCGTCGTGTTTCGGATCATCGGCACAAAATAGAACGAAACAATTAGGCTGCATTTTCCTTTCTCAACTGAAGAGTTTAACGCTTTCCTTTCTCGCAATTGAAAACCTATGAATTCTCTCTTCAAACAAGGGAGAGCAATGAACTGAGAGCGCTATGGATGTTTTTGAATGGTTGGATGCTGTGTTGAATTATTTATTCCCCTATTTTCGTTTGGCATTTGACGGTTTATTGGGTTTAATGGCTAAAGATTGCGCAGCCTTAACGTACTTATTTACTATTTATATATGCACGTTCTTGGCGACGTTACTAGGTAGCGAAACCTTGGTATTTCAATAAAAATATTAAGTGGAAATGAGCAATTAAGCTCCACTCCGTTAAGTCCCTCTTCATTGCTGATGCATAATTTTATGCGTCTACTTGACTTTTCAAGGTGTTTATGTTATTTATTTTACTTGTTTCGTGTGTTTTGTTTCTGTGACATACTAAGGGCTTTCTGCTGGGACGTATCAATCCCCGTATATAGTATTTCTGTGGTGTATAAAACAATCGTTGCCTTGGTTACTTAGAAAAGATGTACCTGAAGGCCGTACGTTTTCTTAAGAATTGCAGCGATGAAACACGTGTGTGTTAGCGACATGCTTCATAACTTAGGATGAGAATCTTCTGAGGAAAGAAGATCCAAACTCCAGTTAAGTTGCTCAATTATCCTAAGGAAAAACGTGAAAAAAGTCTGACAGGAACAGGGGTCGAACCTGGAATCTTCCACTTTCCGGGCGGATAGGTACTTTATCCAGTTCAACTTTTTCAAATTAATTGCACATCTTATGTGCTAAGTTACCTATACCCTTTTCCTTGCTCTATTATTTTAGAGATAGTATATTCTCGATAGATGTAACAGATATTATGCGTCCACATTGCTAAGAAATGCAAGAAGAATGGAGTAGCAGATTCGTGAACAATTTTATTTTTATAACTAATTTTTCCACGATTGACATGAAACAGAAGAATTGGTAAGGAAAATAAGGTGAACAATGCAGCCCCTGCCACTAACCGAAAGGTGGCGAAGACGGTACAAATACGTAAATCAATAAAATTGGAATTCATTTATTTTTCTGCAAAAAGTTCTTCTCTACCGATGTTTCTTCAACGCGGTCTTTTAATGCGATTTTCGTCATTATCTTGTAATTCGAGTTATGAGAATTCCTTCGGAACAAAATTCACGCATCGTAATTACAACGTACTCAGATTTAAGAGTTTTTTGTTCTATTTAATTCTCTCTTGTTTGATTTGGCCCTCTGTAAATTATTACATACTGGTTCGTAAGTCTATACGTACAGAACTGGCCACGAAGAAACACCGCGGCATATTGCCTTTGAATGCCTTCTTTCCTAGATTTGGCAACAGGAAATCCATTGCTTATTCTTCAGCGGCGACGCACCGAAGTGGGTTCAGATTTAAAACCCCCCAAGAGAGTTGAATTCTATAAGAAAGATATCACAATCTAGTTCCCCAAACTCCGGAAGATAAATTATTTTGCTACATAATCGTATAAATCTCCTCTTTTCCATCCGGTTAATGTTTTTGAAGGGAATTGTTTAACATCTCATGTCTCCCTTTTCTCATGAATTTATTCCTCTATGACCTCTATCTGAAGCATATTCATCTCCTTCCATCACCTTCATTTCCATAGCTTTAGCAAATATCCGCATCTACAAGTATACCCTGCAAGGCAACTCTCGGTGTGTGGCTGGTGGTGCATCTATTCTACACACAATCCTATGCCATGACTTAGCCAAGCTCCGTAATTGGTTGTCCACACTTATTTCGGAGAAGTGCATCTCATTTCTTCTTTAAGAGATAATAATTTCTGTGATTGTGCTCGATACCGGGATTTATCTGTTGCTTTCATATCTTTTCTCTCAGTCCAACGGAGTCCTCCGTCCGCAATCCTTCCGAATACGGAATGCAAGGTTTATTTTCAACTTTGGCGCGCTGATTTCAGTTGCAGTTACGGGGTTGTGAAAACGACAGAAATATTTTTCTCCTTTTACATTTATTTGCCGATGTTTTCTTGCTTTCCCATGACCTCCTTCCTGACCATTTAGTTGAAAAATTTCCCCTCGGAGTAACTTTTCAACTAGTCCATCTCATCGACTGCAATCCAAAAAAGATCTTAAGGTTGCGACATCGATTCTCTACCGCATTTCCCAGAGTAAAACTACGATTTACGAGGTGCGGACGAAGACCCGTGTCTTTCTAAACACATCGACAGTTGAACTCGTTCTCCTACTTGAAAATAGTCCCTCAAGATTTTCCTTATACGGTTTTTGCAGTCCAAATTCTTTGCCATTCGCAAAGCAAGTTCTCCCTTTTACCAACCAAGTTCTTTACAAGAATATGTTTTTTACATCAATATAGACTGAATATTTTAAGCATTGGCGGAATGTATTTTAATAATAACAAGAGGGATCTAATAATAATATTAACAACTGGGAATAATAATAAAAATCAAGCAACGTAATTTTTATCATAGAACTTATGGAAGAAACCGTGACTCCATTACATTAATGGTTAAAATAACTATGTTAAATATATTTTTTTTATTTCTGTGCTTCGCAACAAATTTTATGAAATTTTAACACAGTGGTTTCAACCGTTAATGTAATTTTCGTTAATACTATTCCTATTTATTATCTGTTGTAATACAAATGAATTACAAATAAAGAAGTCGTTTTATTAAATATTAGAATGCGTATTTCGTAGCATTAGAGATAGAATACTTTATTCACATATAGAAATGCATGTATATTGTTGTTGAAAATAACTCCAACAACCATCAACAATGTGGTTCTTCTTTGTGCTCATTTCGCCACCAAGGATAGCATCGCGAGAGAAGCAAGCAACAACATAAAAATATAAAAGTGAAATTTCCTCTAATACCAAATGGATAAGGGCTCCCGGATAGCCAAGTGGGCAACGCGTTCGACTTCGGTAAAATCCTAAGCGGTCCCGGGTTCGATTCCCGGTGGGGGCCTACGTGCGAAATGACCTAAGCTGTCGAAGCACTTTTAACAATACTACTACTATACTACTACCAAATGGAATGAATTCTTCTCTTGCCATAATTGGAACGTATCTTATGAAAATTCAATGAAGTTATAGCTGACACAGAATGATTAATTATATTCACTAAATGCTCATTCTTTACAAAATTGCCCAAAAGGTTTCCAACACAGAACCTAATTTGTGAAAATGTTTGTCCTCTGGGATTTATCGTTGGAGAGAATGGCGAAAGAAACGTTAAACAGTGATTTGCAAAACAATCAGGTTAACCAGATCAGACTTCCTATTTTTTTTGGATGTTTACGTTCTCTAGAACTAACTTAGCAATCACCTAATTTCATACTTTTACTTACCTCGTATCACCCTACTCTTCGAATATTTATTGTTGGTTTTTCGTATTTGATCCATCATTCTTTGTCATCCTTTTACACTTCGTTACACCCACCTAATTTGGTTAAAGTCCGTCCTAATAGAGGGCTGTTAACACTAGTACTCAAGTTTGCATTCTTGTTTTACTTTCAGAAATAGGGGCTTTAATGCTCGAAGAGACTTCGTTCACGTCCAAGGAGACTTTAATGCCCGATTGAGGACAATTCATTATTCATCTCCTCTTCTGTCGGTATATCTGCAGATAATGTGCCAGTTCAATTCCTTATCCCGTGTTGTTTTCTTTTATGTTCACGCTATGCCTATTTTAGCTATATTAGGACCACTTAATGTCTCCCTTTTCCTCTCTTCTTCTTTAGAATCCCTCCAATTTCAGCTCATAATCTCTGAAAATCATGATTGGCCTCTTCTCTTTTTATTCTTATTTTCTTTTATCTCGATCTTAACGCCTTGAATCAGGATCGTGGTTCTCTTCCTTTGAAGTTGTACGAAGATTTGTTTTGGTAGCTTATTCTCATCCATTGTGTGTGGCTTTCCAAAAATATTAATCTACCTTTCTTCCCACTTCATCTCTACTACTAAATTCCCATAATTCCAAGGATAGTAGTTCTTTCGTGGACGCAGTGTTTTCAATGATCCGTCTTTCTAATACTTCTGACTCGCCCAAATTATAATACAGTGCAAAGCACAATGCTATGAGGGAAATCAAGCTTCATCTCTGGGTAATATTGCCTTAATTCCGCATTATGAAATACTAAAGCTTTCTAAATAAATTACTTATACTAGTTATTTATGCGTGCCAAAATCCGTTGTACCTATGGACTAACCAATAGGAATAGGGACCGCTATGTCAGTATCTCCAAAACGAGAAATGAAGATTTAGCGCTTTACCAATGTAAAAGAAGAGATAGTAAGAAGAAATGGAGAAATTTTAAGATGTCAAAATAATAATGTATAATGCCAATTATATTCCCCGTAATAATCAAATATTGTTTACCTCCTTCGCTCATACCCCCGAATATCAGCTCTTCCTTTCGAATTGTAACTTTGACTTCTTGTGCTTTTTCGATGTACATATGTTACATTTTATCATAATTTTTCCGAGCCTGAAGATGAAAAAACAAAACTCGCAAAGTAAATTAATGCTGTATAAAAGGTGGTATAGTACTGATACAAAAACTAAAAGTACCTACACATATGTAATTTACATAATACGTAATTACCTGTACCAAAGAGAACTATTACCATTTACTTATTACTATTCCTTGCATTCTTATAGATCTAAAAAATACCATATTATAGAAGATTTTATCAATTGGATCACAATCTAACAATGCTATTATTTATATTCGTTGACAACAAATCGACTAAGTTTTCACTAAACTGACGAATATATTGTTTTGTTGAATGGTAGTTGATAAATGTTAATTAATTGCTTCCTGATTTCATTTCAGGTATACTGGGTCGGCCCATTAGTCGGTGGATCGCTGGCAGCGCTCCTCTACAAGTTCGTGTTAACCGGAGGCAAAGAAGAAGCGGCCTCTTACGATTTCTGAAGAGGGCTCATTCATCCTTCAAAGCAGCCAAACGTCCATCGCTATTTCTCTCACAATTTAGGTATTAAATACCAGAGTATTTCATCGCGGACTTATTTAAAGAGCACATAGAAACCGGGAAACATTTCAGAGTTCGTCTGTTTTCGAAGTTTCCGATTCATTCTTTTCAAATGGTCGCTAACTTTCGAATGGGTTCGTCCGCGGCCATATCTTTCCTCGTGTTTTTTCCATCCATTTATCAAAGTGGCTATTTATATTTTCTTATCTACAAAAGCAACGGAAGTAATGTCGTAGCAACCAAAATTTTATTGATTTTATTGAAAATAGTTACGGATACAGACATTTTCTACTGATTTTTGTGGGGAACATACTTGAAGGTCGGTATTCGATCCACAAGAGTTCTGCAATATGATTTTGGTCCATAATATATGATAAATTTATAGACTAATGATGCACGTTATGCACAGATATTTCCGCCTATTCCCACGGCATTTTAAATGAAGCGAATTTGGCCTGTTGCAAATTGACCCGATATTTCATAAGATTCTTCCAAACGAATGATAAACGGATTTTCAAATGATCCTCGCACAAAATAAGGTTCTTCCTCCACATGTAAAGTAGTAATTCAATATAAAATTTCTATCTAATGATGAAACGGATATCGTTGTAATGAATTATTTAAACGAAATTGACATGTGCATTACCGGTATGCAAGAGAGATATCCACATTATTCCTGCAGTCCACCAATTCATTCATTCAAAGATTGATTTTATTTTTAGGTCAAAATTTCGACGAAAATCTGTTTTATTTGGATTTATATAAATTTAGAAAACTGGGGTGAAAATCAATCAGGTTTCAAATCGAATGAACCTTTTTCAAAATAAAGTGGTTCATTGCCCAACTCTAGCGACAAATTATTAAAAAAATCCTGAAAAGTGTGTTACACAATAATACTTCCACAGTTTTATAATAGTAGAATATATATGAACTTTCTCAATTATGATGGTAATTATGCAAACATCAGTTACAGTTTTATTTGTACCATAAACAATGGTATAAATCCCGGGCCCTGAAATTGTCCTCGAATCGAATTCGACTTTCCGTGGCCCCACGCTATATGCAAAAATAATGTTATACTTAGAACATACTCCTGGTTAGTGTCAACTTTAATGTTCTTCTCTGGTTACTTTCATATATTCCTGATGCATTTTAATGAAAAAAATGCCTTCATAAAACTACTTCACCTATTCGTTTTTAGCGATAATGTAGTAATGTATATAGTAAGTATGTAATTTAAAGGACGATACATCGGACCAGCCTAGCTCATTCTGTACACTTAGATTTGAGGTCCCATTGTATAAACACTCATAACCCAGCGAAATGTATGTTTAAGAGCACTTTAGTCACGAGGAAAAAGAGACCTCTAACGTGGCATCCTGTGTCCTGTTTTTTATCGTCACTGCTAATTAGCACATCAAGTTCACTGTCAACAGAAAACGAGCAAAATGTTTATTCTCTCTCTTAAAAGCGCGTCTGCTCTTGTAAGGATATAATGGCATCGATCGTCTAATTCTTCTTAACCGTACGCAGTTAGAAAAATGGATATTTTAACGCCATTGCAAATTACAGAAATGTTTCGTTTGGATTAAGTACACTCTGAATTTTATTTTAACGTTGTTACTTATTGCTAACGATTCTTTAGCTTCCGTTGAAATTAAAAATATTAGCGAATTCCACTGGTGTTTGACCTTAAAGATATTTATGTATGAACGACGATTTTGGATAAGCGGAACATTTAAATGTTCAGCATACTCTTATTTTTCTTCACTTTTTAATTGCCTTTTAATCGAGGTAAAAGACGGAAAGCACTATTATTCTAGGAAATGTAAATTTTCACTAGATTTAACCAATGCTATTGGGCGTACCCGGTTCCACTGACACCGAACCGGGCGTACCCATTATTTGTGAATGCATTAGTTCTGAAATTTTTAGCGAATCTTAAATTTTTCGTTATCTCTCATTATATACTTTCCTAACGGTAAAATTTTGGTTGCCACAACAGCAGATCGAGTGCTTAATTATATGAGAAGAAAATAACGCTACAGCCTTGCTGTAAAGAATTCCATTTTCCGAAAGTTTTTCTTGATTGCACGTCTTATTAAGAGGAAAGCAAAACAAAGGTCACACACGTTTTTCTCTAAAGAAACAGTCCTCAAATTGCATCTTCATTTTGGCTGTAGACTACAAAAATACTTATAGTAAACGACTCAAAAGAGGAATGGAAACGAATCCCAAAAAACAACACCCGTCTTGCGAAGCAAAATAGCATCTATTTTCCTTCGGAGCGATTTCACACTTAAATTTCCAACAGTATGAGATCAAAGGGAAGATTTACCGCTGACAATACTGATGTGTTCTTTTTGAGTAATCTTCACCCTTGTACCTGTATATATTTTGTAATAATAAAAATGTATAATGCGTTTTATTGTACATGTATTGCCTGTAATTAAATATTTCACTAAATGTTAAGACTTTTAATTTCAAAGATGAAGCAAAGAAGGAAGCTACCGCCTCAGGGGCCGAGCCATCGAAATGACATCAATAGTTGGCCACCGGAAAGTAAATTCGATGCCTCACACAAGAAAATGTAACATTTTTGTTTACATTGTACTACGTTGTACATTGTACTTGTCAAAAAATGAAAAGATGTCGGAAAACAAAACGTCATTGGAAAACATACATCGAAATTTAACTTATGGTGGTGCCAATAAATTGAAATAATTCAATTCATGAATTAAAATTCACGAATCACAAAAGCAATTGAGAAATAAGCGAACCTTTTTCTAGCTCTATTAAGTGGGAAGTGATAACCACTTGGAACTTATAAGATTTATTTCGAGTAATTCAAAGAATTTATAGGAATTCTTCGAAGACTTTGAAAATTACTTCATGCATTATATTTCTATCCTTAAATTATTGATTCATGGCGAATTCGGTAATAAAATTACTGTTAAAAATAAAAAAATTAGAATTTTTGCCAAGGACTCTAAAAAAGGACAGGTAAAAGAATTTCTGGATTTTTTTTTATTTTTAGGGGTTTAAGCTGTCAATTTCCAATTTGCTATGAAGGCACGGTCAAGAGGTGCCGACCTTTAAAAGGGACGTAACCTTCCCTTTTATGGGGTGCCACTTCCGTTGCACAATTTTAGGGTGCATCCTTCTGTTCTACTTGTGCCTGCCACTTTGCCAGAAGATCACCTGTTACCCACTAATCTTTACCTGCGTAAGTAAACCAGAGTTTCCCGGAACTCTGTGGTACCTCGAGAAGTTATCGCTAGCACATGCTCCTAAGTAGACTTTTAAAACGGTGGAAAATTCGCGCTTAGGTGGACGCGCGATATATATTTAAGTGCCGCCCAGCTAATATGTCGAGTGCCAGCTATTTATTGAACAATTTGAAAGCCTTGAGCTTTGTTTTTCAAAAATGCATTAGTGATTCTGCGTATTACCGTATTTCCCGGCTCATAAGATGCACCGTGATTTTCCAGGTTGACGAAGCAAAATTATACTCACAATAACGTAAGCTGCTTATTAGTGAAACAAAGAAACGAGATTCATAAAAAGAGCAAAAATTTACGGAAGAATGAAACAAAAGCGCAACATTACTAGAAAGACTTCCGCGTTGATTAGAATGTAAAACCCATGAGTGCGTTACATTGTTATAATTACTATTGTATGGCTATTTCTGACGTCATAAAAAAGTTCTCACCGTCGGCCCATAAGACAAAGGCCGTTTTTAAATTAAATTTTCGCGGCACAAAATTGCGCTTATGTGCCGGGAAATACGGAATGTGGGATAAGATTTCCATATGAAGCGATGAAAAAGTAAAAGAGAAAAGGTGGGAAAGTGTTCATGCTGAATTTGGTGTAAATAATTAGAGAGAATTAAAAAATACTTTGTGGAGAGGAGCAGAAAAATCTTGCCTTTTAGCTGTCAACAATTGTGTAACTGTTCTTTAAAGAGAAAACATACAGAAATGAGAAGAGAAAAGTTGGGTTGTGTTATATGAAAGGATTGAGAGTGGCTGAAAAGAGGGTCTACGAAATTGATCTAGAGGTAGGGTCCCTTTATTGAACAAATTTTNTAATATTTTAATAATTGAGATTTTAAAATTTTTTCCTACATTAACTTTTTGTTGACGGATTTTGATATCATAAAATAAAGAAACAATGCCGAAAAATAGCATTTTTCTTTATTCTATTTTTCAAATGTACCCATTCTATATGCAAGATACAGTTATATGTACCCGTTAACGAAGAGCTGCATATACATCATATTGGGATAAGGTCCGTTAGAGAAAGAGGAACTAAAACTGACAGTAAGTTGAAGAGGAGTCGTTTTGTATTGCCCGCGTGGCCAAACTTCGTACATCACTTTTCAATTGTCCAACAGACGCATGCAACCCGCTAAAAAAACCTCATTTCAAGAACGTAAGTCAAACAGTGAAGATCAAAGTTGTGATGATCACTATTGAAAGGTAAGACATTTGCTATTTCTTTAGTTTATTCGATCTATATTATAATCTCACAACAGTAAATAGTGGCTTTGATGGATCCTGACCATTAAATCAGATTAAAGAGAATCGTAACATATCCTTTTCAAACATTGACCTAACTATTTCATCTTTTTATAATGACTGGCATGTTTGTATACTGATGAGCGTTTTCTAATTCATCTACTGTCGTTTTCTTTCATAAGTCATCACATATCATACTCCATCAGATTTATGTAGCGTGGTATGGTTGATGATTATTTATTATGAAAACTCATGAAGTGGAAATAGTCTAATTTATTTTATACTGTGTGTCATCGTAAGTTTTGAATTTGAATCGACAAAACCCTTTGTCGTGGCCGTTACTGATTCAGAGATGCAAAGTCAATTAACATATATTCAATTAATTTAACATTTTTAAATTCTAAAGTTTCATTGATATTTCTGTAAAAAATGTTATCTCCTTCAAACTATAAATACTATATAGATTTTGTAGTCATAGAAAATCATTTTCCTCTTACAGAGTAACTCCATCGATCGAAAATGTCAGAAAACAACCATCCAATTAAAATCTTATGGAGCCTTGCAGGAGAAGGAAACTCGAAAGAGTGACTGATTTTACAAAAAAGGGGAGAATGTCACTTGCTAATTTTGGTACCTAGTGCTGTGTGTGCTTTTGAAGCATTCTTTTTAAGCAAACGGTACAATAAGAGACCTGAGCAGAGTTATTTAAGAAGTTCAAAGAGATGAAATCAATAGACTGAATTCTAATCCATATTTCTCTCCTGAAGGCCTCAAGGCTGTATAGTATTCCTGCTTTTGTATTTAGATTATTTTGGATGAGATTAATAGATCACAAGGGAGTTGCTGGTAAGGATAAGGAAAGATTAGCCATCTGTTAGACCCATTAATACAGCTATGTGAAGGTAACCAAAGGTTGTTTATCCTCTTCCTGAAGGAGGAGAGGCTGGTCTCCTGGTAGGGAAAAACTCTATTGTTATGAAAATGATTTAGCTTATCATTTGGCCAATTTCACAAATCAGTCCTGTAGCATGTTAGGGGAATGTCATACCATGTGTGTCTTCAAAAGGAATGGAAAGGAGTTCAAGTTTCCTTTTTGGCTACAACATCCTGTGGAATCAAATCCACATTAGTCATCACCTTTGCTAGACTGCTTTCACAGGTCCCAGTTATCATCTTTCCACCCAGTTTCATCTTCTGACCTTCTCTTCATTTTTGCAAATAGTTTTCCTTCCTATAAACTGACAATTATATTCTCCTTCCAGTTTACTCTTTCCTCCACTGTTCCTTTCAACCCATTTCTCAACCAAGCACTTCCTTCTTAAAGAATTTCCAATCTAGTTTCTTATTCTTTGATTGATCACTTTAATTAATATTCTTTCCTCCTCTACTCTCCTCAGAACCTCATTTGTGATCTTTCCTGCCAACTTTATGTTCAGCATCTTCCTCCATACCCACATTTTAAAAGCTTCTATTCTTTTGTAGTAATTCTTTAGTAGTGTACAAGTTTCACAACAATGAAAAATCACACCTTTCTTTGCCATTTATCTTTGTTTTACTTTTTAATATTTTCCACTTCTTCTGGAAAGCTTCCTTTGCCATCCCTGTGTTCACTTGCGCCTCTTTCTTGCTTTTCCAGTTTTGTGTCAACTCTGTGTCAAGATATTCATGCCTTTTGGCGTGCTCTGAATTCACATCCTTAACAAATATTCCCATTACTTCATCTTCTCCTATTCTCATCACTTTTGTCTTATTGTGGTTTATTCTTATATCTTCCATACTTTCCTGTTGCTTAAACATTTTCCTCAATTCTTCTGTGCTCTCAGCCATCAATATCATATTATCTGCTTTAAACTTTTCTCTCTCAGGTACTTTCTCCTGACGCCATTTCTTCTTTATATAAAGCAAAAAGAGTTGGTGATAAACAAATCCCTGCCTCACTCCCTTTCCTATTTTAAACTATTCTGTTTAATTTTAGTTACCCTTGTAGAGATGAAATGATATCCCTATATGTTATTCATCCAACAATATATCTTTGTGTATATGTTAACAACTCTTCATTTTCTAAACCTAATTCATGTAGCCTATCTTTGGCTCAGTACAGTTCTCCATATATCATTATTGTCTTACATTATTTCTGTAAAATGCCTTGTTTGCCTCCAATTTCCTTAGTATCTGTTTTCCATCCCAGCTAATTAAATTTACTTTCTTATAGACACTATAGACTACATCATCTATTCATTTTTTGTGTAATTCTTCAACTTCTGTACATTCATTCTCTAGCCATTGTTTTCTTGTTTTATCTATTTTTTCCTGAGCTCTGTTTTCAATTTTCTAGATTTATACTTTTCTTCTTCTGTGTATTGTTTTTTATACT
Organism: Ladona fulva; assembly: GCA_000376725.2. Classification (NCBI taxonomy): domain Eukaryota; kingdom Metazoa; phylum Arthropoda; class Insecta; order Odonata; family Libellulidae; genus Ladona; species Ladona fulva. The sequence continues at coordinate 861,809 of KZ308372.1, forward strand.
CCATTATTTTGCATCTTTTCCATCATTTCTAGTTTTATCCTGGGTTTCTTTGTTCTTTTCCTTTGTATGCAACAGTTTCCTCTTCATTCACCATTTTGATTCAACTTTTAAGTCTGTCCCACCAACCTTCTACTACAGGATCTTTTTCTTTAAAATTTCTCTAATTCTCATCTATCTTTTGGCCAAATTCTTCCTACACTCTTTAACTTCTCTGAATCCCATTCCCCAATATTTGTTGTAGAAATTTTTATTTTCTTTAACCTATTTCCAGCTCTAGCTTAAGATCACAATCACTATAAATGTCAGCTCAGGGTAGTCTCTGCTCTTCTTTTACACCATTCTTGTATCTTTCTTCTTTTAATATAAAATCAGTCTCATTCAGATACCTATCCCTAGTTGACATATACTCACCATGTCTATAGAGAATCCTTATTTCCAATTTTTTTAGTATAGATATATCATTTTTATCCATATCACTCATCTTCATATTTTTGTAAAAAGAATGCTTTCTTTAAGCTAATGTGGGTGTCTATGCCTAGAAATCAGTTCACATTACAAAATTTTAGAATGTGACCTATATTTCAAATAAAAAATGTCCATGCCAGCAAAATCTCTTTTATACTCTTTTTGCTGTTTAGTTAAGATTAAAGCAATATGTTATTGTTTGGTGAATTACTGAACCTCAAGAAAATCATTTGGATGGGAAACGATGTATCTTTTCTGAGCCTAATTACAGTTAAAATTTTTAAGTGTTCAGTTTTAAAATATTTCATTATTATTAATGTTATTGAAATAAAAAACTTGAGAAAATGGAAAATATCTTTGTGATATGATTAAGGAATGCAGGCTGAATGTTAATTGATCCATTATGCTGTTTATGTTGCTACTGATGTGATTTTTTTCAGTTTAAATTGATTCAACATATCAAACTACATATACTGTTTCTGCATTATGATATCAAGCATTGTGAAGACAATAACTTTTTAAATAATCTTCAAATCAACTTAGTATGTATTACCAGATGCAAAATAACAATTGATGCGTTAAAGGTTTTTCAAGCCTATTTAATTTTCTTTGCCATACCTTTTCATTTATTAAGAGCATATGAAATGGAGTAAGATTTAATTTATTCAAAGTGAGACTTGTAGCATTCCTTTGAAATTTAATTTACCATCATTAAATGAACAATATCTTTCAAACATAACTATAGTGTTTTGTATGTTATAGTTTCACATCTCATTTACATAACAGACTCTTGTTTTGGGTTTACTTATTTTATTTTTTGATTAAGTTTGCATCAAATTTTCTCCAAAGCCCTTTGCTATTAATTTTCTCCAAAACCCTTTGCACTTCTTAGGTTACATCCAAGTGTCTTATTCATAACCAGCTGACAATTAGGAGATACAGGTTCAAGTCATGTCTGTGACACTTTTTGTCCTTCATTTTTTTCTCTTAACTTTTTCTCTTGTTACTTAGTAGTAATTAGACATTTCATCAAGTGAGTTAAATAAAAATTTCTGAAAATCAAAAATTACTAATCCAACAAGCGGTTACACTATAATGCTTCCTCTAATCTCAGCAGAAAATACCAAATAGTTTTGCTGTTCATTGACTTATTTGTAATTAACAAAATACCCTTACACATTTGCCATAGCTTTAAGTAATGTAACAAATCTTCTACAGAAAGTAAAATCCATGGTGGGCTCCAGGATAGCCAAGTGGGCAAAGCGTTCAACTTGGGTGAAAGTGGTCCCGGGTTCGATTCCTGGTGGGAGCCTCCCTGCAAAATGGCCTAAGATCTCAAAGCACTTTTAACAATACTACTACATATAATCCATGGAACAACAGCAATATGGGGACCAAGGACTGGCCAAAAAGAATATATTGTGAGTGATACATGTTCAACACATTGACTCCAATGATGTCTTACTGGTACTGACTTTGATAGGCATCAATACATCTACTTCCCGTTGATTTAGCTTACTTCACAATAGTTTTACATTGATGGATCAAAGTTTCAGCCTTGGAAAAACACCAAGAACCACTTGTGAAAACAAGAATGCACCACACATTAGGATAATATGTGTAAGTTTTTATAACTCTTTACTTACTTTATACTGTATCTTTGCATCTCATCCCCAGTGACCATCATAGGAATTGGTATCCAAGCTTTTCAAGATAATGCACCAGGATCCTCAGAGGTTAACAGTGCATTGGAGGATGGCCCTAGGTAATCCCAGAGCAGTATGAGCTGTAAGAAATATTTGAGGAGGTATGTCCAAAGGACGAAATCTCCAACAAGCTTTATGAATCTTTGTATTCTCCCATCACAATGTTGGAGCATTCACACTTATCAAAGAGATGTTTGCTAAAGACCCCTTTAGCATTAAATCGGTCGCAACATCAAATACATGGAGTTTGTAGCTGTGGATTGAAGCCATAAGATATTACCACCACTATCAGCTTTTTACTGGTAAATACAGGTTATTTGGTCGACTTTTGATGTATCAGATGAATCAGCAGGTAAGTATAATTCGTTTATTAGTTTATTCCGTTCTCGTTCGTCTTGCCATAAACATTGGAATTACCATTTGATGTTAAATTTTATTTCTGTATTCTTAACAAATAGTCTTTGAGAGACTAAGTGTTGTTTATAATTTATTAAGAGTAATCTGCTATAATTCCTGACTTGAGAAGATGCGCGGAATGTATGCACTAAATCAAACATATCTAGTAATTATTGCAAAAACCCCTAGTATAAATTAACTATTATAACAATTAAGAAGGGGTTCTGTTTCATTAGGTTCAAACTATAAATATTCTGTGGTTAATTTAAGGATGTGACATCACGAAAAAGATGCTCGTTGCTTCATTCACCTGTCCGAATTGATGTAGTGAATGGGCTCCTTAGACGTGTCTAGGGAAACTACCCGTAGAACGACCTACATGCGATATTAGGCGATTGAATAGTAATCCTTGAAATGCATGCCTTCAATTACTAGAAAATCTGAGTAAATTCCGCTATCAGACTGTAAAGAGTCGCGAGTTCGCGGCAGAGTGACCGGACGTGATTTTATATTTTAGAATTATTAAGAGCAGGATTCTGACAATAAAGTGAATAAGAGGGTAATTTCTTAATTTTTTATGGATATCACCGTATTTATTGCCCCATTAATGTCTCTCCATATATAAGTATATGTACGAATATTTTTTAATTACCGCGTGATTAACGTTACACAGTATTGAAGTAGAACTACAGTTGAATTTTCGTTCTCCTACAATGCTACTGCAGCCCCTCTGGGAAACTCTGGGACTGAAAATTTATTCAGGATCTCTTACAGTCTTTTCTTTCACTTCAAAAGCTTTCTCCGCTGTAAATAACACCAATACGTCGATACTTCAATCTCAGCAGTGCTTGTTTAATTTCCTAAGTTTGTATTTTTTCCTCGAAAGAATATTTTTCTGGTGCTCGATTTTTCTTTTATTTTTCAGGTGCTGACATCCCTTTCTTACAAGCAGGCATTTTCCTACTATTTTTCCTACCCATTTGGTGGAAAAAAGTGGGAAAGTGCCCTTATTTGGGAGACGAAAAAAAGTATAGAAAAGAAAGAATGGCATGAATGATTTGGTCCGCCCGCCACGCGGGTTCGAGGGCTGGCAGGGGCCTTGGGTAGCGATAACACTAAAGTTAGGGTTCGATTCCGTTTTTGACGAAGTTAGGATGAGAGAAAAAACTCCCGGTCGGTGGCGGCAACTCAATGCCCCGGAAGTCTCCGCGCGGAATCGAACCCGCGACCTTTAGGTTAGCGCAGGGGGCTACCGGACCCACTCAGCCAGCCAGTCGAACGAGAGAGAACGCACTATTATTCCACTTTGCCTGTCTCGTGGCGTGGATCACTGGATTCAGCCCTGCCAGCTAGCAAAGAACGGTGGCCTTACCCAATCCAGTGGCAATCGTTTATATATTTTCAATTAAAATTTCATATATTTTATGTCCATATTTCCACAATAAAATTCGTATAAACAAGAGCTGAAGACGGCGACGGTCCTCAATTCATTACTGAGTAACACACCAATGACTATCGCCGTTTGATGTCATACATAAATATCCCTGTTACAGGAAATTCTTAATCTTTTATTTACAAAAACTTTTTTGGCATTTGTGACACTGGAAGTCAATCTGCTACTTTTGTTCCCAAAAAAGACCAGCTTGACAAGCAAGCTCTTCATTAACAACTCAGTCCGATTTATTGATTTTCAGTGGTTGATGGCTTCTCCAATTCGAGAACTGTTCCTAACAAGTCCTACATTAATTTCCAAGTACAAGAACTCCTGTGCAAAAAGTAATGGCAATCATCTCAAAGATTGATTTTCCGTGGTGTATTGTGATTGAACCAAATATTTTTTGTTTTTTACAGATAGTTGCTGTCCTGTCCGTCAAGATGAGAACCAGTCTGATCTACAAAGAAGAGACTATGAAACTGCAGCCTTTTTGAACATACATGATTTGTAGCTCGAAAAAATTGAAATACTGTGTACATTATATTGTAAATAAAGCAATTGGTGTATTTTGTAAATGTGCTGCATATTTCTATTTCGCCTTCCTTCTCCTTAGTTGTAGTTTTCATTCAAGTACTGACCCTGCAAGCATTTAGTGGCTACAGTACTTTCCCCCTGAATGCGGCAGCAAAGTACTATGACTTCAGTATAAACTTGTTTATAATGCCATTAAAGACAGTAATTATATACGGCATGGTTTCGCCAGTTGAAAATTCGGAATGTTTTCTTCCAAACATTCTTTTAATGGTTAAGAGGTCACATTGTATCAGTAAAATTTCTATAAAAATAAAGATAAAATTAAAAATATCTATGTTTTAATAATAGAAATAAATCCAGAAATATATGTGTATAATATTGTAAGAATTCCGTATGTTATGGACGGAAAATAAGAGAAAAAATTAAGCTAGAAACGCTCCCGAGCTTTCGAAACGAGTGCGACTTAATTCAAATCGCCCGCCTACCCATAATGCACCGTGGGAAAAAAAAAGTTGGGAACTCGCCACAAAATCCCAGATTTTGATGGCTTATTACGACGAAGCGGGTGGAGATTTTTATGCGAAATTTCGTATTTGATTTTTTCTGGCTATCAACTTTCTTGTGGCGTTTCCGCGAACACCTGGCATAATATTCAGGGTCCTTTTATTCTTGGGTCCTAATGGGAAAAACAATCTTTGGGGGATCATTCGGTTTAGAGGGTGTTAATGGATTCGCCAATGTTTTTATAATGGCAGTGGCCAAAAATTCTATTAATATCCAAGCATGGGGACCTGTTATCGCCATTTATTGCCTCGTTTTCTTTGATGTTTCTGCAAAATGGCATCGAACCATAACTTTAATGTTATTGCTACTCAAGGCTCCTGCCATCCCTCGAACCAGCGTGGCGGGAAGACAATATCATTTATACTATTCTTATCTTTCTCTTCATTTTTTTGTCTCCAAAATAAGGGCATTTTCCAGCTATGTTTTCTAACAATTCGATAGGCAAGAATTAAGTATGGATAGGAAAAATCAATAGAAAAATGCCTGCATGTATGAAAGGGTTACAGTACTTGAAAAATAAACCTTAAATCTAGCATCTGAAAAATATTCTTTGAAGGACATGTTGCCTAAAACTTAAGAAAGTAAACAAGGACCGCTGAGATGGAAGTATCGAAGTAATTGTTCTTTATCGAGCGGAAAGTGCTATTGAAGTGAAAGAAAATATTGTAAGAGAGAGACATTTTTGAGCAGTGGAAACAAAAGATAGTATTTATAAATACATAAGGAAATACCTTAATTGGGCACGGAATATATTCATATGAAATTTTATGATAACAACCGTGCTTCTTCCATTTCCAGGATCCTCCTCTCAAAATATAAAAAAATAAAAGCACAATCAATCCCTTAGCCGCGAACTCACGATTTTCGAACATAAATGCAGTCTAACATCGATATGTACAAACATTATCTAGCCATTGAATGCATAACTTTCAAAGATTTAAATTCTAGTGCCAAATATTCTATAAAACGAGGAGTAGTTTCTCGAGTATATCTGCACCACTTTTTTTCACCATTTATTATTCCGTCTTCTTTGCCCTGTGACGGCGAAAAATCTGATAAGTAATAATTGGGGACAACAGGTCCCCATGCTTGGATATTAATAGAATTTTTGGCCACTGCCGTTATAAAAACATTGGCGAATCCATTAACACCCGCTAAACCATAGGATCCCTTCTGCAAAGGCCCCAAAGATTGTATTTTCCCATTAGGACCCAAGAATAAAAGGACCCTAAATATTATGCCAGGTGTTCGCGGAAACGCCACAAGAAAGTTGATAGCCAGAAAAAATCAAATACGAAATTTCGCATAAAAATCTCCACCCGCTTCGTCGTAATAAGCCATCAAAAACTGGGATTTTGTGGCGAGTTCCCAACTTTTTTTTCCCCACGGTGCATTATGGGTAGGCGGGCGATTTGAATTAAGTCGCACTCGTTTCGAAAGATCGGGAGCGTTTCTAGCTTAATTTTTTCTCTTATTTTCCGTCCATAATATACGGAATTCTTATAGTATTTTACACAAATATTTCTGGATTTATTTCTATTATTAAAACATAGATATTTTTAATTTTATCTTTATTTTTATAGA
>KZ308372.1:869525-894348 GCA_000376725.2 Ladona fulva
CTCTCGTTCGACTGGCTGGCTGAGTGGGTCCGGTAGCCCCCTGCGCTAACCTAAAGGTCGCGGGTTCGATTCCGCGCGGAGACTTCCGGGGCATTGAGTTGCCGCCACCGACCGGGAGTTTTTTCTCTCATCCTAACTTCGTCAAAAACGGAATCGAACCCTAACTTTAGTGTTATCGCTACCCAAGGCCCCTGCCAGCCCTCGAACCCGCGTGGCGGGCGGACCAAATCATTCATGCCATTCTTTCTTTTCTATACTTTTTTTCGTCTCCCAAATAAGGGCACTTTCCCACTTTTTTCCACCAAATGGGTAGGAAAAATAGTAGGAAAATGCCTGCTTGTAAGAAAGGGATGTCAGCACCTGAAAAATAAAAGAAAAATCGAGCACCAGAAAAATATTCTTTCGAGGAAAAAATACAAACTTAGGAAATTAAACAAGCACTGCTGAGATTGAAGTATCGACGTATTGGTGTTATTTACAGCGGAGAAAGCTTTTGAAGTGAAAGAAAAGACTGTAAGAGATCCTGAATAAATTTTCAGTCCCAGAGTTTCCCAGAGGGGCTGCAGTAGCATTGTAGGAGAACGAAAATTCAACTGTAGTTCTACTTCAATACTGTGTAACGTTAATCACGCGGTAATTAAAAAATATTCGTACATATACTTATATATGGAGAGACATTAATGGGGCAATAAATACGGTGATATCCATAAAAAATTAAGAAATTACCCTCTTATTCACTTTATTGTCAGAATCCTGCTCTTAATAATTCTAAAATATAAAATCACGTCCGGTCACTCTGCCGCGAACTCGCGACTCTTTACAGTCTGATAGCGGAATTTACTCAGATTTTCTAGTAATTGAAGGCATGCATTTCAAGGATTACTATTCAATCGCCTAATATCGCATGTAGGTCGTTCTACGGGTAGTTTCCCTAGACACGTCTAAGGAGCCCATTCACTACATCAATTCGGACAGGTGAATGAAGCAACGAGCATCTTTTTCGTGATGTCACATCCTTAAATTAACCGCAGAATATTTATAGTTTTAACCCAACGAAACAGAACCACTTCTTAATTGTTATAGTAGTTAATTTATACTAGGGGTTTTTGCAATAATTACTAGATATGTTTGATTTACTACATACCATTCCGCGCATCTTCGCAAGTCATACCATATTGGTAGGAAAAGTTAGTAGGAAAATGCCTGCAGGTATGAAAGGGGTAACAGCACTTGAAAAATAAAGTAAAATTCGAGCACCAGGAAAAATATTCCCTTGATGAAAGCCTACAAACTTAGGAAATTAAACAAGTACTGCTGAGATTGAAGTATCGACGTAACGGTGTTGTTTATATTGTAGAGATTCTGAAGAAAAATGAGGCGCCGCAGTTTCATTGTAAGAAAACGAAAATCCTAAATAACTTAAATAATTGGAAACACAAAAGATAGTATTTATAGATATACAAGGGAAGCCATTAATGGAATACGAAATATATCTTTACGAAATTATGAGAATACCTTCTTACTCCTTCCATTGCCTGGATCCTCAACTCAAAATATAAAAAAATAAAATCACGACGGATTGCTTAGCTTTGAAGTCACTATTTTCTTACATATTTGCAGTCTAATATCGATATTTACAATCAAAATTTAGCCATTAAATGCATACCTTTCAAAGATTTAAATTCAAGCGCCAAGTATCCTATATTACGAGTAGTTTTTCCGGAGTCATTCCTAAGTCGATATATTTACTGCAACATTTTAGACATATGAATGAAATAAGAGCACATGTTTCTTTTTCGTTATGTTACAGCCATACATTAACCGTAGAGCAATATGTAATACCACGGACAGCTGGAAACAATCATTTCCTACTGATTTCAATCGTTAATTTACGCTAGCGGTTCACAAGCATTACCAGAAATATTTATTTTTGTACATTTCGTTCCACGCATTTTCTTTAGTACAGGTGACTCTCAACCAATAAGAGAGAACATTTAATGCTCTCAAAGACCATCGTGCTAAATCTAATTAAGTTAGGAATACTAACATTAAATTTTACTTTAAACGGTATTCCTTAAGCATGTGACAAGGCATGGTGAACTAATCATGGTATTATAGTTATCTTAAGCCCCCAGATTCCTTTGTTACATAAACAAAACTGTGCACCAATTTTTACCAGTAAACAGCTGTAGGTGGTAATATCTTAAAGGATCGATCTGCTTATTCCATGCAATTGACATTCTAACCGATTAATACTTACGTGGGCTTTAGCAAACATTTCCATAAGTGTGAATGCTCCAACATTTTGATGGGAGATTGCAAAGCTGTGACGCAGGGAAGTAATGGGCAATATATTCCTCTGAACATGACACCTCAAATATCTTGTCTATCTCTTTCTGCTCTGGCATTATTTCGGGCCATCCTCCAATGCTGAGTTAACGCCCAAGGATGCAGGTGCATTATTTTGAAAGGGTTGTATACCCTTGTGTACCAATTCCTAGGATGGTCAGTGGAAAAGAAATGTTAGGATACTATATGAAGTAAAAAAATCACGATAAAAACAGACTTACTCCCATGCTAATCAGAATCAGTACAGTGCATTCTCTTTTTTCGAAAGTGGTCCCTGGTTGAATTCCTGGGCGACAAATTTGGTCCAGCAATGTGATAATATTGGGAAGCTACCTAAATCAATGGAAGGAGATTCATTCATGTCTTTTAAAGCCAGTTACTTTAAGGCGTCGTTGGAGTCAATGCGTTGACTATGCATCACTCATAATATATTCCTTCTGGCCAACCCTTGGCTTCCATATTACTGTTGTTCCATAGATTTTAGTTTCTGTAAAGGATCTGTGATATTAGTTTAAGCTGTGGTAAACGTGCAAGTGTATTTTATTAATTACAAAGAAGTCGATGCTCTGCGAAACTACTTGATACTGATATTTTCTGCTGAAATTAGAGGTAACATTAAAGTGAAATTACTAGCTAAATTAGTCATCTCTGATGTTTAGAAATTATTATTGAACTAAACTGATAAAACTTCTAACTACTGATATGTTTTATGTAACTGTTTATTGTTATAATGATTATTAGCATTTCGCACTTCAAGTAGAGGTAATGATGTAATAGAATGCATTTGTGTCGACCTTACTGTTTTAAATTCGGAATGTGGATAAAATTTAAGAGGTTAGGTATAAGAGAGAAGGAACTATATGGGAAGGACATGAAGCCAACAAACACAATGTTAGAAAGTGAACAAGAAGTGGAGGATGATGATGTTGGACCTGGGATATTAGATAGTGAAATTGATAGGGCCTTGCGTGATATGAAAGGAAACAAAGCAACGGGCATTGACGAGATACCAGTTGAGCTGCTTAAAAACCTGGGGGAAAAGGGCAAGAGAGAATTCTATAATTTATGTAGAAAATTTTATGATGATGGGGAGTGGCCAGAGGATTTCACTAAGACAATCCTGATTCCTTTACAGAAAAAGAATAATGCTTCTGAGTGTCGGGATTATCATACAATCAGTTTAATATCTCAAGCGGCAAAGGTTATTCTAAGAGTATTGAATAAAAGAATTAAAGGAAAAATTAAGGGGCAAATCGGAAAAGACCAGTTCGGATTTCAGAAAGGGAAAGGAACGAGGGATGCAATCGGGGTAATGAGGGTACTAGTAGAACGAAGCCTGGAATTTAAAAAGGATACATGTGCATGTTTTGTCGATTTTGAAAAGGCTTTCGATAGAGTTCAGTAGCCAAAATTAATGGGAATTTCAAAGAAAACTGGGTTGGACTGGAAAGATAGGCGTTTGGCGATAAATTTGTACTTAAATCAAACAGCGCGAGTTCGAATAACTGAGGGGGAGTCGGAATGGGCAGAGTTAGGGAGAGGGGTAAGACAAGGATGCCCATTATCACCATCGCTTTTTAATATATATGCAGAGGAAATGGTGAATGAAGCTTGGGAAGAAATAAGCAAGGGAGTGATAGTTGGAGGGAAAGTGGTAAAGTCAGTAAGATATGCAGACGATAAAGCTATTGTGTGCGATTCCGAAAAGGGGTTACAAATACTAGTAAATGCACTAAACGATAAGTCAAGGGAATATGGAATGAAAATAAACGTAAGTAAAACTAAGGTAATGAGATTCAATAAGGGAAAGAAGGCTAAATTAACGATCAGGGTCGATGGGGAAAAACTAGAGCAGGTGGACAAATTCTCGTACTTGGGTAGTGTTCTATCTTGGGATGGGAGGTGTGGAGATGTGGTTCGAAAAAGAGTAGCATTGGCCAAGGAAGCTTTTATGAAGCGAAGGGAATTAATGACAAAGGGTATCGATAAAGGAATCAGGAAAAGATTGGTAAAATCCTTGATATGGAGTGTTTTGCTATATGGGTATGAAACGTGGACCTTGGAGGCATTTGAGATGTGGGTGTGGCGTAGAATGGAGAAGGTGAGCTGGGTGGATAGAAAAAACAAACATAGAGGTGCTAGAAATGGTTGGGGAGGAAATGGTTTCAATTGAAGTAATTAAGCGCCGACAAAAGAAATGGGTGGGTCAGATATTGAGAGGAGAGGGATTGCTGAAGAATGTAATAGAGGGTAGAATGCAAGGGACAAGACAGAGGGGAAGGCAAAGGCAAAAAGGGTAAGTTGACATAAAGGGTGGGGTAAGTTACCACGTAGCGAAGGAAATGGCTGTGAATAGGGAATATTAGGGCACATGGACCTACCGAAAGGTAAGAACACTTATGTATGTATAAGAGAGGCCCATTGGTCTAGCCTCGACAAAAGGGTTACATAAATAAATAAAATAAAATTGCAACATATTGCTCAAAAAAGTGCATCGGTGTTATTTATATAGAGAGCTATTGAAATGAAGGATAAGACTAAGAGATGCTGAAGAAAATGTTCGGCCGCAGAATTTCCCGGAGGCTCCGCAGTAGCATTGTAGGATAACGAAAATTCAACTGTAGTTCTACTTCAAAACTGTGTAACCTTAATCACGCGGTCATTAAAAAATATTCATACATACATGCATACTTATATATGGAGAGACATTAATGGGGCAATAAATACGGTGATATCCATACAAAATTAAGAAATTACCCTCTTATTCACTTTATTGTCAGAATCCTGGTCTTAGTATTTCTAAAATATAAAATCACGTCCGGTCACTCTGCCGCGAACTCGCGATTTTCTAATCTCTTTACAGTCTGATAGCGAAATTTACACAGATTTTCTAGCAATTGAAGGCATGCATTTCAAGGATTACTATTCAATTGTCTAATACGGATTCCTTCAGAATTAAACTTCGTCGAAAAAAAGTTCGTAGATATTTTGATAAACTTTAAAGGGTGCAAAACGATGCTCGAGTAATTCAGAATCACATCTAAGAAACTAACCATACCAACCACCATAGCTATTCCATTAAGCCAACCTCAGGTTTGGCTGACGACTTGTTGTATCTACGCCTTTACGAAGNATCTAAGAAACTAACCATACCAACCACCATAGCAATAGCTATTCCATTAACCCAACCTCAGGTTTGGCTGACGACTTGTTGTATCTACGCCTTTACGAAGAAATGAGAAGAGCTGAGTCTCAGAGGGTCGACCTCGGGAAGAATGAGCCACAGCCAATTGAAGGTCGAGAGTCCAGCCTAATTGGTCTCACACGCTGATTATGCTCCAATTCTTTTTCGCGGAAAAACGGAAAATCCACACTAACATATGGGAAATAATTGCGAAAGATATTATATGAGATTTCTAATGAAAAATGCATTACTCAAAACTTACGGTCAATAAGTAGATCCCTACACTTACCATGTGTGGAATCACCGGATAACCCAATGGGCAGATTGTTTTCTTTCGGCGAAAGTAGTCCCGGGTTCGATTCCTGGTGGAGACCCACGTGAAAAATGGCCTCAGTTGTCAAAAAATTCTTAACAATACAACCCGAAGAAATCTATGTATGTTATTTCGGTGTACGTATGGGGTTCTAATTCTAATATCAATAACCTCCTATGAATCTGAATCAGGACTTAGAGAACAAAGAAACTACGTATCAATGAAGCTAAATATCTCACAACGTATAAGCATACCGCAGTCAAGTGTCACATACCTTTCGACTGGAGGCGACCACCAAACTGAATAGTTCCGAAATAATCCTCCAATCAGAGGCTTCCTACTTTTTAACCAATCATTGATATCTCAGAATTAACTCAACACACCGAATACTACTAAAGATAAGTAAAAAAGATGAGTGTATTACCGTCATACCTTAGTGTAGTGGTTTAGGCCAAGTAGTCTCGATGGATGATAACGGACGGTTGTTCTAATCCTGTATGAACCGAAAGTTTTTTCTTTTTTTATTGACGCGTCAGTAACTAGAGTCAGTTGATTTCGAGAGGACGTCATTTTTAAGCTTATCACTAAAAATATGCGGTTTAAATCCCGTGTAAGGAATATTAGTATCAATTTTCAACCATAAATTGATATTAAATCTATGATAGGGTTCTTCAAATTTTTGTCAATCGTTTCATGAGCAATATTAATGTGCAAAACTATTTTTAGTAACTTTGACAACTTTCTCAATAACCTTCATTAATTCTTTAGAATTTTTCCCCATTTTGTACTCTATGATATTCCATTTTATCTTTCTGTGTTCTATTTAAATTATATCGTATAAACGTTTTTCATTTGCTCTTTTAACCTTCTTCGTGTACAGAGCCACCCGAGAGAGGGGTTCCGTTGGTGCCTAGCATCCGTACCCAAATTTGCGAGGATAACTTTTTTATTTTGCAATTATACAACCAAAAGTAAAAAAGTCACTTGCAATATTTCTTTATTTGTTTATAAAGAATTAATTATCTCATAGTCAGGGAAGGAGAAAGAAAGCTCTGGGTTCGATTCTGAACACTGTTGAAAATACTACTACAGAGAAGGGGGCCCAGTACGTATCTGCAAATGCACCCTCTTTCAGCCCCATAAACTTGAAAACAGCTTGTTTTCAAGTTTCTCCTACTTTTAGTTTTTTTGTTCCCAATAGACACCAAAATTGATGACTAACTCCTAACTTCAAGAAAAAATTAAAATGCTCAGTTTTTAGGGATTCATTGAGAACTGGAACAGTGCTCTTTAATTAATGATGATCCAATTCACTGGTAGATTAATAAAGATTTTAATCACATTGTCAATTAACCCTTCCACATGACTACCTCTTTCATGTACCAAGCATAGATATATTGAACAAGGCTTTTGGACTTAAGAATTTTATTAGAGTAATTTTCACCTTACTGTTCTGTTTCATAATGTCTATGAGAATTGATTTATTAAGTGCATTTTGAGTTAAAAAATTAATTCTTTCAAATTAATAAATGCATGATACATTTATATCAATCATCAACTTCCGCTAAAATTCCAGCTGATATTTTGTTCAGGCAATCATCTCAATAAGCATTTGAACTGCTAGCACAACAAGATAGCCACAGAAAGATTACATTGGCATTGCTTTCCTGCTCTCATCTCATCACATATGGCATTGGAAATATTTTCAAACTTTGATATTAATTTAATGTTATAATCAAAGTTGGAAAAGCATATTTACCCAGGAAAAGAATCAAATGTTGCAAATACTATCTCCAATAATTTCTAAAAGGCCTAAAATAGAGACAGGTGATATTTTAAAAGTAGAAATGGCTTTGATAATAAGGATAAATGAAAATATATGACATTTTAAATACGTGTGGATGTTGAGTTGGTGACCAGACTCAAGGATGAAATATCTTCGACAGTTATCTTAAAATTATATTATAAATGAAGAAATTAATTTTATTATGCAGATGGAACAAAATCATATTGTCAATACAATCTACATTGGATACCTTTACTATGTAGATTTTCTTATTTGTAGTAGAAATAAGTAAGCTTTGTGAAATACCCAACAAATGTCGAAAATCCTCCATTGGAGATGCATGCATTCATCAGCATTTTAATAATACCACAAAGTGAGACGTAGACCACATAGCAAGAGTTTCAACCCTATGAAAAATTAAGCATTATTAGATCCCTTTTAGGAACAATTTACATAAATTACATTATATACAATGTTTGATGCAGTTTAATACCATTATGACTTTTCAGATAAATTTCAACTTCTACAACAGAGAAATAAAAAATCAGTCTCCCTTTCACAACTACTTTCCATAATCCTTCTTCTACTCCCTAATATTCCACTACCACTTTCCCCTCCCACACCTCAGCCAGAATTTAATAACATAATAACGGTTTCTCATTCATTGTGTACCAATGCCTTTGAGTGGTAGCAAATTAATACCACAGGTATTAACATTCTGAGCAGTTGATACATGGGCTTGATGATACAATCGAAGGAAATGCACCACCAAATACTTCTATTACCTTTAATTACCCAGAGTTTCATCTCTAGTAATTTTAAAATCCCCAATAATACTGACAGATAAACTGCTGTGTCTGGGGACTGAACCCTAGCATGGATGGAAGGAAAGCCACTTAAATTCTATGCAGTCCAATCCACAGCTTTGATTAATCATTCAATTACACATTTCTTCAATGGTTTCAAACTCTTGCTACATTAGCTACAGCTATTTTTATAGTATTATTAACCTGATGAAGATTACTTATAAATTAATAATATTTTAAATGTGAGGAATTTTGCAAAGTTTGCATACTTCTAATGCAAAGTCATAAGAAAAGAAGCATTTTATAAGAAAAGTAATAGTGGGACAGTCAAAAGAGCAAGTGATTAGGTTGAGATGGGTTGGATTTGGGGTAGTTATAATAATAGTATAAATGTACTGTATATTGTATTTTCAGGTAAATAAAGCACATCATCTACATCTACATTAATAGCCAGCTAGTCATTTTTCAGCATGTGCCACGGGGATTATCTATTCAAAATAGATAGAAAAGATGATAAAAATTACAGTGTATGATTAGCTACAATTAGGTTTGGTGAAGGAATGAGACATTTAGATAAGATGTGAAGGTTTGCTTTCCTCACTGAGCCAGAATCCTCTAAGTAGAAAAAGAGACCTTACATTGCATTGAATTCAGAGAGACCAAGTTGAATGCTACTACCCAGTATGACTCATACCATGGCTCATGGCATCAGTAACCAATTATAACAGCCATGAGAAAGGATGAGACTCAAGTGACAGGTAAACAAATAGATTTTTCCCCATACAAAGTAGAGGAAAAATATTTCATTAATGAAGATATAGTAAGAGGATAAACAGCAAGTGGCATGTGATGGAAATTGGATGCATGTGGGGCAATGGATATACTATAGAAATATCTATGACAACTTAGATAAAGTAAGTTTGTTTTCTTGGTCATTTGTTCATAGGAAACTACTTTTGGCATCTTAGAGAATTTTCAAATTTCTATAATAAATAAGTATCAATAATATTTTTTAAAGTCAAATTAGAAAATCATTATAGGGATTGTTGAAATTCATTTTTTCTATTCAATCATCACAGTAATGATTTTTTAGTGATTGATATCAAGTAGATGCATGTTATTTACCAGAAAATACAACAATTTTAATATCACAATAACTTACCTTTGAAACCAACTATTACTTCACTCTTAAATATATCAACCACTGAAATTTGTTCCATCTACAGTGTCAGGTTTGCTCATCAAATACACAAATTTTATTTTTCACGGTATTGACTATCACTCAATAACAACCAAGTCAATGATTTGAGATGGTTCTTAAATTGAAGTCAATCTTTCAGATGATGCTTGAAGTGTAATGGAGCAGTATGTACACATATTTCTGAATGGATATTTTAATTAAAAAGCTCACAGGTGAAAAGACGACCACCTTTCCACCACATAAAGGAATTAGCACTTTTGAATACTTATCCAGGAGATAATCATAAAATCTTTTCTGACAAAAAACTCAGAACTAACCCACATTCATGATTGTTAAAAGTTAAAATTGTACACAATATTATGTTCAAGGATTAGCATGGCACACATATGCACCAGTCAAATCTGAATTCAACAGTCAATGTTGGGATCAGCACACTTGCACAATTTTCTTCTGGGCAAAATATTTAGAGCTAAATGAATACACATTGCTAAAACATAGTTGTCAAGATTTCACCTCGGAATGCCCTTAACAAGAGCACCAGTTGAAAACAACCACCACAAATCAATAGAGATCTCATTGTCAACATTACGCAGGAACAAACTTTCTCTTGGAGCCTACAACAGGTGAATCATCTTCTGGAGAGGAACCTCTTGGCCTCTTTTGTTGACCAGCCCTCTCTCTGTGAGTGGACACCTCTTGTGAGCTGGGGAACTGGGGTGAGGATGGAGATGATCGAGGAGAAGTAGCAGGAGGCCTCTGTGTCCTCCCCTCTGTCTCCTCCCCCTCCTCCTGGGACATCTTCTTGAGCAGAGCATCTCCCAGTATAGGGATGGGAATGGGGATTGGCACAGGAATTGGGAGAATGATAGGGTAAGGTACTAACATGGTGACAGGGGGCAGGAGTGATGGAGGCTGTGGGACAGGAGGGATTCTAGGTGGAGGTGGTTGCAGAGATGAGGGACCATTGGGAATGACATGTGTGGGGAGAGTTTCAGCCCTAGGGCGGAGGAAACGGGAAAAGTGTGCCTCTGGAGGGAGGATGGGGAGAGGAATATGAGGAGGAAAGTGAGGAGGCAAGAATGGAGGAGCAGGGGGAATGGGAAGTGGGGGCATGAACCCAGGAGGAGTGCGTTGGGGAAGAGTTGGGGTTTTTCGTGGCACCCTTACAAATGCTGGATGCCGCACCTGCTGGAAAGGACCTGCCCCAGAAGCACCCACTGGAGGAATGGGAGGAGGAATAGAAGGCATGGCCTCTTCTGACAGCCTCCGCTTCTTTCTTCTGTGCTCCTTTGATTTCTTCTCAGGGGGCTTTGAACCTGGGACATCAGTAGAGAGAGTTCGCCTTTGCTGCCTCCGTGGAGATGTCTCTGGGTCCCCTTCTGCCTCCTCTGGTTCCTCATCTTCTTCCTCCTCCTCGTCTTCCTCCCGTCCACCATCCTCACCAACTTCCCTGCAGTCCCTCATCCAGAGATCAGGAGTGATGATGAGGGATTGCCCAGTGGTGGTGGATGAGGTGGACGCTGATGCCTCAGCTTTCAGCTGTGCAAGGTGAGCCTGAGTCTCCTTGCAGAAGATGTTCATCTTGTATTGGTTTAAACACTTGTCACTGAGGAGTACAGAAGAAGAACTCATAAACTGGGTGTCATATTCTAGCTTTTTTAAAACCTTTTCACTCACATTCCAGCAGAAAGATTCTTAATCAACTATGAGATCCAAATTATTGATTTTCATAGGCTTCTCAACTCACACACTGTGACACCAATAAGAGTTATAAAGCAAATTCAATCGGTTGTAACACAAACAATTGCTTCAGATTACACTGAAGTAATGCATCTCTCATAAATTAAAAGGTACTCAAACAAAGATTAAATATTTACATAAATAAATAGATGGTAACTAAAATCTGTGTATGATGGTTATTATATTTTGTTCCAAATGCATGATTGAGGGGTCAAGAGATCATAATTTTGAAGTTGCAAATAAGAGAAAATTTGGATCTCCGGCCCTCAACAGATTCTCTTAGTAATATTAATACTGAAGGAACAATTTAAAAGGGATACTTGATGGAAGACAACATGTAATTATCCTTACTAGATGAACTCCAGCTTCACACATTAACATTTGGAGTTATCATATGTAGCATTAGTTAATCTTTCCTTATCATTCATTACAGAATTGGTTTAAGTATGGTGATTTCAGTTTATATAATACATATTGCAAAAAATTAAAAGTAATGAAAACCATGATTAATATAATGCTCACTGTTGAGCATAACATAGAAAAAAGGTTCGAAATGTTCATTGCAGTTTGAAAAATTTCACTATACATACTTCTTTTTAGAGTTACAGAAAAGCAACCAATTAAAATTACTGATATTCATGAATTATGTTTTTTACATCTATAAATAAATGTATAATATATGTGTACACATATCTTGTATGTGAAAATAAACAAGCATATACGTAAGCACTTACACACAAAACCCTCTAGATATTCCATCTTCATGACAACATGATTCCCTACAAAGAATTTCTTACCATGATCTGAGGAGCTTTACTACCTTCATTAAGTCTAACTTGAACAGAGGAAATACAGCAGGTGTAAAAGTCTTATCCAGCAATTACTTCTTCTTTTCAATTTTCTTTGCGTGTCTATAAAGATTTTATTTATGCTATGGAAGAAAGTATTAGTGAAATATTAACAAAAATTAGTGAAATAAATAATATACAATGTTTTCTTCATAGCTTACAATGTTTACAATGCATGATGATTCAAATATCCATCACTATCTTTCATAAGAGATGCAAATCTCGTAAATCTTATAAATAAAATATGTGTTTATATAAATACAAGTAGCCAACATTGAAAAGGTTTCCAGGAACATAATGCTGCCTATCAATTTTATATATTTTGTTACTGTGATGATTGTGCAGACAAAATGCTTTTCGAGAATTAGCATGTCAATTTCAAAATATACATTTTAAAAATATTACCCATGTAAAAATAATGGAATTTATCCTGAAAATAACAAAATTACCTCCCAATAAACTAATAAATGAGGAAATTAACCAATTTCATCTGAGGTGAAACGTGTTTCAATAGTATTTATTTGTTCTTATGCTCTGTTAAATTTATCTTTAAGGCTGGGGAATGTAGCAAGGACTGCCTTTAGGGAAACCAATTTGAGATGGGTTAAAGTATGTATACACAAATAGAAATGAGTAATTAAATTATTTAAGGGTTTTATTATCTCCCTCACATTACATGTGAAGTCAGTCTCTCCTGACTCTAGTTGCCACTAGTAATATACCGCATTTCTTTCTTCCTTAAGTACTGTATTAATAGAATTTAATTTACATTTTTTCATCCAACTCCAATTGACTCCTAAACACAAATCAAAATCTTACAATTTAATTTAGACCTGTAGGTGTTGATATCTTTATAATAAGAAAAGCAGTATATTATATGTGGCATCACAAATTCAAGAGAAACTGATTCGTCATGGATCTCTAGGGAGATAATGAAAGTCTTGTAATTGACAGATAAGTCACTTTAATCTACTCTTCTTTGATTTGTCTTCATCATTACCCGATAAAATAATTCTAAAATTTATGTATTTGTAAAAGCTCATCACCAAATATGCATCAAAAAGTAGTCATCACTAATAATTGATTGGCCACAACAAGAAACTCTTAGCAGCATATTTAGAATACAATATTTCTCTCACATTTAAACAAATATTTTATAGTTCCTATCCTTTCTGGAAATGGACAGTGACTAATGAGACATCCTATACTACTCTCATTAACATAATATATTACTCACCTACAAAACTGCAGCTGAGTTTCACCATCTTGGAAGTCAACGTAGGCCACTGTGTGACGAACATGTCTACACCAATCACAAGCTTTGCTTCTTTTGAAGGATGCTCGACGACATTGAGTGAAACATATCTGCAAAGGAATGAGATTTTACCATCTCTAATCTGTACCAGCAAATAAGGAAAACATTACCCAGAAAATTAAAGTATTTCAAAACCAGCGACAGTATACATGCGTCATCTTGATGGAGATCATTTATACTTTGTTTTGAACAATATCTGACATGGGAATTGAGTTAAATTTACTAATTCAAACATTAAAAAAAGTTTCAGATTTTTCTCTACATAAATATTACAGAATTCTAAGCATAAAATGTATGGATGAATGCTAAATAAAATATACTGAAATATTTTATCAATGGAAATGATGACATTTCATGTTGCTGGGAGAGCAATTGTATATTATTTTATTACATAGAGCGTCGTGCTGAGCCATTTTGCCATCTGAGGCAGGATGTCATACGCTGCCTTTTATTTCACTCCCAAGTCATTTTGCTTGATTTGAATCAAAGTAGTTTATGAAACAAAGAGAGTAATAAGCATCTCTTAACAGAAATTCATATTTACAATTAAAAACATATACATTATTACTATTATAGATTGTATAATGCTATTGGTTTGACAAAAATGAAAAATAATTCTAATTTATCATGATAGAACCTTATTATTGATTTGCACAAGTCAATGAAAACTTGCGACCCTTTTTCTAAGAATAGTTGAACCTGTGAAGTTATATCACAAGTTCGGTTCAAGAAAATCTATATAGTACTAGAATTTACAAAGGAAATTTTACTTAATCAGGAGAAACCAAGTGGTCTAGGTAAATTTATCTAAGCTGCTTTGTTAAAGACAACTGCTAAATAAACAATCCATGGAGGCAGCCGAAATGTTGTTGAAATCCATGAGAGAGGAAGGATATATACTTTTCTACACAAAACAAGTAAGTGGAAAAATATATTATCATTATTAAAAATATGTATCTTCTTGTCTGACAACTGCTTTATTAAATATTAGTTTAAGTAAGCAATTAGTTAAATAATGTATACCTGCTTGATATTAGAGAAAAAACATATGACAAAAGTCTGAAGCAGCCCAAAAATCAATCCTGAATCTCTGAAAATCAGATGCTGGTTAGGTGCTCTACATACCAACCACCAACCACCTGGCAAGAGGTAAATGCATGTTTTGGTCTAGTCTCTGTCAGACTTTTTCTCCTTCAATTCCTTCTCAAATATTAATTTATTTCAAGGAATATTGTTGATATTACATTAGAATATTATAGAAAAAAATAATTGATATACTTGTCAATTCTGACCACCTACGGTACTAGACGAGACAAAAGCAGGCACCCAGTCATTTGCCCAGATAACATTGGTTCTTTTTCATCAGAATCTAACTATTGGCTCACCTCTGAGCAGAAAGCTTTGGTGGTAGTGGAAGTGACAGATGAAGAGCCCCCATTCCTGACAGACAATGTTGTGGTGGTGGAAGGTGCAGTGATGGGTAGACTGCTGGCTGCACGGCCACACCAAGAGCATAGCAGCGCCTCACTGGTCGTCGGCGGAAGAGATGCAGGAGAGTGTGGAGATGAAGAGGATGCATCTGCCGAAGATTCCTCCAGAACAACACTTGGCCCTGTGAAATCCAAGGAAACATTACTTCCTGACACTCAATCACAGAAAAGTTACTCAAAGCTTAAAGAAGAACGCCGATTTAAGGCAGATATCTTTACTAATCATTGCTACAGCTGTTCTAATAAATACTTCTGAATGAACATCATTATGTCCAAACCTGAAGATGAGGCTTATGCATTGAAAGCAGTTGTCCATTGAATCAAAGAATTGTGGAAAACTGAAGACTCAATGTTTTTATTTGATCATGAATGATAAAAATATTCATTCATTTTGCATTTTCATAGTTTTCGGTGACTATTAAAGAATAACATTTAAGTTTTTATGAACTAATTATATTTATCGTCTTTTATAAATTTTTATCGTCTACTATAAATACCGGTTCTTTTGGTATCTAAGGTAACATTAAAATCATATTGTCTCTGTCCTTAATAAGACCGCTTGGTAAATCCCGATAGCGTTCGTTTTACTACTTATCTCCATGGAAACAGACGATTTAATAAATTAGACGCCCACAGTCCTTTCCAGTCTCCGAAAGTAATTTTCGAGATCTATCTTCAGTCGTCAATCAACTATTTGAATATTTACTATTAATTTAATCATTAATTTATTATCAATAATAATGAAGTTGATAGCCAAGTGGGCAACGTGTTGGACTTCTGTGAAAGGGGTCCCGGGATCGATTCCCGGTGGAGCCTACGTGCGAAATTATTAAAGCTGTCGAAACACTTTTAGCAACACTAGACTTGAAATCGATACATTTTATTGAATTACTTTGTTTTTGATTCATTTTGTAAACATTTTCATATAATAACCGGCAATTTTGGTATATAGGCGTAAAAATTCCTATTAGAATTCCTGACTAGAGTAGAGGAACCTGCGGTCTTTAGGCCAAAGGCAGCTCTGTTTTCCTGAAACAAATGTAAGTGTTTAAATACTTTTGTTTCCCAGTCTTCTTTAGTATATTAAATAAAAAGGAGAATACACTACTAGATTTACTTAGCAATCATAGTAGCTTTCATTCGCAGAATATCGGAGTTCAACTACTTGAAAGTAGGTAATGCGCGGCCAGATGATTTCACGTGCGGCCTAATAGATTCTTTTAATACCGAATGGTATACATGCATGCAGCCCTCCGATGACAAAGGTTCCTAGTCCTTGCAAGTTAAATGCAGCGCTTTTTTATTTTATTCCACGGACGTTTAACGTGAATATGACCGAAATCATTCGAAAATGAAAGCGCCTATGGCGTTTGCCTCACCCATCGGCATAGTCCAGCGTATCATGAATTAATGATACGCTGGAAATAATGAATGAAGTATTATCGATGGCAATTTTTACACGATTAATGCATAGCAAATGAGAAAATAGAAAATATATAGTAATTAATCAGTAATCAAAGTCATTGCTACTTTTGTTGCTGAGAAGAAATGAAAAATCTGGGATAAGAATTTTAACAAAATCGAATTCAGTTCCTGCGCTTGGATCTAACACAAAATGGAGAGGGGTCACAACTGGGAGGAGAAAAGTATGAAATTGCAATACGTCATATTTTTAGTATGATGTATTAGTCTTATTTACAGAGAAGGTAACTTGGGATCTCTTATCTTTACTTAGGTAACTCATTCGAATTATCGGAATTTTTACGTTCAATCATTTTATGATAAACATGAGCATATTTTAATTACATTTATGACTCTCCATAAAACAACTCCTTGGGTAATATCCGATTCGTTGCCGACAATTTTTATCTATTAATCGAATAAAATGTTCCCTTATCAAAGTATAACTGAAGGTTTATGATGGGAGTGAAATCGTCAAATTTTCGAGTCGAAAATTCTAATTTCAGAATAAAAACTCACTGATGTGTCTCCGTTTATTCTTCACGGAACCATTTTTCAATGTCATTTATAAGAATGGCGAGAAAGTAAATACACACTAGATTTTAATGATCGTATTTACCATCAAGGCGCCGGCGTTTGGTTATTCTTTTGAAGAAATCTCGGAATATTGTAGCAAATGTTGCGTGATTCGGATCCGAGGTCTATTGTGAACGATAAAAGTAAAACACTTCATTGAGTTCCCTTTTCTATGGTACTTGTCTGTTACCTCTGTTGATTATTCCTCTAGTTCACGAAAACGATTCCCTTGTAAAATCGCATAGGAAATGAAGCCCGCAAACGATTTATGTGAACTTTATATTGATTTCCTTGGGAAACGTTTGACTCGTCCGTCGTTGAACTGGAAACCACTGAGTACATGGAAACTACCTCATTAGCTATGTTGATAAGATGTTTAATAACAATAATAATACGTCTCTTCCATTTAACTCAAATGAGCCAAGCTTGAATGTCGGGCAACGTTTGGCTCTCGGGTTTTAGGGAGAGATAAAAAATTATTTTTATTTCACTGACATAATATTTATCCTCAGGTAACAAAAGTTAAGCAGCACCGACATCATTCTAACGTAGACTGCCGTTCATAGACCATTCTTGCTATTTCTATAACATTTACTAAATTACATCCGATTTTTTTACATAAAATATTATTTTCAAGTCATTATAAGTATGTGGGCGTGTAGCTATAGCCTAAGCGAATGGCGTTTCCCAAAGAGTCATCAAAGTGATCGTCCCGCTTAAATCCATCCGCAGCTGAACTCAGGGAAAGTGGCAATTCTGAAGAGGTCGCCCTAAACAAAGATGGTGACTTGAATCGAAAGTGGCGGTGGCAGAATTAGAATCGATTTGAGTTGAGGCCATAGTGAAAGGATAGTTCCAGGAATCGAGGATTAAGGGTTCGCCGCGGATTCTTGGAACGACAGGTGAGGGAGAGAAGCGCGGAGTGCGACGGCTGAATGAGACCCTTGATCATCCGTGCAGGGTGGGTCGTACCATGCTCCTGGGGTGGGGTTAGGTCTCTCACAAGGGCCTAATGGTTTGAATTTCCGAGTCCTCGGGAGACAAAGAACATGCTACCCCAGAATTGAATTCATAACGGTGTTGCAGTTCGTTAAAATTTGTGTCAGCAGAATTTGGGTACTCGAAAGAGAAAAAAGGCAGTAAATGAAGCGAAAAATGCAGATATAAAACTATTAATGCTAATATATTGTTCTTAGTGTTATTATCCATTGCAGCGAAGGGGGGGGTCAGTGCTAAACCCGACCCCAAGAGGGTTAAATTCTTTAAGAAAGACAATCTAGATCTCCAAATTCGGAAAGATTCAATTACCTTGCCACACATACAGTTAATACCCATTCAATTACCTTGCCACAGCCAGTTAATTCTTTAGAGGGAAATTTTTTTCTTGTAAGATGTAGCGTGCATAATTATCCCGGCAAATGTAAGGTAGACATACTTTCGTTTCCTCATTTGTCTTGCCCCCCCCCCAATTGGTATATCCTGGTTGCGCTCCTGACCTCGTATTGTTGTTCTCATTGTTAACTTTTGATATCCAAAGAGAAAAACATAATTAGTAATCACGATTCTTTAATCATTCCATTTATTAAGAGAATAACAGGAGTGAAAAGTTGCGACAAGGCTGGGACTCGAACCCATCTCTCCCACTNATTGTTGAAATTCATTTTTTCTATTCAATCATCACAGTAATGATTTTTTAGTGATTGATATCAAGTAGATGCATGTTATTTACCAGAAAATACAACAATTTTAATATCACAATAACTTACCTTTGAAACCAACTATTACTTCACTCTTAAATATATCAACCACTGAAATTTGTTCCATCTACAGTGTCAGGTTTGCTCATCAAATACACAAATTTTATTTTTCACGGTATTGACTATCACTCAATAACAACCAAGTCAATGATTTGAGATGGTTCTTAAATTGAAGTCAATCTTTCAGATGATGCTTGAAGTGTAATGGAGCAGTATGTACACATATTTCTGAATGGATATTTTAATTAAAAAGCTCACAGGTGAAAAGACGACCACCTTTCCACCACATAAAGGAATTAGCACTTTTGAATACTTATCCAGGAGATAATCATAAAATCTTTTCTGACAAAAAACTCAGAACTAACCCACATTCATGATTGTTAAAAGTTAAAATTGTACACAATATTATGTTCAAGGATTAGCATGGCACACATATGCACCAGTCAAATCTGAATTCAACAGTCAATGTTGGGATCAGCACACTTGCACAATTTTCTTCTGGGCAAAATATTTAGAGCTAAATGAATACACATTGCTAAAACATAGTTGTCAAGATTTCACCTCGGAATGCCCTTAACAAGAGCACCAGTTGAAAACAACCACCACAAATCAATAGAGATCTCATTGTCAACATTACGCAGGAACAAACTTTCTCTTGGAGCCTACAACAGGTGAATCATCTTCTGGAGAGGAACCTCTTGGCCTCTTTTGTTGACCAGCCCTCTCTCTGTGAGTGGACACCTCTTGTGAGCTGGGGAACTGGGGTGAGGATGGAGATGATCGAGGAGAAGTAGCAGGAGGCCTCTGTGTCCTCCCCTCTGTCTCCTCCCCCTCCTCCTGGGACATCTTCTTGAGCAGAGCATCTCCCAGTATAGGGATGGGAATGGGGATTGGCACAGGAATTGGGAGAATGATAGGGTAAGGTACTAACATGGTGACAGGGGGCAGGAGTGATGGAGGCTGTGGGACAGGAGGGATTCTAGGTGGAGGTGGTTGCAGAGATGAGGGACCATTGGGAATGACATGTGTGGGGAGAGTTTCAGCCCTAGGGCGGAGGAAACGGGAAAAGTGTGCCTCTGGAGGGAGGATGGGGAGAGGAATATGAGGAGGAAAGTGAGGAGGCAAGAATGGAGGAGCAGGGGGAATGGGAAGTGGGGGCATGAACCCAGGAGGAGTGCGTTGGGGAAGAGTTGGGGTTTTTCGTGGCACCCTTACAAATGCTGGATGCCGCACCTGCTGGAAAGGACCTGCCCCAGAAGCACCCACTGGAGGAATGGGAGGAGGAATAGAAGGCATGGCCTCTTCTGACAGCCTCCGCTTCTTTCTTCTGTGCTCCTTTGATTTCTTCTCAGGGGGCTTTGAACCTGGGACATCAGTAGAGAGAGTTCGCCTTTGCTGCCTCCGTGGAGATGTCTCTGGGTCCCCTTCTGCCTCCTCTGGTTCCTCATCTTCTTCCTCCTCCTCGTCTTCCTCCCGTCCACCATCCTCACCAACTTCCCTGCAGTCCCTCATCCAGAGATCAGGAGTGATGATGAGGGATTGCCCAGTGGTGGTGGATGAGGTGGACGCTGATGCCTCAGCTTTCAGCTGTGCAAGGTGAGCCTGAGTCTCCTTGCAGAAGATGTTCATCTTGTATTGGTTTAAACACTTGTCACTGAGGAGTACAGAAGAAGAACTCATAAACTGGGTGTCATATTCTAGCTTTTTTAAAACCTTTTCACTCACATTCCAGCAGAAAGATTCTTAATCAACTATGAGATCCAAATTATTGATTTTCATAGGCTTCTCAACTCACACACTGTGACACCAATAAGAGTTATAAAGCAAATTCAATCGGTTGTAACACAAACAATTGCTTCAGATTACACTGAAGTAATGCATCTCTCATAAATTAAAAGGTACTCAAACAAAGATTAAATATTTACATAAATAAATAGATGGTAACTAAAATCTGTGTATGATGGTTATTATATTTTGTTCCAAATGCATGATTGAGGGGTCAAGAGATCATAATTTTGAAGTTGCAAATAAGAGAAAATTTGGATCTCCGGCCCTCAACAGATTCTCTTAGTAATATTAATACTGAAGGAACAATTTAAAAGGGATACTTGATGGAAGACAACATGTAATTATCCTTACTAGATGAACTCCAGCTTCACACATTAACATTTGGAGTTATCATATGTAGCATTAGTTAATCTTTCCTTATCATTCATTACAGAATTGGTTTAAGTATGGTGATTTCAGTTTATATAATACATATTGCAAAAAATTAAAAGTAATGAAAACCATGATTAATATAATGCTCACTGTCGAGCATAACATAGAAAAAAGGTTCGAAATGTTCATTGCAGTTTGAAAAATTTCACTATACATACTTCTTTTTAGAGTTACAGAAAAGCAACCAATTAAAATTACTGATATTCATGAATTATGTTTTTTACATCTATAAATAAATGTATAATATATGTGTACACATATCTTGTATGTGAAAATAAACAAGCATATACGTAAGCACTTACACACAAAACCCTCTAGATATTCCATCTTCATGACAACATGATTCCCTACAAAGAATTTCTTACCATGATCTGAGGAGCTTTACTACCTTCATTAAGTCTAACTTGAACAGAGGAAATACAGCAGGTGTAAAAGTCTTATCCAGCAATTACTTCTTCTTTTCAATTTTCTTTGCGTGTCTATAAAGATTTTATTTATGCTATGGAAGAAAGTATTAGTGAAATATTAACCAAAATTAGTGAAATATAAATAATATACAATGTTTTCTTCATAGCTTACAATGTTTACAATGCATGATGATTCAAATATCCATCACTATCTTTCATAAGAGATGCAAATCTCGTAAATCTTATAAATAAAATATGTGTTTATATAAATACAAGTAGCCAACATTGAAAAGGTTTCCAGGAACATAATGCTGCCTATCAATTTTATATATTTTGTTACTGTGATGATTGTGCAGACAAAATGCTTTTCGAGAATTAGCATGTCAATTTCAAAATATACATTTTAAAAATATTACCCATGTAAAAATAATGGAATTTATCCTGAAAATAACAAAATTACCTCCCAATAAACTAATAAATGAGGAAATTAACCAATTTCATCTGAGGTGAAACGTGTTTCAATAGTATTTATTTGTTCTTATGCTCTGTTAAATTTATCTTTAAGGCTGGGGAATGTAGCAAGGACTGCCTTTAGGGAAACCAATTTGAGATGGGTTAAAGTATGTATACACAAATAGAAATGAGTAATTAAATTATTTAAGGGTTTTATTATCTCCCTCACATTACATGTGAAGTCAGTCTCTCCTGACTCTAGTTGCCACTAGTAATATACCGCATTTCTTTCTTCCTTAAGTACTGTATTAATAGAATTTAATTTACATTTTTTCATCCAACTCCAATTGACTCCTAAACACAAATCAAAATCTTACAATTTAATTTAGACCTGTAGGTGTTGATATCTTTATAATAAGAAAAGCAGTATATTATATGTGGCATCACAAATTCAAGAGAAACTGATTCGTCATGGATCTCTAGGGAGATAATGAAAGTCTTGTAATTGACAGATAAGTCACTTTAATCTACTCTTCTTTGATTTGTCTTCATCATTACCCGATAAAATAATTCTAAAATTTATGTATTTGTAAAAGCTCATCACCAAATATGCATCAAAAAGTAGTCATCACTAATAATTGATTGGCCACAACAAGAAACTCTTAGCAGCATATTTAGAATACAATATTTCTCTCACATTTAAACAAATATTTTATAGTTCCTATCCTTTCTGGAAATGGACAGTGACTAATGAGACATCCTATACTACTCTCATTAACATAATATATTACTCACCTACAAAACTGCAGCTGAGTTTCACCATCTTGGAAGTCAACGTAGGCCACTGTGTGACGAACATGTCTACACCAATCACAAGCTTTGCTTCTTTTGAAGGATGCTCGACGACATTGAGTGAAACATATCTGCAAAGGAATGAGATTTTACCATCTCTAATCTGTACCAGCAAATAAGGAAAACATTACCCAGAAAATTAAAGTATTTCAAAACCAGCGACAGTATACATGCGTCATCTTGATGGAGATCATTTATACTTTGTTTTGAACAATATCTGACATGGGAATTGAGTTAAATTTACTAATTCAAACATTAAAAAAAGTTTCAGATTTTTCTCTACATAAATATTACAGAATTCTAAGCATAAAATGTATGGATGAATGCTAAATAAAATATACTGAAATATTTTATCAATGGAAATGATGACATTTCATGTTGCTGGGAGAGCAATTGTATATTATTTTATTACATAGAGCGTCGTGCTGAGCCATTTTGCCATCTGAGGCAGGATGTCATACGCTGCCTTTTATTTCACTCCCAAGTCATTTTGCTTGATTTGAATCAAAGTAGTTTATGAAACAAAGAGAGTAATAAGCATCTCTTAACAGAAATTCATATTTACAATTAAAAACATATACATTATTACTATTATAGATTGTATAATGCTATTGGTTTGACAAAAATGAAAAATAATTCTAATTTATCATGATAGAACCTTATTATTGATTTGCACAAGTCAATGAAAACTTGCGACCCTTTTTCTAAGAATAGTTGAACCTGTGAAGTTATATCACAAGTTCGGTTCAAGAAAATCTATATAGTACTAGAATTTACAAAGGAAATTTTACTTAATCAGGAGAAACCAAGTGGTCTAGGTAAATTTATCTAAGCTGCTTTGTTAAAGACAACTGCTAAATAAACAATCCATGGAGGCAGCCGAAATGTTGTTGAAATCCATGAGAGAGGAAGGATATATACTTTTCTACACAAAACAAGTAAGTGGAAAAATATATTATCATTATTAAAAATATGTATCTTCTTGTCTGACAACTGCTTTATTAAATATTAGTTTAAGTAAGCAATTAGTTAAATAATGTATACCTGCTTGATATTAGAGAAAAAACATATGACAAAAGTCTGAAGCAGCCCAAAAATCAATCCTGAATCTCTGAAAATCAGATGCTGGTTAGGTGCTCTACATACCAACCACCACCAACCACCAACCACCTGGCAAGAGGTAAATGCATGTTTTGGTCTAGTCTCTGTCAGACTTTTTCTCCTTCAATTCCTTCTCAAATATTAATTTATTTCAAGGAATATTGTTGATATTACATTAGAAAATTATAGAAAAAAATAATTGATATACTTGTCAATTCTGACCACCTACGGTACTAGACGAGACAAAAGCAGGCACCCAGTCATTTGCCCAGATAACATTGGTTCTTTTTCATCAGAATCTAACTATTGGCTCACCTCTGAGCAGAAAGCTTTGGTGGTAGTGGAAGTGACAGATGAAGAGCCCCCATTCCTGACAGACAATGTTGTGGTGGTGGAAGGTGCAGTGATGGGTAGACTGCTGGCTGCACGGCCACACCAAGAGCATAGCAGCGCCTCACTGGTCGTCGGCGGAAGAGATGCAGGAGAGTGTGGAGATGAAGAGGATGCATCTGCCGAAGATTCCTCCAGAACAACACTTGGCCCTGTGAAATCCAAGGAAACATTACTTCCTGACACTCAATCACAGAAAAATTACTCAAAGCTTAAAGAAGAACGCCGATTTAAGGCAGATATCTTTACTAATCATTGCTACAGCTGTTCTAATAAATACTTCTGAATGAACATCGTTATGTCCAAACCTGAAGATGAGGCTTATGCATTGAAAGCAGTTGTCCATTGAATCAAAGAATTGTGGAAAACTGAAGACTCAATGTTTTTATTTTTGATCATGAATGATAAAAATATTCATTCATTTTGCATTTTCATAGTTTTCGGTGACTATTAAAGAATAACATTTAAGTTTTTATGAACTAATTATATTTATCGTCTTTTATAAATTTTTATCGTCTACTATAAATACCGGTTCTTTTGGTATCTAAGGTAACATTAAAATCATATTGTCTCT
>KZ308372.1:900393-959602 GCA_000376725.2 Ladona fulva
TTTTTCTTCAATTCTATCATAATGTTGGAGGTGTAGCTCAGAACTTGGGTCGCACTTCCTGTTACAACTGTGGATCCCGGAAAGGCAACGCGTTTGACTTCCGTGAAAGAGGTCCCGAGCTCGATTCCCGGAGGGGCCTACGTGCGAAATGACCAAAGCAGTCACTATTGACAATACTACTTCCTGTTCCTATTGTTCTATGATATAAATTAATCTGTTGACTTCATATTGCGACTTTTTTCCGGTTCAATTCCTTAATTTCAGGCAATGTTCTCGCGATTATCCAAAATATTAATCCTTTCTTTAGCTATGAACTGACGAAGATAAATGCGTAGAGAAGGGAATCGAAGAGAATTCGTTATCTTAGTTGACACCCGATCGCCATTCGGATGGGGAAAAAGAGCATTAAAAAAAGAGGCATTTCATGTTTCACGTTTTTAATGAGGAATGAGTTCGCTTGGGATGGGGTGTTCATTACACAGGGGCTGCAAGCGGCATCATTAGTTCTTCCATCTCGGATTTCACGAGCCTTCCGCCATCTTTAATTACTGCCTCAGAGCACGGGGAAGAGAAGAAATAATTAAATTAAATTCCACTTCCATAAAACATCGTTTTTTTTATTTATCCAATACGACAAGGACTGGCTGAGGTAAACAGACACGATCGGAGGTAATTAGTCGTTTTAATTTCGGCAGGAAGACAGGGTCGCTCATTTCCTTGGCTTCATTGCGTCTCCATCATTATTCTCCAATTTCTCGCGATTCTCCGTACATTGTCATGCAGCGCGTTTCATACATCACATTTAAGACTCCATTTACTCACGATACTGCCCCATAATACTTCAATTTTCTAGCTTTGCATATATATTTTTTCATAAACGGCGCTAAAAAAATCAAGGGTTTCCTGTGCGTATGCATTTATAAATAAATATATATCAGGGCTTAGCTAGGATTTCTATTGGGGGTTTCAGAGCCAAGGGATAACACGAAAAAAATATAATAAAATGAAAACAGATATATATCTTCATATACACTATACGCTAACTCGGGCCTAACCTTGTCATTAAAGGATCCAACAATAATATAAATAAATAACAATTTCTTTGTGATGTTTACTGTTTTATTAAATTAGTTTTAGTTAATTTTCTTACAGTATTGCTCAAGTGATTTCCATATACACAGTCATATTCACACCTTTTAGCTTGTATTATAGGTAGGTTTGCGCAGGTTTTTCACGTCTTTCTTCCTCGTGGGCATTTTTCTGCTGAGGTTATTTTTTCTTAAGATATTACTTATTTTAAAATTTCTTTTGGAATAGTGTCTTCAAAACTTAATTTCTGTGTGTTCTTTACAATTCCTTTTCGAGCAAGCACTGAGCTGCATTTGCTATTAAATAATGCTACTCTAGATTACCAAGGAGAGCCAGAAACTACTATGCTGGGGGAGAACAGGCGTCGGATATCGAAACACGACTCTGCTGGTGGAACAGATTAACAAGCATATTTAAAACAACTACACCTCTGTACAGATGTCGGCTGCAACTTTGTGACTTTTCTAAATGCTAATTATCTACTATGGGCTAAAAGAGGTATAATTTTTAACATACAATTCTAAATCAAGTTAATATATTTTCGAGTAAGTCGAGATATTTGCGAATTTAAGACAGTAGTGTTGCAAGCTTCAGCCTTAAGGAGGTAGCCAAGTTTTGATTCTGCATCAATGATCAATGTATTTAACCTGGAAGAACAGTTAGGCCTTTATTTGTTACTAAGATACTTGTTATAATGTAAGATTATTGCTCTGCTAGTTTAAATTCTGAATGTCTCGCATATACAAGTCGATTATAAATTATGTTTCACTGAAATTAATGCAAAGGCAGACCTATAGACGACAATAATGATTATGATGGCAATAATAATAATACAACTTTATTTGGGCGAAATTGAGTCTGTTAAGTCTTTTCTTACTTCCAACCCCTTATCATATGAAGTTTAAAAGAGATACGTTGAAAAAAAGTGCAAAGAAAATAAACCAAGTTTGCACTCAGGAAAAACCTAAGTTTAAAAAACCTAAGTTTGTACTTATATTTTTATTGTACACCACAGTAGAAAAACACAAAAACAGAAGAAGGGTTGTGTGAAAAACCTGCGAAGCCTAATGGGAGTTAAATAAAATTTAAAGATAAGTGAGGTCACGTCTGAAATGCAAACAAATTGGTGCAGAAACATCATTTCATAGACAAAACAACTAGAATTAACTTTTTATAAAAAAATAAGATAAAGACAATTACGAAATACAAATATCACGGATCCATCACAGGTCAGTATCAAGACAGCAAAAAAAGTTCTAAGTGCGNTCGAAACAAAAGAAGATGGCTTCACTGCATTGAAGCAATCGTCATTAGAAAGAATCTCCAAGATCAGGGTCTTGGAGACTTGGTTTAAATATCGGAATTTTCCATCCATTCTTTTCGTGTAAAACGATATTTGCAAACAATACGTTTGGTATATCCTGTGACAAGGTATAATAGCTATTTTGGTCAACTTTAACCCGCAGTAGCACGAGTCATTTATGTCCCTCCGGCTATGACTCGCTGGGAGGGAGATGTAAATCACTGTGATGCAACTAATTAACAGATTACAATGAAACTTCTAATTGTTTTAAGGAAAAATTACTTCGGTGAAATTGAGGAAGAAAAGTTAAATAATGACGGGCGGAGATTCCCTAAGGGCGCAAAGTAATCTAGAGAGCCCAGATCTGCGGTCAAAAGTCGATTTTTCGAACTTCTTCGAAAGGTCCCGAAACATTTTTTACTTCTAGCGACGTCGCTTTAATTAATTTATGTGGAATCAGAAATACAGCTAAATTCAACGATATCCAAGAGTAGAAAATGTTTTTATACAATTGGGAATATGGCGGTGCAATCAATTTTTTTCCTATGACAAAAACTATAGGATTACATAGAATTTAAACTTTTACGCCGATTAACAACGATGTAATACTTATTCGGAAATTTTAAAAAGCTCGTTGCGCTGAGACACCTTACATGCAACTCTGGATGAAATAGCGTTGCCCGAAGTCCTTTCTTTGCAATTGAACTTTATGCATCCCGAAAAAGCCGAGACTGGCTAAAAGTGCCGATTTTTGTGTATCTTTATAAAATTTATTTGCATATTTCTTCACGGCAAATTTAGTTCTTCGTCTGCGCCAGCAAAAAAAAGTAGCGCAAGAAGAATATAGGATTATCTTTAATTTGGTGTAAAAGTTATTCATATGCGTTGCGTATTAAGCTTGCAACGAGTAAACGAAGTCCAGGGGCACACAATTAAAAATCTGATGCAGTTATTCTAAAGAAGATAAAAGTCCATTTAAATTGGAAACGATACTTTTTCCTCCGTTGAAACCGTTTTTACAGAGAATTAGGCCTTCAAACTTGGGTGATACTGATGAGCAGAATTTCTCACATCTTCGCTCTTAAAATTCCACTAGCGGAATTGCTTTCTTTGCGATAATAGTTATCCAAGAACATTTAAATATTGCATTCTTAATTTTATAATGATTTTATACTCAATTTACACTTAGGCCGGTTAAAAGGACAGTATATTCCTGGGTACCTTTCCATTCTCGATCGATTGAGAAGATTTTGACCTATAAAAACCACTGTCTACCACCGCGTGCTCTCATAATACAATAAATGTGAATACTTACTGGAAGATGCAAAAATTTCAACGAACCTTAGCTGTCTTTCTGTTCGTTATTTATAGATTAGTCATCAGTTCGCCCGACTGTGTCAGATCGGTGGTGGTCGGTTTAAACAATGAGGTTTCAGCAAATTTTCAAATTAACCATCTTTTTTACACTGACATAGAAAATCTTTTATCACTTATCTGGTAAACAAAATGGTTTTATTTCGATTGTCAATTGTAGCTCAGAACTTGGGTCGCACTTCCTGTTACAACTGTGGATCCCGGAAAGGCAACGCGTTTGACTTCCGTGAAAGAGGTCCCGAGCTCGATTCCCGGAGGGGCCTACGTGCGAAATGACCAAAGCAGTCACTATTGACAATACTACTAATACTACGACTTCCTGTTCCTATTGTTCTATGATATAAATTAATCTGTTGACTTCATATTGCGACTTTTTTCCGGTTCAATTCCTTAATTTCAGGCAATGTTCTCGCGATTATCCAAAATATTAATCCTTTCTTTAGCTATGAACTGACGAAGATAAATGCGTAGAGAAGGGAATCGAAGAGAATTCGTTATCTTAGTTGACACCCGATCGCCATTCGGATGGGGAAAAAGAGCATTAAAAAAAAGAGGCATTTCATGTTTCACGTTTTTAATGAGGAATGAGTTCGCTTGGGATGGGGTGTTCATTACACAGGGGCTGCAAGCGGCATCATTAGTTCTTCCATCTCGGATTTCACGAGCCTTCCGCCATCTTTAATTACTGCCTCAGAGCACGGGGAAGAGAAGAAATAATTAAATTAAATTCCACTTCCATAAAACATCGTTTTTTTTATTTATCCAATACGACAAGGACTGGCTGAGGTAAACAGACACGATCGGAGGTAATTAGTCGTTTTAATTTCGGCAGGAAGACAGGGTCGCTCATTTCCTTGGCTTCATTGCGTCTCCATCATTATTCTCCAATTTCTCGCGATTCTCCGTACATTGTCATGCAGCGCGTTTCATACATCACATTTAAGACTCCATTTACTCACGATACTGCCCCATAATACTTCAATTTTCTATCTTTGCATATATATTTTTTCATAAACGGCGCTAAAAAAATCAAGGGTTTCCTGTGCGTATGCATTTATAAATAAATATATATCAGGGCTTAGCTAGGATTTCTATTGGGGGTTTCAGAGCCAAGGGATAACACGAAAAAAATATAATAAAATGAAAACAGATATATATCTTCATATACACTATACGCTAACTCGGGCCTAACCTTGTCATTAAAGGATCCAACAATAATATAAATAAATAACAATTTCTTTGTGATGTTTACTGTTTTATTAAATTAGTTTTAGTTAATTTTCTTACAGTATTGCTCAAGTGATTTCCATATACACAGTCATATTCACACCTTTTAGCTTGTATTATAGGTAGGTTTGCGCAGGTTTTTCACGTCTTTCTTCCTCGTGGGCATTTTTCTGCTGAGGTTATTTTTTCTTAAGATATTACTTAGGTTTTTTTACATCAAAAAATTCTTCTTAAGTTTTCTCCTCTCAATCTATTGACACATTTATTTGTTTTTATTTATGACGACTGGTTAGATCGAAGAATAGACCTTTTTAGTCTCAATCTCGCCTTAATGAAGACTTTATACACCATGAGAGTGGTCAGTGGCGTGGATAACTGTGAATGTTTAAAATATTTACATTTTTGTTTCCAATTTTCTATAAATCGAGGAATAAGCACCTTGTTGGTCGCTGCAGTTTATGTTCGTCCGATTATGCAATTCTTATTGCCATTAAAACACGATAAGGAAACAGTTTCTTGTATACAAGTACATTCTCTTGGAGGTATGCAAAAGAGTAGATCATTACGGTCGAAACAAAAGAAGATGGCTTCACTGCATTGAAGCAATCGTCATTAGAAAGAATCTCCAAGATCAGGGTCTTGGAGACTTGGTTTAAATATCGGAATTTTCCATCCATTCTTTTCGTGTAAAACGATATTTGCAAACAATACGTTTGGTATATCCTGTGACAAGGTATAATAGCTATTTTGGTCAACTTTAACCCGCAGTAGCACGAGTCATTTATGTCCCTCCGGCTATGACTCGCTGGGAGGGAGATGTAAATCACTGTGATGCAACTAATTAACAGATTACAATGAAACTTCTAATTGTTTTAAGGAAAAATTACTTCGGTGAAATTGAGGAAGAAAAGTTAAATAATGACGGGCGGAGATTCCCTAAGGGCGCAAAGTAATCTAGAGAGCCCAGATCTGCGGTCAAAAGTCGATTTTTCGAACTTCTTCGAAAGGTCCCGAAACATTTTTTACTTCTAGCGACGTCGCTTTAATTAATTTATGTGGAATCAGAAATACAGCTAAATTCAACGATATCCAAGAGTAGAAAATGTTTTTATACAATTGGGAATATGGCGGTGCAATCAATTTTTTTCCTATGACAAAAACTATAGGATTACATAGAATTTAAACTTTTACGCCGATTAACAACGATGTAATACTTATTCGGAAATTTTAAAAAGCTCATTGCGCTGAGACACCTTACATGCAACTCTGGATGAAATAGCGTTGCCCGAAGTCCTTTCTTTGCAATTGAACTTTATGCATCCCGAAAAAGCCGAGACTGGCTAAAAGTGCCGATTTTTGTGTATCTTTATAAAATTTATTTGCATATTTCTTCACGGCAAATTTAGTTCTTCGTCTGCGCCAGCAAAAAAAAGTAGCGCAAGAAGAATATAGGATTATCTTTAATTTGGTGTAAAAGTTATTCATATGCGTTGCGTATTAAGCTTGCAACGAGTAAACGAAGTCCAGGGGCACACAATTAAAAATCTGATGCAGTTATTCTAAAGAAGATAAAAGTCCATTTAAATTGGAAACGATACTTTTTCCTCCGTTGAAACCGTTTTTACAGAGAATTAGGCCTTCAAACTTGGGTGATACTGATGAGCAGAATTTCTCACATCTTCGCTCTTAAAATTCCACTAGCGGAATTGCTTTCTTTGCGATAATAGTTATCCAAGAACATTTAAATATTGCATTCTTAATTTTATAATGATTTTATACTCAATTTACACTTAGGCCGGTTAAAAGGACAGTATATTCCTGGGTACCTTTCCATTCTCGATCGATTGAGAAGATTTTGACCTATAAAAACCACTGTCTACCACCGCGTGCTCTCATAATACAATAAATGTGAATACTTACTGGAAGATGCAAAAATTTCAACGAACCTTAGCTGTCTTTCTGTTCGTTATTTATAGATTAGTCATCAGTTCGCCCGACTGTGTCAGATCGGTGGTGGTCGGTTTAAACAATGAGGTTTCAGCAAATTTTCAAATTAACCATCTTTTTTACACTGACATAGAAAATCTTTTATCACTTATCTGGTAAACAAAATGGTTTTATTTCGATTGTCAATTTGTTTAATAGCTTCACATATCTGAATTGGGATATGAGCACTGAAGTTTTGATGATTCAATCGAATGAATTCCTTCCTCAGGTATTTTAATATGAATACTCGAGTTTGGAGTCGGATGGAAACTACACAACGGATCCTACAGATCCTAAAGAAACCCCAAACTTTTGTTGCATCCTGAGTTTAACGGAATAATGTAAAAATTTTGTTTTGTATTTTATCACAGGTAGAACGAAAACAGTGCCCGTTTATTGCTCTGTAACGGACTCTAACGGAGAGCTCTCAAATCATATAACAATCAAAACAAAAAACCAGGGCAACTTTTTGAAAGTTTCACATTATTTCTGGCTCGAAATGAAGTTCTTAACAATTTTATAATACAACTTTTTCTCAGAAACGGATGGACGTAAAAATGTGAATTTGTTCTCTCTGTAAACTTCTAGATAGGAATTTTCATAGGTTGTAGCATACGTTAATTATTACTTATCGATTTATTTTATACGAATTTATGTTAAACAGTGCGGTTACGAACCCAGGAAGAAAGTGGCAGGGATTGCCGCAAGAACTCCAGAATGCTCCCAAATGACACCCAGAGACAAATTAACATTCGTGACATAATCTAAGGACGGCCTCTTGCGAAATAGTCCAGTCAAATTATATATCCAACCTTGCAAAAGGTCATGTAGTTTTAATTTTTCGATGTCTTGTTTGGAAATGTCGATAGCAGAAAAACAATTTTGCAGCTTCGAAAGACCTATGCTCCACAACATCCAAAAATAGCAAACATTTCGCACTTTTTCCGGTTTTGCTCAAGATCTCCTAAAGTATGCATCGTAAGGAAAACGTTAAATAACGTTATTTGAAAGTCCATCAAATTTTCTACATCTTAAACTCAAAACCGGCTCTGTATCTTCAGAACATTCCGAGAAACAGCTTTTCAAAAGTTGGCCATTTTTTACACAAAATGAATAATTTGTTCGAGTATCCTGCCGCGAGAAAAGTACTCATCCTACGAGGAAACTTATAAGAAATAAATTTGTAGCAAATTTATTTATCTTTAAAATAAATATAAATTTTACTCCACGGTCGGAGTAAGAATATTCGGAATCGGAGATCTTTCGAAGCTGCTAAATTGGTTTCCTACTATTGACACATG
Organism: Ladona fulva; assembly: GCA_000376725.2. Classification (NCBI taxonomy): domain Eukaryota; kingdom Metazoa; phylum Arthropoda; class Insecta; order Odonata; family Libellulidae; genus Ladona; species Ladona fulva. The sequence continues at coordinate 908,674 of KZ308372.1, forward strand.
TCCTAACAAGATATTGAAAAATTAGAACTGCATGATCTTTGGCATGGTCGAGCCCTTTTTAACATATAATTTGACTGGACTAAAAGCTTTAACAAAATAATTAACAAACTTTCATAAGGGAATTCCATGCAGCAGATTTGAAGCAAAATCGGCCAAAAAAATTATGGCTCGAAATAAATTTAAAGTTTGCCATTTTATATCTTTGGGAATAAACATAAGATACACGCGAAACGTCGTGACTAGTAACTTCTCAAAACAAGGTATTTAAATAAAAATTTTCATTTTCCTAATGCTCTCCATTACTTTAAATACTGAGCGTAAATACGACTCTCTCGAAACCCTTTCATGTTATTTTTTTTAAGAAACGTTTTTAATTTTCTGACGTTTGTACCGAAAAGCAGTCTATTCGTGTTGTCATTTGTTACAACAATAACAATGGCTACTTTGGCCGATCCGACAAATCGTTTTAGGGACTTTTTTTCCACGAACGATACGCGATAATAATGAATTAAAGAAGTAATTCTACTCTTGGTGTTTACACCCCCTGCCACACAACGGAAGGCGGCTTGCAGGGTACTTACGTAGATGTAATGGATGGGTGGAGTGAAAACGATTGCTAGCGATTATTTACTTAAATTACACTGCGCTACATAGCGGTTTAATGACCATTATGGACCTCCGGATAGCCGTGTGGGTAACGCGTTCGACTTCGGTGACAGTTGTTCCAGGTTCGATTCCAGGTTGGGGCTCACGTGCGAAATGACCTTAGCTGTCGAAGCACTTTTAAAATTACTACTATTACTAACAATTACCTTTATTTAGTTCGCGACAAGATTTAAAAGTTGACTTTAACATGAGTATTTATTGGTTCTTACCATTTAAGCTGTGCTCCAATTGTAAGATCTGTTGCTATTGACCACAATGATAATATCTGATATTATTTCTTTAATAGAAACATGAAGTCAAACCCAATTACATCCATTTTAATAATTATTATTATTTACGAGTACATCAAGCATTCCCTAAGCAGAAAAATCCGATTAGCCGGGACTGCAACCCAGCACCTTGGGATTTGGACACTCCACTCCACCACCTTGGTCGGTAACAACAGTAACAACGTGGTAACTAACAATACAAGGGAAAGGCGAACATACTTAATTTCATTAAATGTCTCGCGCACGTCTAGTATGCATTGCAGTAATATTTTCCGAGCATTGAACTTTGATACACAGGAAACCAAAGTTATCCGGAATGTGGGAGGAACTAGTTTAGTGCTCCATTAAATCGCAATTATGAAAACTGTGATCATCCGTCCATTCCCATACTTATCTGCGCTATTCGATTGACACAATGATTGCTTCCATAATTACTACGTTCAGCAGAGGCGCTCACACACACGCCCATTTGCCGACCGAAAATCCCTCCGATCTCCCTTAAACGGGAACTGCTTAAGCCAAGGACAGGTGGAATATACCTCTTGCGAGGACGTTTACGATTTCACGCAGGATTACCGGATTATTGTGATTCAGGACAGCGACGGTGTTCATCGTCGGTACACAATCTACTAGCCGAACTTCCCGTTGATTCTCGGCGGGGATAACAAAACTGACAGAAACAATACTAATTGCGACTTACTGGACACACAAGTAGTAGTAGTACTGTTAAAAGAGCTTCGACAGCTTAGATCATTTCGCACTTAGGCCCCCACCGGGAATCGAACCCGGGACCGCATTCACTGAAGTCGAACGCGTTGCCCACTTGGCTATTGAGAGCCCTGAAGACACACAAGAAAACATAATATATTTGTTGTAACTATGGAGACGGAGGAATCGCGGTTCACTCAACGCAAAGCATGTTTTCGCTTCATCTTTTATGAGATCAAGTTGACAGACAAACGATCACTTTCGAAGGCGTGATGGAATATTTAAAAGATGGATTTGAATTGAGAGTTGTAGTAATGCATATATAAATCCATCCGGTAAACGTCGAAAACACAAGAAAATTGTCTTTTAACCATTAATTTTTTTATAAAGTCCCATTAAAATTTCCCTTTTCTATCCCTGAACTGATGATTGACTTATTTTCTCGCCTCCTTGATCTTGAAAAATCAGCAAGTAACTGTCCTGCTTATAATAGGGGTAATATGCCTAATATCGCACTCTTTCCTAATATCGCACCCCTCATGTTCTCGGGAAGTATTTGCTGCAACTTGGCGGGAACTATCTTAACTGGTCTCTAGCGGCAAGGATTCAGTTCTGTGAGAGCATTGGTGGAATTGACTTTTCCGTTTAGTGCGTGTGATTTTTTTCTTGGTTGCGGCAGCCCAAAAGTTTTTGAAGAGGTCATCATACAGAGATCAATATGTTGAAAGGTAAGTTGTATTCTCAACCAAAGCAATGTGATTACAACTATATTATAACATAGTTTGAGCAGGTACAGTTGTAACGGTTTGTTAGTTGATAGTTTCGCCGGTAGTGTCGATCATATTGAAATGTCAAGTTGTTCCTAATATCGCACCCCACCTGTAGTCCTAATATCGCACTGTGCGATATTAAGCACACGAGATAATTTGAATGAATACTAACGCTTTGTCGCTTTATTGGTGTGCTGCAACATGTTTTAATTCATTGTTGCAGACGACTCCTAAAAAGAGAAAGCAGCGGACAGAGGAATGTATTTAAGGACCATAAATTTGCAGTGGTTGACTCAGCATATTTTCTCAGAATATTTTCAGTGTTTCAATTAGTGTTTATGCCTTTTACACTCATTTTTATGATTATAAAATACATTATTCCTAATATCATCCCGTGCGATATTAGGAATGCACCCAGTGCGATATAAGGAACACTTTTTTCAAACGACCAATATCTCATTGTTGCGTCTTTTTATTTTTTTATTTTATACTATAAGGGATATTGAAATTTGTAGTTCAGCATAAGGTACAGTATTAATTACCTTATTTTAACCTTAACAAGGTATTCATTTTAATTGACAAAGAGCAAATTGTCAGGACATTTTTAAAAAGGGTGCGATATTAGGACCACTTCCCCTACGCAAAATCGGACCGATTAAGAAACACTCTTTCTTAGACGAAAATTTGATTCTGCACTTCCACACCGTGCACAAAAAATACAAAATTACTTCCTCTTCAAATAATCATTAATTCTTATCATTGCTTTTAAATGGGCCTAAATTCCGTTTGTATTTTTATGGGATAATGCATGAGCTCGGATCCAACAATTGGCTCTGTCGTCAGGGGAACGGGTTGTTCAAAACCGCGACATTTCACAAATTTTACGTGTATTTTATCGAAATTCTCGCAATTTCGAATCGAAAGCAATAAACCACGAGCAGAATAAGAATGTTCATTCCCTTCACATTATTTTGGTGCTCGTCTCGATTTCCTACGGCTATTCTTTCTAATTTAATTTTGCAAATGAAATGAACCCTGCAAGCGATAAAAGTGAACTTTAGATACATATCTTACGGAAATAGTTTTAAACGTCTGGAGTCGAACCGGGGACACTTAGGTGAATAAAAGTAACATATTATCTGTCCTGGGAAGACATTTAACAAACTTCCAAGTTAGAAAGTTATATGACATCTGGCTCTCGAGTTTTAGGCGAACATACATGACCTTTATGGACCTCCGGATAGCCGTGTGGGTAACGCGTTCGACTTCGGTGACAGTTGTTCCAGGTTCGATTCCAGGTTGGGGCTCACGTGCGAAATGACCTTAGCTGTCGAAGCACTTTTAAAATTACTACTATTACTAACAATTACCTTTATTTAGTTCGCGACAAGATTTAAAAGTTGACTTTAACATGAGTATTTATTGGTTCTTACCATTTAAGCTGTGCCCCAATTGTAAGATCTGTTGCTATTGACCACAATGATAATAACTAATATTATTTCTTTAATAGAAACATGAAGTCAAACCCTATTGCATNATTCTAGGCGAATATCAGCATCTTTGGAAAAATGTAGTACGCATTCTTCGATCGAGGCCAAATTTTGTATAATTTTCAAGAATATTTTTGTATATTTTTATTTTTCATCAAACATGTTTAAAACGTCGAAGAAGCTCAAATATGATGTAAAAATATTAATTCCGTCAACAGTTGTCACGTGGTAGTGCTCTCGCCTTGGTATTCTATTGTCGAATTGTTTACTGTAGTAACAGTATCACAGTGGTAAATAGCTTAAGTGTTTTATGTATACATCATGTAGTACATCAAGTAGAAATTTTATATGTGTATGTTCGCCTAAAACTCGAGAGCCAGATGTCATATAACTTTCTAACTTGGAAGTTTGTTAAATGTCTTCCCAGGACAGATAATATGTTACTTTTATTCACCTAAGTGGCGAACGAGCACTTAAGAAACACGGATTCGTGAAGAGAATAGACGACATGAGCGGAAAAAAAAGTCCGTGAGAGATATTACTTCGAGTTATTTAGGCCTCACCTTGATCATGCATATAGTGTGTGGGATACTGCCGAAAAGTGTTATATTCGAAAATTAGGAAAGGTAAAGCGAAATGCGATACATTGCCTAAATAGCTGTTACGACAAATCAGTGAGCGATACTCAGATGCTTCAGGTTGCAGTATGGAAGTCTCTATAAGATAGAAGACATAACAAAGGCTCAATTTACCTAATAAGTTCAGGGAAAGTACCTTTTCAGAGGATAAAGCCCATATTATGCGTCCTCCCTATTACATAGGCCGTTATGATACTGAGAAACAAAAATCAGAGAAATGGATGCTAGAATGAATCGATTTAAAAATTCATTTTTCCCACAAACCGAAAGACAGCTTGCAGGGTACATTTACAGTAAATGAAGATGAAAGATGTACGTACATTTACATACGTAGATGCTTACTATTTTTGATGAAAGTGGGAGCATTGGAAGCATAAAAAGGAACTATGATGAAGTCTTGGAAGTCTTGAAATGGATAAAAATGATTATTTTCTTTACATGCGAAAATATTGCGAAAACGAGGGCATACTATTTAGCCCTCCAAAATTGGAGGCCCCTGAGATTCCAAGGGACCACATTTTTATTCACAGAGGACCCCAAGATTATTTGCTGCAAGAATAAGCCAATATTTATCGTTGCACTCGTCAGACAAATATAAGTTTTCGCAGACTTCGTAAGCATAGTATGCGCAAATATTGCGCGGGGCTCATCTATTTATACACATAACTCGCACTTACTCGGAAGGAGACACCGGGGTATTATTCTGAAAAGAATTTCGCACGTCCGCGAAAAGAAGTCATAATTTGCAACTGCAGTGGGTACAGGTAAGCATCGGAGAGGGAGAGTAAATCCACCAGTGTTTTATGTTAAACATTGTTGAGGTACAAAACAGTTCTAATCAACGAAAAAAATAGTACATAGGTTTGCAACGTGTCAAATTCGTGGGTCCATACAACATTTCTGTAATGAGATGCTTATCTCAAATTCACAAAGGACTTTCACTGGGGCACATGCATGAAAAGAACCGATCGACGATGAAGTAAAAACTTAGTCGCTCAAGTTTTAATATGAATGTTAAGAATAAATAACATAGAGCTAGAAGTAATATTACTTACAATATAACACTGGCGCATCCAGAATTTACGAATGGGATGGTTAATTGTAACCAATTGTGTCCCATTTACGTTGTGATATGAATTTATTCAATGATCTGATTGATTCACATCATAGGACAGCATCGCCAAGAAAGAAAAGCTTTAAGTGACAAAATATTTATTGACAAAATCCTTGAGAATTTGGTTCTGAATAAATACTTGTAAAAACATAGCAATACAATCAACAATATGGTGTCCATTTTTCTATATCAACAATTAAGTTTATGTTCCTAATTTACACGTGGAAATTTCGCTAAATGAATTCAAAGAATCGACTAAATATTCGCTAAAATCACTAAAATATTGCTGAGGGGTGGCAAAGGTACACATATAAGTAAAAAACGCTGGCGAGGAATGGAAGGAGCAAAGTTACAGATTGGAAAAACCAAATTATGTTGCGCGCGGCGATCATAATGAAAAGTTAAAACGATGCAAACGGACGGACGGAAGTGGTTAAATACTCGTTTCTAAACAAAGGGGTAAAAGAACGGAATACAGTGCCTGAAGAGGCCTTCAAACCCTTACCAAAGACAAGTAAGGAATTTTGACGAAGGTGTGAAAAGATCTTATAATAATGTAATATAATACTATAATAATAAAGTATATAATTGTACTGGAGATACTGTATAATTGTATGGTCTCTTAAGGATTTGCTGTAGAGGGAATATTAACATTAACTGGATCTATCCGATGTATAAATGTTTGCCATTGACAGAAGGCTGTAGCATTATACAAAATTGTTGTAAAATTACCACTAGTATTAATAGTGAAAAATTTCAGGTGAAAATATTTAAGATTTAGTGTAAGGGTTATGGATGACATCTGACTATCGTCAAACAGCAGCAATGTTTAAATAAAGAAATAGAAGCATAAAAGCTGCTTGAAAGTTCTTTTATGAACGTGATGTGCGTGATATATAACATAAATTGCGTGACATCGGAACTTCGTAGGGAAAAACCGAACAAATGTCAGGAGAATGTGCGGTAAGGCAAATAAAGCGTAATTGGAGGGAAATGGCAGCGAGGAAATAAGAGAGTCGCTACTTTGCTTTAGTCAGGCACCATCCATAGTTAGCGGAAAGTAATGGTGATCCTGTACAAGGAAGCTGTATCCGAGAGCGTATGATGTAAGGAGATACGATCCCTCGAAATTCGCTATAGAAAAGAAGCAAGAGAAGTAAAATGCTCTCCGAAGCACTTTCGGAATCCCTGTATTTCAGAGGCCGGGATTGTTTAATAAAATTACATAAAGTAGATCTCCCGAAGGCGTATTCTGTGTGCACAAACTTTAGCGTATGGCGGTGTATATACACGTTTGAACTAGATATCTAGAGTAATCTATAGCCCTGGAACTTTATAAATTATCGAAATTTAATAGCCTGGATATAACACGCTGCTTCTACCTTCTATACAATCCAAGGCTCAAATCCAGGCCGTTTAGAACGTCATGCGAAACAATTTCACGTAATGAAAGTTTTCATCGTCTGAAGCAGGGGCGCATTTAGGCTTTCAGAGGCCTTAGGCACAAACATCAGATTGAGGTCTTTTGGAATTACGAGTAAGAGTTCGAATTTTCATAAAATACACACCGTATATACTCGTGATTAGATCGACATTTAATTACAAAATTTCAATGAAAAAAATCTATGCTCAACCTATACACGAGAGAAGTACGAAGGTCATCCGGAAAGTTCTACCCGATTCGAAATAAAAACTTCGCAAAATCATAAACTTCGCATAATCTTCAGAGATTTAGAATGAAACTTATTGAAACTTTTGAATGAAACACTTATATTTATATTTACTCGAAAAATTATTTTACTATTTCAATAAATAATATTTACTTATATTTTAATCGGAAATAATTTTAATTTCCTATTCATACCTCTGTGGTCTAAAATGAACATAAAAATGAGTCGGTGAATAGCCATTTTACAATTAACAGACAGCATAAAATGTGATTAAAGATTCTAATGGATCGTGAGGGTGAAATATATCGATTATACAAGTATAAAAAAGTCGAGAGATCGAATCTGGCCAACTCCATAGTATCTGAAGCTTAAATAAAATCAATCCAATAGATGTAGCTTCGCAGTATTTAATATTTACGAAAAAAATGGAAATTTTATGTAAAAATCCGGTGGATTGATCTACACACGAGATTGGCCAATATAGGAGTATGTACTCTTACGGTAGATATACATTCCATAGAAATATCAGTCGCTTCACTACGGCAAAAACTAATAAAGAACTTTTGAATTACAATACATTTTATACATTATAAAGAAACATGGGTAACTTTACACTATATAGTGACATAAACAATGCAATATATTCTATAAACATATTATGTGGACTTAGTCAAACAATTTAAATTTTTTCTTGAAGCGATAAAGTGGAACAGCTTGTAGTACGTTACTGTAACTTCATTCGCCCAGTCTTACCGATGTCTCCCATATCGAAGAGCTAGCCCCTGGTCAGAATTATTTACGTTTTTATCGAATTGAATAAAAAACGTCCCTCCGACATCAAGATAAATAACGTAAGCTAACTGATTTTTCATTTCATTCAGTTTTTCATTTTCCTGTAAAAGCTGTAGCTTAAGGCAGCTATGGCATTGTTCAGCAAGGCTGAAGCCAATCATAGCTGAAGTCTAGTTAGTTTACTTCCTGTTATCAAGTTCGTCGTTAGCTTCAAGTTGTTTAATCTGCTCTCCAGAACTCAAGAAGCTTAAGTTTAGAGCGACAGATTTCATAGATAATTGCTGTAGGCGTTAAAGAAATGTAAAAAATGCTCTCTGAGGCAGGTTAGGAACCACCAAGGGAGAGGAGAGCGGTGGCTAGGTCAAGTTTATTGAATAAACCCAGGGAAAGTTCCTTCTAGATTGTATAATAATAATAATAAATCGAATTTATTACAGGGCGAGATTGAGACTAGTAAGTCTCTTCTTACATCTAACCCTATGTCATAAAAGATGAAAAGAAATAGTTTATGGGGTTAAAATAAAAGAAAATTAACAAAGAGATGTGTTTGCGGGTTAAAAAACCTAAGTTATTGCGCTTAGGAAAAAATAGAACCCTGCAGGAAAACGCCCACAGGAAGGGGGGCGTGAAAAACCTGCGAAACCTACAGACAGTAGCATCTAAAATTTTAAAGAAGAGGGGGAAATTAGAAAATGAAAAGTGACTGCAACCTTACTGTAAAGAATAAAAAAAAAACATAATAAATGTACATTTATATGAAAGAAAGAGAAAAAAAAGAGGAAGGGGGAGAAAAAAGATGAGGACAGGAGATCGATTAGAAATACAAGAAAAGGAACATTGCAAAGATAATAAAAGAAATGGAAAAAGCACAATACATAGATATTTACAGTATCACCATTGGTTACGTCAATTTAGCAATTATTATGCTTTAATTATTAGCAAGTATTACAGTGATTACTGTCCTGCTACCATGTCCTGACGAATGGAATAGTTTTCATTTGCTCATACAGGATAGAGAAACATGTATATTTCATTTACTTTTCTATCATTTTTCTTCATGGCTGTGATAATATCGTATGAAAGCTACTAACGTATGAGTAATGCTGAATAGTGACATTAAAGTGTCTCCTTTTTGAATGTTACGACAAGTGTTACTTGTAGAGTCACCACGATTCACTTACGTGGTCGTGTTCCGCTTATAACTTCTGCCTCAGTGAGAAAAGCAATGGCAAATTACCTCACTCCTCATTTTATCTAGTCGCCTCAGCCGCCTCTCCAAAGCTTATTGTTGCTTACGGTGGAGGGATGAGGTTCAAACCAGCCTTCAGGATGAACACTGTACAGACTGTGATTACTGTTATTATTGGCCCATAATTTCTGTTTAGGCTGTTGCTATGGTGAGCGTTAAACAAGACATAGTTGCAAATATTTCAAAAACTCGTTTCTTCAACAATATCAGGTATTAGAAATAAGATCAAACTGCTCATATTGAGATATTGTTTCAAATGTAATTGACTTCGAAAACGACCCGCGATGGTAATAAACAAAATATCGGTCGAAGTTTACTGCCGCAGCCCCGAGCCGATCAGGGTATCGATGTAGATGTAGAGACGAAACTACGTTCACGGCTAGCAACCATGCGAAGACCATCTTTATTTCGAAGGGAGATTCTTCCTCCAGCTGCGATGGGCGGCGAGGGAGAGAGGTGTTATTACCCATCCCTCCTTACGAGACAGCCCGCGAATTAGAACGATAGGGAACATAAATCTCGATGTTCCGGAGGTTCGTGAACTATTATCGAGTTGGGCCGAGAGGGGGCAGGGCGGTCGCGGTCATCAAGCGTTTTCCACTCTCTACTCAATCCACATTTCTGTTGCCGTAGAAGTTTTTGCCATAAAGCAGAGCATTGATATCAGTTGTGGCTGCTAGACTGACGAAATCTGCACTGCCTACCCTGAATAGGAAAAAGAACTCTTCTTTTCAAGATCCTATAGGTCACCGGTTCGATCTCAGAGGAATTAATGAGTTCCCATGAGAAATAAATATAAATTTCACTTCCTTTAATCATATGCTTTGCAAAATAAAATGATGAAGATCTTCCAATCGAACTCAAGACATAAACTGAAAGAAAGGAACATCAAAAAGGTTTTTATCGTACCGTCGAGTTCATATCACCCAAAATTAGATTAACTACATCGGGACTACCTCAAAATTCATCTCTACCCAAGGCAATCATCTGGATTAAAAATCGTTCAGTGAGAGTTGAGTTCCAGTTTATTTCTCATCTTCCTGATAAAATTACTTGCAAAATGGCCTTGTGAGGAATGGTGAGTGGAGTATTAATATTTTAGACTGGTGGAAAAAGCAAAAAAAAATATCTATCGTTTTTAGATTAAATATGAAATTATTATAAAAGTTTATATTTAACACTGGACTAGGATTTAGAAGTAATTGATTCATACTGCGAAGAAGTTGACTTATTAGAAAATTGTTACAGCTGCTTTTCCGAGTTTAAAGTTCAACAATTTATAAATTCGAATAACTTTCCCAAATTCCCACTAATACTGTAATAGCTTGTGGATAGAAAGACCGTTAAATATAGCCAACGAAGGAACATCGGAGAAATACAAACAAAAAGAAATGCGTTCTTGTATATTTTGATATAATTAAGAGCTATATTTAATTTTCCATCACCGGAAAACTATGGTGCGGGAATTTTTAAATGCGTATGTTTACTATAAAGAGACACTAAATAGGATCTTAAAAACGTGTACAGATATCAAATCATCAAAGAACGTAGATGAATACATCCAAAACTTCGTCCTCATTAGAGTATGCTAGCGTAATATTAACGCTGAATAAAGAATCTTGTTTTTATTACAATATAGCAGGAATTTCTAAATGGGTGATTTTCCGCAAGTCTTACAAAATCTGTCTCCGCTTAGTGACAGCATATTCCACCAGATAGCGAATAAAAGGCCTAATTGGCAGCACTGGCATGAAAGAGTAAGGATTACTCTATGTGAAGGCCTAATTGGTAGCCATAACAAGACACTGTTGATAAACTGTTACTAATCTCACAAAGTAAGAAAGAAATTTCGTAAGTAATATTCCTTGTCCTCACTGATGGAAATTGGGAATTTTTTCTCAACGTGGGGAATCTGTTCCGTATGATACATGAACACCAAATAATTTTTTCCGGATTCGGAGTTATCTGATAATGGACATCATCGACAATAGAGGTGACTGCATGATTCGTGATCAGTTTAAATGAGAATGCTTGCTTTAAATGTTAGCAACTTAAATCGAAGACCACAATGAAAGATTGATAAATTTCTAGCCACAATCCAGTGGTAGTGTTTAAACAAGAGTCGGTTAAGGATTTTATTACTCAAAGAATGTTTAAATCTCCCCTTCCCATGAAATGGGCATTGTTTCCAAATACGACGTAGCAAAATCTTACATAAACCCCAACGGGTATTGCCTAGGTTCGCCTGATGATAAAATAGGCCCTGGTCCAAAACCATAGCAAGAGAACGTCTTTAGACAGCAATAGAATGATTATTTTAACGGAATATGAAACTGAAACCGATGGAATGGCAAAAAAGTAAGATGTCTGACAGCTAAAAAGAGGTCGAATGCATTTTTATAAATCATTTTGTAAATCGCTGCAGGAGACAAATAAAAACGCAACCAAAGAAGTATTTTAAGAGTCTGATTTATTCCTTCGTCACCTCTCACATATAATTCGATGTATTCCGTCTTTTCCGCGCCCAATAACAACAGCAGAACTAGTAAAGCTTGACGCAAAACTTGTGTGGTATTCTTGTGAATTGCATATGGAGTACATCCAGAGTTTTATATACGATAAAGAATTTCAAAGTCGAACTTCTGAGATCATAGATACATCCCAGACTAAATATTTAAGACATCTTTGTTAAAACTACGTATTTTGATACAAGAAGAGACTATGAAATCTCAATCTCGCCCTTCAATAAAGACGCTTTATTATTATTATTTATAAAAGGGCTTCGTTAGCCATCTCCATGGATAAATGCCTCTACCCTCCGATTATATACAATTTTTACCATTATTTGGTGAAAATATGACATGAAAATACATAGCTATTAAAAGCAAGAAAAAGATGCGTTAGCGTCATGGATGTAAAAACTGAGTTCGAAATGATCTTGTTTAAATTTCCATCAGACTTAAATTAATTCAGTAAATGGCCTGATCTCCTAAAGAATAGGCATTTTGTGCTTTCTCTATGAATCAGGCGTCCCATAGACAAATCTTAGGCGCGCCCCTGCCATGCAAAGGCGCCAGGAAGTCCTAGAAATTCTTTTTCAATTTCTAGGAAGACCCGAGCAATCTAGGAGACAATAACAAGATGTGTCACCATGATATTACAAGACTATGATTTAAGGTGTCAATTTTATGTTTAACAGAGCAATTTTTTAAATTAACACTTTCGGATACTAAATGAGGGTTCGCAGTTGATTTATACAATGAGTAGCTTTGTTCGTCTTGTCTGTAGTAATGTTCCACGTTTTTCCAGACAAAACCAATGCTAGTGATTAGAAATTGTAAGTTTGAATTCTTTGATGTTTAACGCATGTATGTGCATAGTTTTTTCCTGCAGATATCATAGCTATAGGAAGCTTTCAAAATGGAGTCTGGCGTGAAAAACGTTATAGACTGTGATTGAATTTATGTGCGCGAATAAAGGAACGGTAGGGAACATTCAAAAAACATTTGTGAGAAGTCTATGGAACATCTGCAGTGGATAAGAGTACAGTTGGTTGCTGGGTATAGAGAGCGATTGAATCAATCGTAGTGAGGTTGGGGTAACAGGGTCAGTGCCCAGGTAGCAAAATGGAAGTTTTATGTAACTGATATCGAAACCCCCAACAAATTCCCTCACCTTTAGGATACTCACAAATTACGAATATAAGTTTGGAAACTTAGTGCCCTTCTGCATTTAACACGAAATATGAGGTGATAATTATAAAACTTTCCTGGATGTATAAAGATGAAATAGAGGGTCGATAGTCTAGAGAGGAAAATAAGGCAGTTTGAAACACTTACCGATCTACATAAAAAGAGGAACGTAAAATACGCAGATAAACTTAAGTTTTTCTTCAGAAATACTATGTAAGAAAGATTTATTTTCTCTGTATGTTTTAATTACCCTCTTCTTAAGTTGCATTACATTACTTTGGGACACTTGAAACTCTACTACCAAGGGAGACCTCGACCGCCCAGTAGCGCAAAATTCCCCTTGTGGTACACTGGTCTGTTTTAAGAACTCCAAATATTAAGTTTTAAAAGATTTAATGTAATAATTATCCAAGCGTCCAATATAAAAAATGCATTTTTTCAAGATGAATATGCTCCTAAAAATTCCTCGAACTAAGAACAATTTTCTCCAAGAATCTCACCCACCACATTCGACAAGCATTTCTTGGAAATACGCTTGGAATAATGAATGGCGAAAGACGGAGCAATAGAGACAGATTTCTGTCTCATCTCTAACGGGAAGAATTCATTTCCATTCAAAGGTGACTTTGTTCAATAGTGTATGAATTACCCACTACATAAATACGTCAAAATATCCTTTAAAGCCACGCGCGGAAAGGCGCTTACAGGGTATGTATATTTATATAGATGTAAGGATTATTAGAGAATAACAGAATCACTTTCTATAAAGAGGGGCATTCACAATATTCGGTAGTTTTTTTCTGATCTGAACTAACCTCAGAGTTTATAGTTATGTTGAATGAACTGCAAGCAGTCTGATCACTTCTTAACACCATTTAATAAATTAACAATCATGAGTAATTCGTATAGCTTTATTCGGCTCTGTCTAAATGCATTGCAAATTGATGAAAAATCATGTAAACAACGAATTGTAAAATATTAAAATAAAGGGGGGAGTACCTCGTGCCTACAAACTCAATCACCTAAAAACGAGAATTCGCAGTTCCTAAGACAGCTTTCAAAGAAGGATATAGAGTCATATTGACGACTTAGGATTTTCAAGAGACTCAAGATATCGAAGTTCAATGCAACATAAACTTCCCCTTTCAAAAGGGTATTGGGAAAATAAGAATGATTTATTCAGACATATTCACTAAAGAAATTCCTAGGGTTATATACAAGAAGAAACTAACAACGATAAAGTCGTTTTATTATTATTGTTGATGGTGGTTTGTTGTAGTTGTTCATGTTGTTGTTGTCGTCTTTGTTATGATAATAATTATTATTATTTTCATCATCCTTGAAGTTATAAAAAGTTCTAAAACAAAGCCAATTATGTCTCTACCACTACATTTATTACGAAATTACTTAAAGCTTAAAAATAAGCAATTACAATAAGGATTCGAAAGCCGAAAAAATTTTTCGGGCGCTTCCATTTTATGGAATTAAAATTTTCATTTTGCACCACAAAACGAAAATTCATCCTGGGCATATGCTGCTGTCACTCATATCCTGCCATTGTAAAGAAGACAGACAGCAAATAATCGATTTGATGTTACAAGATAAAAGCGATATTCCTTAATCGAGACTGTCACCACAATCGAGACTTCATTGACGAACTTTTATATCGATGACATACGACAAATAGAGTTTCAAAATTACTCAATTTTCTGCTTCCCTTCTGTTCGATAGTTTTTTGATTTATCAGTTCACATACCTGGGTAAAAATAAATCACTAATTAAGATCAAGTTCAAATTCAAAATCAAAAGAGGTTTTAATTAATTTGACACGCATTTATATCAGTAAAGGTAGTAATAAATATTAAATTCATAACACCATACAACGTTCTATATTTTATCATAATTGAAAATGTTTACGATAAAATTAATAATATTAGCCTATTTCACTTTAAAGAGAAAATTATTTAAAATATCTACCCTTAAAGAGGAAAGGGATATTGCAACATCATAGGAATGTGAATACGTAGAGGCTCCTGGAGAGCCAGGTGGGTAGTGCGTTCGCCTACGCTGAAAGCATTCAGGGATTCGATGGCCGGTAGCATTTGCGTGCAAAATTACCTCAACTGTCAAAGCACTTTTAACAGTACTACATTCTATTTGAATACGTATGTATCGGACATCTTGTACACCCTTAGGACGGGCGATTAAATGGTGTAATACATAACGTTTTGTTACATTTTTATAACTACTCGAAAAGGTTTTAGTAATCGAACAAAGATTTTAATATATGCGTCCAAACTATTTCAATATTTCACCTATGACTGCGAACACCGAAAATGCTGCGAATACATTCCAATCTGGAACGCATTACATTGATGGCTACTTTTAAAATACATCATTCACAATAATTTCACTTGGTTAAGAAATTACAAGGGAAAAGTGAACTAATTATTTTATCAGAGGTGTTAATGAACTCGAAAATACTATAAAATGAGTAGTAGCGAAAAATCGATATAGAAATACTTGACCGTTCTCATAACTAAACATTAAACATCCTTACCATAGACAGCATTCGCGAGGATAATGATGCACAAAACAGATGGTGTTTAACATAACTATACTTTCATTAGAAATGTTATCAATTAAGTGAACCAGAAAGGAATCTTCAGAACTTCTGTCAGGCATGCCTTCTTCCTATCTGTCTATAAATTATTCAGCCGGATGACCGATTTGTGACTCAAGCCCCTCATCATCAGTTCCTGAAGAGGGCATGAGGCTCACTCCTCACTATACGAGATGAGGAGTGAGGTAGTTTGTAATTGCTCTCGTCACTGAGCCAGAATACGATTAGTGGGAAAAGTCCAGCAAAATTGACGTATGAACGGCGGTTTCAATCAATAGGAATGATCGTAGTTGAATGCCGTTATCCAGCATCATTCACACGCCAGTAGTTTTGATATCATCAGTCAAAACCAAGAGTGAGACGACAGTAAATAAAAGATACATTCTTCTCCATCATATAGCGTGAGGAAAATTAAAGATATTGCATTCATTTAGATATGGTTGCAAGAAATATCACCTATCGGCCAATCACAACTTTTGTAGGTCTTCGACAGTTATCACAAATTCGAATAGCGTCGCCATAATTATGGTCAAAATATAAACCCAAACAAGTTAAAAAATAAAATAAAACCTCAATCGAAACATGGAGAATTAATTGGAAGTCGGTAAAATTGTAATTAGCGAAGTTGAACCTGAAAAGATGTAAAATGGCTTCCAAGTAAAATATAAAGCACCTAATAATGCTCTCGGTAAAGAATTATTTTATAGCTGCTGTATTAAGTTATTATCTATTATTACTTATCCTAAATGTTGTCTCATAGCTATCGAAGAAAACCGATATAATTATTTAATATTAAAAAACTTTCTTCTTCTTCTTTGTTAGTCTTTGCAATACATCTACATTCAGAGTCACTGAACTTAGCTAACAGGGTAAGATGGTTGGTTGGATAGCTCAATGGATAGAGTTATAAACCGCCAACTGGGAGACCCGGGTTCGAGTCCCGTCAGACCTTTTTCATGACCGTTTCTCCTTGGGAATTATCACGCAAGTTTAAGGACTATCGACAAAACCAGAAAATATTAATTAGACAACCAAACTCGAAGAAATCTAACAACTCGTCCAATTTAATGCTAGTTTCAATAAATACCTCTGGAGTAACGTCATCACGCTCTCATCGATCACGATGAAAAAGGAGACAAAACAAGAAAGTGCATAAAAAAGCTCTAAATCTTGCGCTAAAACGGCTAGTGTGGCGGACAAGGCGTGGACATTATCCACTGGCGACAGGGACGGCAGGTGCAGTTCAAACAGGAATAAGTATGTTGTTTGTTACTCACTCTCTGTACATATACATGGAAGTGTTCCACAAATCTATAAATGAATACTTTATTCAACGAGTAACCTAATATTTATCGCATTGATATCGAGGATTTCTCGTCGTACTCTTTGGTTCAAATTCGTTTTCACTGTCAATAATCTAATAATACCCACGCGTCGCTATAAACAAAATAAACAAAGATGAGTCGCCATACGTTGCTATAAACAAAAAGAGTGATGCACCGCCAAAAGCATTTTCTAACTATCAAACATTAGATATTCTTAACATTTCTCAAGAAAAATATTTGCAAGATCCACCGTCGATGTTCGTTGTTTGAACCTTTAGAAATTAACAAAAGACGATGGAAAATAAAATCTTCTCGAACTCGAAGATCAGCATTTGTACTACGACACTATACATGGGTGAAATGTTGCAGAAAATGGTCAACGAAAACTCAATCAGAAGGCCAAAGAAACAAAATATACGAGCACACGTTTTGAAATTTGCAGACCGGATGATGACGCTCGCGCGACGAAGTAGTTGTCGATCGGGTCGAAGAATTGTGGAAACCATAGTTAAAACGACTTCACCTATCGATGTCAATATGGAAATAACGTAGGATAGATTGGCGCACGGAATCAAAACGTTCAGCGGGCCGCATAGTGGCCATGGGTCGGACACCTACTGCGGCCCGCACACTGACCACGGTCCGCATTCTGACCGCGGGCCATAGGTTGGACAGCCGTGGAATAGGAGAGTGCATCGGAGGGGAGAAAGAGAGGGCCCCAAAAGAGGAAGGGTACCGCCCCTTTAGCGTGTAGAGCCACGCCCATCTTGTGCCTCGGTGGGCGTGCTCCGTCTTGCTGGCGTCGGCTAATTATAAGGTGAGGCGGACTCGCCGTGGGGTAGGCGGGGGCGGTGATCATGTTTGATTTTACAACACAGAGTCGAATATCGAAATTCTCCCTTCGATCCATCGCATGGGAAGCGAAGCAATCCAAGGGTTTTCCACATATTTTCTGCGTCCGCGGATGTGACACATTGGTCGATATACACCACATCGAGGTTTTAATTAAAGGGAGCAGCTTTCCTATACTTTAATTCGGTACACTCCTATATATATTATCATCCGTGAATAAAGACATTCACGATAAAATACCTTTCAGCTGAAAATATCTGCAACGAGAAGAGGTATAGCGTTATTATTCGCAATGTCTGCCCTAAAGCCGGTTGGAACCTCATTCCCTCTACAATAATCTACCAATCTACCTTCTTGGAGAGGGGAATGGGGCTTACTAGGCAAGATGAGGAGTGAGGTAGTGTGTCCTTGTTTTCATCACTGAGCCTAAATGCTACAAGATAAACAATTCTAAGCATTAAAGCATGTTGAAACCTCATTCCCTCAACAACTATCTACCAAGAGCTAGCAGAAGGGAATGAGGCTTACTAGGCAAGATAAGGAGTGAGGTAGTGTGTTTGGCTTTGCCTTCATCACAGTCCTAAATGCTATGAATAAAACAAGTATACATGATAGAAGCGTAATGACTCCAGGAGTAGCTTTTATATCATCACAGCTATGAAAAAAAACTGGCCAAAGTAAATGAAAGATACATACTTATTCATCTTTTGCTAATAGACAAATGAAAAACATTCCATTCATCAATCATCATTCATCTGCATAACCAGGTTTCCAAAAATTGATATTACATTTTTTGAGGAAAAATGACAATATTTTGAAGATATTAAAGTATTTATTATTAAAGCATAAGAAGAAACTATTCAATTGTCTAATTAACTTGCCAAAACCAGGTGAAGATTACGTTTAGTCATCAATATGTGTTTTATCAAGTATCAATTCCAATCCTGGATTTTTATACTCTCCAGGATTTTTAATCGTAGCTTAATAGTATTTGAAGTCTTGTTAAAGTGCTTCGAAATCTGATGTCATTTCGCCAGTCAGGGCTCCCACCGGGAATCGAACCCGGGACCGTTTTCACGGAAGTCGAATGCGATGCCCACTTGGCTATCCGGGAGCTCAATCGTATCTTAACTCCTGCAGAGGGTGCTTCTGTGAAGATAGTATTCATGACACGATTGAAATTAGCTCACGGTTTCCGAAATCAATAAAGCACTGATTTAATCAGTGAGATTGGTCACTTTGTTGGAAGTGAAGAACCTCTGGCAAGACCATGTTAGACGTTGATCCACTACTCTTTCGAGAGACCGCTATCTTTTGCATGCACCATCAGTCGAAATTCACGAAATCGGTCTCAATCCTCGTTGCGAAACGTTAATGGGCATTTGGAGACGATCAGATCCTCCTCCAGAGAGGGACAAGAGGTCCAACGGTGGCAATGACAGCACTTGTAGAAAGAAACCTTGAGAAACTGCATGAGCAATTTTTATCAATACTGAAACGGCTTTCAATAGAGTGCGATTGATGGAAAAATTATAGAATAATGGGTTAGATTGACAATATAGGAGGTTGGTTCAAAACATTGTGTATACAGGCATAGACGATGCGAGTAAAGATGGTTGATGGGGGATCAGAATAGACAGAGTAAAGATTGGGAGTAGGACAGGCTGGCCTGTACTTTATTTACAACACTTTTCCTTCTATGCATGCAGAGAAAATTGTGAAAAAAGCTAGAGATGTATGAGATAAAATGGTCGAAATTGATAAGGAAATCCTGAAGTCAACAAATAAGCAAAAGACAAAACTGTTATACGTATATTTTTTCAAAAAGGGTGTAACTGCTCTAGTAAGTGCACTAAATGATGAATCAAAGAATTGGGAGATGAAAATAAACGTCCTTCAGTAAACCAAGGATAAATGGATGTGAAAAATAGCGATATGACAGGGACTTGAACCAAGGTCTCCCACTTCCCTAGTCGTTAAGTAATACGAATCGCTAAGGGAAAGAGGGATGAGAACCAGGGTAGATGGTGAAAATCAGAACGAGTAAACCAATTCCAATGCAATGTATTGCGTTCTTCCTTGGGATTGAAGTTGTGCAAGGAGATTAGAAGAAGAATAGCAGGAGCCTTACAGCAAAATCTTTCACGAAGCCAAATTAATGAACATAAAATGGTTTGATAAGAGAAACATGAAAATACTAAAGGAAGTGTTTCACTGTATGAACCCTAAGGAGATAAAAGATAGGATTCGTTCGAGATGCCCTGAAAACAAACTGGAGACACCTAGTTACAGCAGGAAAAGTGACGAAGGTAATGCTTGACTCTCAAACGATTTAGCTCATATAGTACAAAGGTGGTGCGAAAAATAGCAACTAGATTTTAATGTAAATAAATGCTCTGTAGTAAATTTCTTCGAAAGGAAACAATTGCGTCAGAACCACCCGAACAAAGTTAGTGGAACGAATTTAAATGTAGTCGACGCAGTTGAATATCTTGGAGTTACCCTTACCAAAAATTTAAACTGGAGTACACATATTCGATAAATATGCGGTAAAGCAGCTAAAAAGCTGTTTTATAAAGCGCATTGCAGGTAGATGCGATGAAAAGGTTAGAGAGCGATGATATTTCACCTTAGTTAGGCCCCATCTGGAATATGCGGCGAGTATATGGGACCCAGCGGATGAAGCGAATGCTCGCGGACTCGAGAAAGTGCAGCGCAAGGCGATAAGATTTGTTAAAAAGTGCTACGATAGAAAAGCAAGCGTTACGCAATTGCTCTCAGTCGCAAGTTGGGAATCCATGAAAGAAAGGAGATTAAAAGCTAGGCTACGATTACTTACTAAATTCAGAGAAAGTACATTTGCGGAAGACGCAAATGGTATTATGCGACTCCCATGCTACCTCGGCCAATCCGACAATGAGCGTAAAATGAAAGAAATAGATGCGAGGACAAGTCGTTTGTGACGAATGAGTCCCTAGACTCATTCATTCCGCGAACGATACGCGATGACGATAAACTAAAGAGGTAAACGAACGTTTGATGTATACACCCCCTGCCACACGCCGAAAGGCGGCTTGCAGGGTATTTATGTCAATGAAAAGAATTTGCTAAAAAAAAGGAAGGAATGCAGAATGAATATGTGGATCAAATATAAAGAGAGGATGGTTTCCAAAAGATTAGTCATTGAAGGTAGGATGCTATAAAAGTATCTGCGGTGTAGAGTTAGGCAAATGTTGCTACAAAGTATAAATTTAACGTAAATAAATAAATTTATAAAAANAGAATTGCTAAACCCCTTTGGGAATCACATACATTACAATACAATAGATTTGTTGTCTGTATATTTTACTGACGTCACTGCTTCCTGCAACTTTTCAAGCCTTTATCTATTTCTGAGCCATTACTTCCATTGCACTCTGTCATAAGCTTTTTCGTGATAACAAAACTCAATTTCGTAGAGTTTTTTTAGAGTTTCATAATTTTACGTAAGCGAAAAATGTACAAACAAGAAAGTAATGAATAACACTCAAAACAAACTAATTAAAAAATCTAAATAATACATTTGAGGAGAAGGAATATGTTATGAACACTGACAGTTATCTTTCTCTTGAAACATTTTTATTCCTTAGAAGGATGAAATATATTTGACAACTCAAGTATTGGATCGGTTACTTTTATCCTATTCTTACATTCTGTTTTCGCTAAATACTGTTTATCATTAAAGGTGTTTAAAGATTTAAACTAATTATTTAATAATGAATGTTTGACCAACATTAAGCAGATTTCTCCATCAATCGGAGTCTGTATTAGCTGAATATTTACCATCTTAAATACCAGTACGAACGGGATAATTTAGTACTTCATATCAGGACGAATTCATAAGTACAATCTTGCATTAAAAACCTTTAAAACAGGATACTAGGTTGAGCGTTTTATATTAAACGTTTTCATTATACTTGATTGATAGCATATCCTGCATTGTACATATCCTTGATTGTATGTATCATTTCATATTACATGATTTTCATCAGATTCGTATACGCACTTTTTTGGAGATCAAACTAAATTTCCTCCTAATTTAATGAAAGCACCCGATGAGATGCGTCGACAGATTAAATGTAAATAGGACCAACAGCGCCAAGCATAAAGAGAACCAACTTTGAACGTTAGAGTGGATTCCCGAAGCTAATAAACTCCTAACCGGAATTGTGTTAGGAGTTGTTTGCTTCAGGGATCTTCTCTGAAGTTCAAAACTTACTCTTTTATGTTCGACACTATTGGTCATATCTCCTAGTTAGGTATCTTCAGACAGTATCATTATATAGAGCTTCCAAACACAATATATGACTCATCAATAAATATATTAAAATGTACTGATTCATCTTGTTTTTTTAAATAATCTTGGAAAACCTGAAGATTATTAATGACGAGGGTTTCATTGGTAATCACCTATGCCTTCCATCTTTCCGTATTCGAATAAAATGCATTCGTTAAGAATCGAAAATAAGAAATAATTAATGTAATTCGCGTAACATTAAATCAGTTAGTGCTGAACTTCGTAGGAAAATAAACTCAAATTCCTACAATCTATGCATTTGTGAAATTGTAATGGATGAAGTACTTTTAATTTTCCTCTTGGTGGAGGATAGAGGAAAATGTACTTCTCATCTGCCACTTTTATCTCAGCCAACATTTTCTCAGAAGCGTTTAAGGCTCAATTTGCTGCACTTATATGTACAAGTATGTACGTTTGCCATTCACAATTCAGAAGGGAAACCAAGGGAAAGATACTTTATCTTGCCTAGTAAGTCTCATCCCCTTTTCACGACTAACGTAAGTAACGGCGGAGGGATTTCAACTGGTCATCAGCTTGAGTATTTTACTGACAGATTGCACATCTACTGGATGCTGATTTGTATACATAGTAGTGAGAATTTAATTTACTAGCAATCTCCTACGTATTTAAGGATGTCGCCATGATTGAATTGTCTAAATATTATGCGATTCCCTAAAGCATAGCTTTTTAACTAGTGTGCTGCGGTAGAGTGGTATACCGAGAATCAGCTCAGTATATATGCGAGAGTAGCATATTCTCTGAAATTTGTATCACAAATCGTATTTCCTAAACCAATTCTACATTACAAAGCGTTGTATAATCGAAAGAATGTATTTTGCAAAATATTTCGTTTAGTAAGAGATCGTGATAAAGAATTTTAAAATCTTACCCTTCACCTGGCGTTTTTTCTTAGTCGATTTTAGTTCATATCGAAGGAACATACGGGTTGTTTATTGTGCCGCGATGTTTGAGTAAATGCGTAGGTGTGCCGCCGAATGCTAATGTTTGGAAAGCACAACCCTAAAGGATACCCGTCGCAGTTGAAGCCACAGGGACAGCTGATGAGGAATCAGGAATTCAATGAAGGCATAAAGATAATGACGAATTTCGAAAAATGAACTTGAGAGAGGCAGTACGAAAGAGACATAGTAAAACCTTTCCCTAATGCGAATTATTACGAAGCTCCGTTTCAATTTTAATTACACCACGAAAAATCATTTTCCTGCTCAAGCTGAGTCATCCACAATTAATTTATAAATCAACAAAATAAGTTAATATTAAAATGAAGTCATACTTTAGTGAAAATAAAGCATCAAGTCTTACAAAGGCCGTTGTAAAGATTCGTAATTACGCAGAATGCCGAGGTATTATAGAAGGAGGGTTTGCATGAGGTCGATGTAATAACCAAATTTCAATTAACATCGACGAAAGATTCCAAATTTGGTGGAAAATCATAAATACGCAAAAATCGCCAACAAAGTGTTTATGTCTATGTAAGTACCCTCCAAGCTGCCTTTTGTCGTATGACAGAAGGTGCATGCACCATGACTACTTTCCTGATCGACTACTTTAGCTAATCGTTCTAGGAAAAATTTAATTTCTGAATCGATTTGTTCTAGCATCTATTTTTCTGATCTACCTCTCTATGTCAGAACGGCCTGAGTAACATGGAGGACGCATTATTTCGGCTACATCATCTGTGAACGTGCTTTCTCTGAACTTATTTAGTAAATTTATCATTTGTTTAAATATTCGACGTTCGAAAAATTTAAACATCCAAAAGATCTTTGAACTTCCTCGTTAAGATTTTATAATCATGTTAGCATCAAATGAAAATAGGAATTTGTGAAAGTTTGTTCAACCTTAAGATGACCTTTATGTACTCTAAAATTCCCCACTGAATGTCCTTCCCTTTATTCCTTTGTGTCTTATCCCTCCAATAATATCATCCAACAGCTTTCGCCATTTCCTGCAGATAGATGTTATCGTCAGTTATTTTATTTCACAATCCTTTTCCTTTGAATGATCCACCAATTTCCTCTGCCGAGGCATAACTCCTTCGATAAAAGCACTTTCTTCTACTGACTTCTTCAGGACATTTTTGAATGTATTTTATCACCTCAACTCAATCCATTCTACCACAGCCACATCCCGAAGGCCTCCAATCTTTTGAAGTCCAAGGGTTCAAATTTCACTTCCATACAGTTAAACGTTCTGCAACAAGGATTTATACCTTCCCTCAAATTCCTTTTCAAGGCCTTTAGTCACAAGTTATCCTCGCATAAAGAAATCTTTGGCTACAGCTGTTATTCTTCGAACCTAATTTGTGCATATTCAATCCCAAGAAAGAACACGACCTAATTAGTTAGCTATGGTTTTCTCTGTCAACCCTAATCTTTAACTTAGCTTTCTTTCCCTTCGGTAAATCTCATTGCTTTAGTTATTCTGACGGTTAATTTAATCCTAAGCTCAATATTTATCCTTAAACGTAATAACTAGAATTGCTAAACCCCTTTGGGAATCACATACATTACAATACAATAGATTTGTTGTCTGTATATTTTACTGACGTCACTGCTTCCTGCAACTTTTCAAGCCTTTATCTATTTCTGAGCCATTACTTCCATTGCACTCTGTCATAAGCTTTTTCGTGATAACAAAACTCAATTTCGTAGAGTTTTTTTAGAGTTTCATAATTTTACGTAAGCGAAAAATGTACAAACAAGAAAGTAATGAATAACACTCAAAACAAACTAATTAAAAAATCTAAATAATACATTTGAGGAGAAGGAATATGCTATGAACACTGACAGTTATCTTTCTCTTGAAACATTTTTATTCCTTAGAAGGATGAAATATATTTGACAACTCAAGTATTGGATCGGTTACTTTTATCCTATTCTTACATTCTGTTTTCGCTAAATACTGTTTATCATTAAAGGTGTTTAAAGATTTAAACTAATTATTTAATAATGAATGTTTGACCAACATTAAGCAGATTTCTCCATCAATCGGAGTCTGTATTAGCTGAATATTTACCATCTTAAATACCAGTACGAACGGGATAATTTAGTACTTCATATCAGGACGAATTCATAAATACAATCTTGCATTAAAAACCTTTAAAACAGGATACTAGGTTGAGCGTTTTATATTAAACGTTTTCATTATACTTGATTGATAGCATATCCTGCATTGTACATATCCTTGATTGTATGTATCATTTCATATTACATGATTTTCATCAGATTCGTATACGCACTTTTTTGGAGATCAAACTAAATTTCCTCCTAATTTAATGAAAACCCCCGTTGAGATGCGGCGACAAACCAAATGTAAATAGGACCAACAGCGCCAAGCAAAAAGAGAACCAACTTTGAACGTTAGAGTGGATTCCCGAAGCTAATAAACTCCTAACCGGAATTGTGTTAGGAGTTGTTTGCTTCAGGGATCTTCTCTGAAGTTCAAAACTTACTCTTTTATGTTCGACACTATTGGTCATATCTCCTAGTTAGGTATCTTCAGACAGTATCATTATATAGAGCTTCCAAACACAAATTTAATATATTAAATTCAATAATTTAGACAAAATGAATAAAAACCACACCGTACAAAGCGAGCTCATATTATCCGCTCAATTCATTACCGGGAATCAAGTTATCAAACTGGCTTCCTCTGAAAGTCCAAAAACCCGCAAAATCTGGAACAAAGACATATTAGGGGTTTAAAAAGCACTCCGTAAGCCGTATTTCGGCAAGTGGAACTCGCGCTAAGAGACTAACGGGAAGCTTCTGATTACCGATTTCTGGGAAGTCCCGGAGCTTCTCGTTTGTCTCTTAGCGTCTCTTAGAGTGTTTTTAAAACTCTAATTCATTAACAGCCGTGTTCCAACTTTCTTTTTCTTTCAATAGAGACACAAGGGAACCTTCTATGATCCTTTGACGTAGCCACATAATGCGCTATTGTCACGAGTAACTGGGTAAAGTAGTGTACGGGATGAATCTCGAATTTCCTCTTCCCCTCAATCTTATGCGCCACGCGAAGAACCGTTCGATTGTTATGCTAGGAACTGAATTTCGTGACGTGATAAGTCTGTGAGAATGTAGTAGTATATTTGAGAAAGGAATAAATTAGTAGATTTTCGATTAGCTAATATATATTTTCATTGAATTAAAATTCATTTCATTAAGTAAAAATATTGTTCATATAGTCATATGAACAATGTTTTTACAAACAATCGATATGACAGACGGATTGAACGTAACATTTTAGCCATCCAAATCATTTCCCAGGTCTGAGTAACTTTCGGAGCAAAAAATTTGTATTTCCATGATGTTAATAAACTTGAACAATTTGAATTTACGCAGAAAATTAATTCAGTGTTCCTTATAAAACCCTTCCGCTGGAAGTTTTTTACGAGGAAAGTAAACCAAATATTAGCAAGCGATGTATGTCAATTAATATTTCCGAAAACTCGTCACATTTCCTTTGATCTCATCATTAAATTTTCCTCCACAATTTTTACCCACAAAATTCAACGGCACCATCAGTAAAAGCAAAAACTAATAAATTTCCATAATGATTAAATCCGATTCTTAAATTAAAGATCAAAAAATATCTATGCAAACAAAATCGCAACAGTTCTTAATTTTCTTATAAAATATTTTTAATTGCTCTGCGGTTGTGACTGTATTCTTACGTATTCTTATGTACACGTGCGTTTGTTTGCAACGGACTATATCTATGTGTAAAGTGGGCAACACGTTTGAATTTGGTGAAAGCGGTCCCGGGTTCGGTCCCGGTGGGGGCCTAAGTGCGAAATGATGTCAGATGTCGAACCACTTTTAACAATACCACTACTACTATTTAAAGTGGGATTCGAAAGAGCCAAGAATACTATCAAACGGCGTGTTTACTTTTAACAAAGCGTTCTAGATACAACTTCAAACTATATAGAAATATTCTATAATAAATTCACGTAAATTTAATTCCTACAAACAGCTGCCTTTTTTTCCTCGACAAATTATAATTACCAGCAATTGCTGCTTTTCTTTCATGAAAATTTATATAACCACTATCGAATTTCGTTTATTTTTGAATTCTAGAAAACATTGATAAAATAAAGCGATATTTTAAAAATGTAGCATATATACACCACACGCACACTTGACAGCTAGGTGTTTGGTTTAACTTCCCTAACGTATAAGGATATATTCGGGTAGAGATTACCATAAGGAATCAATTGGGAATATACCTCTACTTTCCAAATCTTTCTGTCGCATTAAAAGTATAACTTTCTTCAAAGAAAGTTATACTTGTACCTTCGTTTCCAACTTTCCTTTGGGTCGTTCCCTTTTGAAAACTAATTAATGGACTAACCATCGCAGGATAACTGTCATCACTTTGAAGTACATATTTGTGAATATTCATCAACATACAAAGAAAGTCCTGGAAGTTTTGCTAATCTTTTCCAAGGCTTTTTCAGCCAGTTTAAGACTAATTAAGTAAGAACGCACCGCTCGGATTCACAGCTACTCTTTAAGGGCTTTCAAATCAATTACATCTAATTTTCTCTTTCGAATCACATGCATTGCAATAACCAATAAGAGATGAGCGCCCAAATAAATACAGCTCGATGGATGAATGTAAAAAAGCGAGATGAACGCAGCAGAAAATTGCTTCGTATGAATACTTTGTCGCAGGCCACTTACCAGGAGGTGTCGTCTCCGTAGGGCTCTCAGAAGCCTCCCTCTTCACCTTCGGAGGGCTGGAGGGCGTCGGCGGATCGGAGGGGGGCGGCAGTGGAGTGGGCAGCTTGGTCCTCGGGGGGTGTCTTGTGGGTCGATTTGGGGGAGGGTGAGTGCGAAGGGAGCGCCCGCGGCCCGCGATTTGTCTTCTGGAGGCGAAGTGGTGCAGGTCCAGATCCTCCGTGTCCCTTCTGTCCAACTTCTCGTAGCCATACCAACCGAGCAACTCGTTCATTGCTGTCTCCGCGTACTCCTGGAAAAGGTAAACATAAACGTGAATCTTCTGTGCATGGAATCCTTCCCTCCACGACTTCACCGTATTAATAAGCCGTAATAATAGAATGATAGTTATCTTACGTGTTTATCACAAAGTCTGGAAGTAGAAGAAGCAGAGATTTATACTTCGCACACTCTTAAATATGGATACCTAGCGGGTCAGAATGTTGATTCCTGAAGAAGCTGACACCAGCATCGACGAGACGTCGAACGACATAAGACGACGCAGCGAATCCCAAAAATCTTAAATAAAATTAATTGGTTGAAGCGTGACTTCGTGGAACTCCACACATCTCTTAAAAGAAAGAAAACTTGGTAACTTCCACAGCAGATTTTTCTTGATTAGTTTTGTCAACGAGTTGACATCTTCAGAAAAATGTCAACTAGTTTACGAAACTAGTCAAGAAATTACGAAGTGTTCTTTCTCCATACGAAGTGTTCTTTCTCCATACGAAGTGTTCTTTCTTCATAAAACTACCCCATGGCAGCCATGCGCAGCGAAAGCCTATCGTAAGTTTCAACTTCTCTGTTTGCTATGAACTTGGAATGAAGAATTGTACATCTAGTCGTCAAAACATTTCTCTAAGTAATAAATCAAATTTCACTTAGGGAATTCCGTTTCCTTTGCAAGTTACACACAATATACTTCTTTACTTTTTTTAAATGACTCTGAAGACTGGATGTTGAATGACAACATTCGGCATGCTGAAGACACGAAGCATAACATACTGAAGTCGACCTTTCAAATAGAGATGGTTCTTTACCTTTTAAACTGCTGTCACTCGTTGTAATCTCAATGTGTGTTACCTGTGTGAAAAAGGGCAAATTTCTTTTCAATAGAGAAAACGAAATTTCGGCTCTGCTACGTAAAATTAAACATGAAATATAAACGATGGATGCAGTCGTAACTGGGAGGAACTTCACTGAAGTGTAGATAGAAACTTGGAACAAAGCAGTTTAGAATTTGGACACAGTTTTTCTTTCTTCTCCTATATAAATGTAACATATGTATTAACAGATTTATTTAAATAAACTTGATAATTTTGCTAGTTGCTTCAGCTTAGAATGTTTATTCCATCATAACATTTTGAACCCCGTGAAGAAGCTTCACGCAAACCCAGTGTTCACCCCTGGTTAAGACCGTTGCTTCGGCGGACTCGCTTTTCGTCGCCTTTTATTTCTACTGACTTTTTTTAGGGAGGCCATAGGTCGACTCAGCCTATGAGTCTGCAAATGAGTGCCTGAGATAAAACTCAGGATAATAATAGGCTGTAGAAGTCTAGTGCCGGCCGCATTACCTCATTTCATACAGTTTGGCTCATATATTAGCACCCTTAACTCTCGAAGGAGGTACTACGCGGTACGAAAGGAAGACTATTAGTGATAACTAACCCTTCCTAAACAAGTAGCAATTAGGATTAGCAGAACTGAAAATTTGCAATGCAAATGTGTTTCATAGAGAAATTTGCGCTCATCATAGCTTAGTGGAAGAACATTTTTCCATCTACTTACATGAAAACAAATTCTTCACCATTAAAAATATAAATTCTGTTAATGACAACCTATGTAAAAGAGTTACTGTTATAAATGTCATATGCTAAAGGAGATATTTTACAATTTGGCAGAATTTATAATATATTTGAAAACTCTCCTAACAAAATTCATACGTGGTGACTTTTATGCAATATTTTTCCGTTACAAGTTATGGTAATTGTATGCCTGTAAACTTATCTATAGTAAATTACTGATTATTTTTGTTCCTTTCCATTATTTAAAAAAATACTAAAAATTATTAATACTCTATTTCTCTGTAAATGCCTTGTGCAGTTTCTCTTCAACCTCAAGACATTCATTCATAATCGTTCAATGGAGAAGAAACAAGAGATAATTACTCTTTGCCTTGTTTCACTTATGATATAGAAGAATTAAGAAACGATTTTTTTTCTAGGACCCTATCATATCCGTTTATAAGAAATAATTTATTACAAGCTTAGCAATCGCTTTGGTAGTGGTCAGGGGCCGTCCTATAATGATTTCACGGCATTTTTGGAATTTCTGAATTCCTCGCCTTGTCACAAAGTGTCCCATGTAGCGTCATACCTATGTGGCCAAGTGTCATAGACCCCTAGAGTGTGACATCATTTACTGACAGACGCTTATCTGAAATATTCGATGATTCCTAAACGTGAAATAAAAAATAGCAACATTAATTATTAATAACAGCATCATTAATCTGAAACAGAAAAGGATTGAACCTCCTATCAAAAGCGAAGTGGAGGCTTGGAGAGTTCATAAGCAGATTTAGATGAAAAACATTTACATATCAACGGGTATCCATGGTGATGAAAGTATAGTATAGCAAATATATCGAATAATCGATCGAAGTCAAATTATCGGATAATCACGATGCGAGATAGGCAGAGCAGATCAATGCTGGTTTCAGCGAAGAAAACCTCTCGAACCCGATCCGATTACTCGTAATCAAGGCTTATATACAATGTTTTAAAACGGGCAAGCATTCTTACAGCATTCACAGAGAAAACTTCAGAATACAAGAACCATATCAAATCACACATTTTAATAAATATTCATAATAAAATATCTGTGCGATAATTTCTATCATAATTTAACTACTTAACTTGGTAACATATAACTTAGTGATTTTTCAGAAGACATATTTCATGCTAGCACCAGACAAATAAAAGCTGCTTTATTGAATTCAATTAGGTAGCTGTGGTGACATAAATCACGTGACTTTTGTTATACGACGTATTTTTGTCATTTAAGTTTCAAAAAGATGTATTTTACATATATTTGGGATAATCTGATTAAATAAGTACAAAATATTACTGCGTCCACTAATGAGAAAGAAACCTCGAAACGGGTCATTTTTTTCCAATATATTTCCTGTGGACGTAGTCAAATTTTGTTTTTATCTAACCAAATATGAATTAGTTTCTCCAGATATAGTCAGAATTAATCAGTTTTTGGTTTTATCTTTCAGTTTCGTTTCATATTCTGTCGTGTATTCTAGTCTCTGTCGACGAGAGGAATTTATACTAAGCTAAAGAAAAGATGTTGTTAGAGAGAAGAGTTCAATGTCTACGCAACTTCTTCAGTGGGTTAAAACGATGCATATATTTAAATAACCGAGACCGCAATATTGAAAGGCAGACAATTAATTAATATGATTATTATTGAAATTAATTAAGGAATAAAAGGAAACGCGACGGAGGAACGACCCAGGGTCCGGGAAAGGAGCAGCCGGCAGAAGTTTCCGGGGCCCAAGCTTAATTGGGGGTCCGCGATTAAATATTTCGTGATTTCGCGATGAAGATAAGGTCCTGACAGTGGCTACAGAGTCGGGACCCAGTATTTCCCACCTGGGCCCTGGATTGACCCAGTCACGAGTAAATGCGGCAGTAATTTGCCGTATACTCCAGTGCAGTTTCTTTGTACACGTCTATGCTTCGAAATTCATTCTAGATGGTGAACACGTAGATGTTATTGTCTGTATTCAGGCCGGGTGGCACCTCATCCCCTCTACCATCAGCTACGAAGAAGAGGGAAATGAGGATTACTAGGCAAGATGAGGAGTGGGGTAGTTTTCCACTGCTTTCTACGATGAGCCATAATTAGTGAAACATAAAGACTCTACGAGTAACACTTTTCGTAAAATTGCATCAGGAGAAACCTTAATCTATGCTATTATTCAGCATAATTTATATCTCGGTAACTTACATATCATCACAGCCATGAACAAGACTGAGACAAAAGTATATAAAAGCCACATTTCACTCTATCAGTACTTGTGTTTTGATTGTTAAAAGTACTTCGAACGCTGTGGTAGTTTCACACGTAGGTCCCCACCGGAAATTGAACCCGGGACCGCTTTCACTGAAGTCGAACGCGCTCCCCATTTGGCTATCCGGAAGCCCTATATTTCTCTATCCCGTACCAAAACACAAATGATAAACATTTCATTCATATTTCAATTTTGAGTTATCGTGGTAGGACCAGATACAGATGAGCACGAAAATTTTCAAATCCGAGGACACCTGCAGCTTAAATCGTCGGAATTCGGGAACGAACCGTCTTGTAACATACATCGAGAAGAAGTATTTATAGTAGTAGAGCGAGTGTGTGGATATGGGAGGGAATGCACGTGAGTTGCCATAGTGAGTTGTCGGGCAATAGGAGTGCCTTGGGAGGTAAGTGCGCGCGCAGGAGAAGAGCTATCGAGCGCAAACGATTGAAAAGAGGCGAGAAAGAGGGGGGAGGAGCCGTAATCACAGTTATTGGGAGTCTGTTGCTCTGACATAGGCTCGTTTGAAAGCATAATTGCGGAGGAGGCGGACGGCGGGGGGTGGGGTAATTACCGCAGAGGCGAGGGCCTGCTTAAAAGAGAAACAGGATAAATAATAGAAAATGCTCTCTCCCAAATTACTGCCCTCTGGATTTATTTTTTACCTCTTCGCTTGCCCTTGAGAAGTTAGTGCACTTCCACGGAGGAAGGTGCTTACCATTGGGTCGGTCATGCAAAACAGAGGAAACGGCGAGCGGAAGTCTATTAACTGCCTCATCGCCAATGCTATCTTGCGTATCGTAATATACATATAGAGTATATATGCTCTATAAAACTCAAAAAAAAAAGTTGCCGAACTTTCAACGCGGGCGCGTTACCAAGCACTTCGCTCGTTTCTCTAATTATTGCCATGCCCGTGATTGAAGGTGACAGCCTGCATCACCCCGAGTTTACAAATGTGACTCGTTCAGAAAAAATACATACATGGATTAAATGCGGATTATTTTACATACTGTAAAGTATTCAGCTCGAAAGCCGGTTGGGACCTCATCCCCTCTAACATCAGCTACGAAGTGCTAGGAGAGGGAAATGAGGCTTACTAGGCAAGATGAGGAGTGAGGTAGTTTGATTTTTCTTTCCTCACTGAGACAGAATGTTATAAGGAGAACAAGCCCACAATAGTGAAGCAGAAAGACTCTACTAGTAACACTTTTCTTAAAATGGCATAAGAAGATACCTTAATTAATAATATTATTCAGCGTAACTCATACCTCAGTAGCTTTTATATCATCACAGCCATAAACAAGACTGAGACAAAAGTGAAAGAAAGATGTATTTTTCACCATCCCGTACCAAAAGACAAATATTTCATTCTTCAAAATGTTGTAGCATGATCCTACGTCTACGTATGTACAATAAATACGAAGTCCATCCGCATCATGACAAACGCCTGCCAGCTCATTCCCTTCCGCGAAATTTCTAGTTATCATAACCTCTCCTCTCTTTCAGATAAATGAAAAATAAAACTTAAAACTTAAATTTAAAATGAAAACACCTCTTCTCCGCAATCCTTCACTAACCGATCTTTGGAACCTCCTAAATACCATAAAGTGTAACGACGGTGCCGCGGAATTCGCACGGCTAACGAAATTTCTAATATTTGACTTCTTTTTTCGGAAATATTTGGACCAAAGTTGGCCCTTTCACTGGCAGTCACTACCGGTTATACATTTGTATCTAAAACTACCTACTTTTAGTCTAGAACTAACTAGTTCTACACTTCAACCATCGTCTTCTCCGTTCCTCTTCCGTCATCTCATTGCCACTATCTCCGCTGGATGTTTATCAACATCTTTATTTATGTTAAATAACATTTAATCCAATATTATTGTTGTATATTATGTCCATTTTATTTATCATTTCATCTAATCAACTAGAAAAACAACGGGTTTGCCTTTTATCTTCAGTGCCTAACGCATCTCTCGTCATATGAGTACTTCATGGTCTTCGTTCGACCTTGGAGGAAAGTTTTCCCTAAAGAAATAGGTGTCAATTTCACTCAATTCGCTTGCAAAATTTATTTTCATCGCAAAATTATATTGGAAGGAAGCATCGTACAAAGTCAAGAAAATTCCCATAAGAAAAGATATTCAATACATATTTTTACTCCAACGTCCAATTCTGCGATATTTGGACCGATACACCGAAATATAGTCAACTGCGTCCTTATGAAAAGACGCCGCCTTGACGACAGACGCGATTATTAGAAAACGATTTTGTTAATTGTATTGGCGTTATCACAAGTTGGCGATGGCTTTTTCTTATTGTTATACTCTTGAGAATGGAAGCTTTGTTTCCGAAATGCGCATAGGGTGATTCCCAGAAATCAGGAACTTACCGTTCGCCAAACGCGAGTTGCGCCAGCCGACATGCGGCTTACGGAGTGTTTTTAAACCTCTAATTTATTAATAGCCTTGCTCCGATTTCTTTTCTTTCAGCCCCGAAAGCAATAAATGGTGATTGATAAATGACTTTTGCTCAAGAAGTTATACAATGGGCAGTTCTACGATCACAGTCACTCATCACGTAACACGGGACGGTAATTTTACAAATATTGCTCATTCTTTAAATTCCTTAATCCTCAGAAAATAAGCATATTAAATATGGTTCGTAGCTGAATGTTGAATGGTTGCGAACTGTATTTTCCTGCATGAGAGTCTGATAGAAATTCAGAATATCAGTAAAAACGCTTCATTCTTACAGGAAGATTTCGATAAAAATTGGTGGTTTGATAGACTTCGAGACAAGAATAACGAATTATTCCCAAAACACCCAGAAAGTCCAGAAAACCTAGTTTTTCCTATAATTTCCTATTTTTGTGGGCAAAACTGTGACTTCTGAATCTTCTGGGTCTGAACCCATGAAATCTGGATCAGATATTTAAGCTTTTCTAGAGTATCGTTGATTGGCTCTATTAGCTCGACAAATCGGCCATTCATGCCAACATTTTAGGCTGAAGATATTGGCTGCTCTACATTTACTATTGTGGGGTTACTGTAATACTTTTAGGCCATTTTCCCG
This sequence comes from Ladona fulva, assembly GCA_000376725.2. NCBI lineage: Eukaryota > Metazoa > Arthropoda > Insecta > Odonata > Libellulidae > Ladona > Ladona fulva. The sequence goes on from KZ308372.1 coordinate 943,777, forward strand.
GAAAACTATTGTTTATAAAAACCTTATTTGGGGAGTAATTGGTTATTATTGTCTTGAAGTCTATCCAACATCAATTTCAACAAAACCTACATAAAAAAAACTGAAAGGAGTTCGGAAAACTCGATGATTGCTAAGGGATTTCTCGATAAGACGACTGCGTCCGATGGAAAGGATTTTTACGAAATATTGAGCAATTTTTACAGTTTTCGAGATTAAAGATTAAAGTTGAGATTCCTGAAATTGACTCTTAATGAGATTCCTCACCACTCGATGCCACTGTGAATTTAGCATGGCTTTTACATATTATTATAATAATTATTATTGTTGTTGTTATTAGAATCTTCTTTTTGTCTTTAACTAAACGTTTCCGATTCTCCGATTTCTGGGAAGTCCCAATCCGCCTTTCGGAGACAATGACTCCATTATCAAGGGCTCCTAGATAGGAAGTACATAGATATGTACAATTTTACCAGTGGTTACGTCAATTCAACCATCGAAAAGAAGAAAATAGCATAATTAATACAAAATTATAGTAAAGTCAAACATAAACATATGTATATATTTCTTAATAAATAATGGGTCCAAAGAAGGAAAAGGTATTCAGTGGACAGAAAAATAATCATGTGAATTGAATAGTAAGACCAGAAAACAAATAAAAAGGGGTAGTTATAGGGGAAATGTACTCACTATATTTGGAAAATACGTATAACAGTATTCGGATAAAAACGGACAAGATGAACGGAAATCAAGATATAGTGTCATGGAAGAATGATAGACTGAGTAACTTATGAAAATGAGAGAATTAATAGAGAAATGGTAGAAAACTTAAATAAAGAGAAGAAAACAAGGAATTGTAAACAAACTAAGGCACGAGGGCCTCATGAAGACAGCTTCGGAAGAGTTGGAGGAATTAAAGAGGAAGACCTGAGTAGACTTACGAGGGACAGGTGATGGTGTGTGCTTAAGTAGGGAATTATGAGGGGAAGAGCGACTGGATTGGGGCAGGATGGGAAAGTTTAAGGTCTGGGGTTACAGCGGGGTGAAATGTGCGGGTGAATGAAAGTGAGGAGAGAGTTGTGAAAAAAGTGATAGAACCTCTTGGAAACCACACTGACTATGATAAAGGTGTGAAAGTAATTATCTGCACATTAAAGGAACTTTATTCCGTTTAATAAATGAAATACACATTTATTTCATAAAGTTTTGTAAAAGCATGATACGAAAAAAAAGCAAGAGTTCCTTACTCCCAGACGCAGGTTAAAAATCCTTGGAAAAAAGAGATTATAAGATAGGCTACGATTGTGGAAGAAGTAATCAGTATAATGCGACGATATTAAACAAGAAATTAATGCGAAAATATGTCGTTTTAAGGACTCATTCTTCCGCAAACAATAGGAGAAGACAACAAACCAAAGAAGTACTCTGTGTTCACACCCCCTGTCACACGCCAAAAGGAGGCCTGCAGGGTATTAATATAGAGATAGATGTACCAAAAAATAGCAAAGCGAGAGCTACGATTGACTTAAATCTATATGGAGAGAGAGAGAGAGAGAGTAAGAGACTTGGTGAAGAATACAGGAGTTGAGAGGGGAAGATTATGTACTCGTATTTTGAATTATGTTGAAGAAAGTGGGAATGGAAGAATATTTTTTTTATCAGCAAGAATGTAAGTGGTGGTTACAGGCTACAGTACTCCCTTTAATAATTCAAATTTCGTGAGTGTCTTATCTTTGAAAAGTCATTCAGACTTTTTTTCTGGTTTCTCTTCTTCCTATACTTTTACTCGCATTCCCCTCATGTGTTATTTTATTCTCGATTATAATCATACATTCTGCGCGTTCAAAGGAATGTAAAACACTCCTTTTAAGTCCACATTCAGTCGTAACGAAATAATCACTGACTCTTCTGATTTTCCTACACGTATTCCTTTTATAACAGATTTCTGCTATTTGCAGTTTTCTCATATACCCCTACAGATAAATCAACCAACGAAATTACCGATTGCAATAAAATACGAGTACATTCGTATATGCTACAGTACTACAAGGTTTACGAAAACCATTTCTACTCGCAAATGCAGCTATTTCTTCCTCTTATCCACAGCTCCTCATAGTCAATCACAGATTTCTGACTTTCACTACTAACTACTTCAGTACTACTTTCAAACTACTAACTACTTCTACTAATTCCAATTGATTCACTTCCATTTAAAAATACACTAAGTACTCCATCCAATGTCCTCTATTGAGTGACAATCTTCCTGTTAATGCCTTCTGCTTTCATTATGAAAGAAAAGAAAATTGGAACAAGGTTGTTAACGACTTAGAGGTTTAAAAACATTCCGGAAACCGTATGTCGGCAGGCGGAACTCGCGTTTGGAGGCGGAACTCGCGTTTGGAGGCAAACGGGAAGTTCCAGATTACCGATTTCTAGGAATCTCCCTACGCGCATTTCGTAAATAAAGCTTCCCTTCTGAAGGGTTCCACGATTGGGGTAAAAGCCTGTATCATTCCTGATAAGAAAGAGAGGATTTTTCATAAAAAGGTGATCATTGAGAATGCTTCAGCCGTCTACTAACAGCACCAGCGAGCACACGTATTAACGAGATACTATGAGACTAAAGTATAGCATAATGAAAAAAATCGATCTATTTTGCCAAAAATCCGCCATTTCGAGTCGAATACAGTTTTAAGACGATAAATATGATTATAGGCGTGTAAAATGGACATTAGTCTGTATGCCTGGTGGCAGTCTTGTGCCTTCATAATTACGTGATTTTTACACTATAAATGCATGACACAAACATAATAAATACTCACTACCTAGGTGATAATTGTATACGTATATATAAATATTAAATATATTACACATAAGAAACACAAAATTGATAATACATTACGAGTAGTCAACTTATTCTGGGTTTTTCCGTGTCCATTATAGACCTTTCTCGGCTACCGTGAGATTCCTGCCGTACTTTACCCAGTCAAGCAATCCCTAACTTACACAAGAAATGTCGCTACAGCAGAAAATCTCCAGTTCCTACATTATACAATACAGAGTAACATTTCTTTTTTAAATATTTAGTGTTTTCAGGCAAGGGCTTTCAGAGCGATCCAGGTAACTCATTGTAATCCGAAATACTTCTATTAAGAAAAGAATGCTTTGCTATATTCGTTCTTTGCCGCACTGGTTTAATTTTAAGCTTGTCACTATTTTTCCCAAGGAATTCCGGTTTGAATTGAATGTTTGAAATCCTTACCATTAGAGGATTGACTTTCCTACAAAAATATTACCAAAATAAAAAGGACAGACCGATGACAAGCATAAGGAAAATAAGGAGCATAAGGACCGATGACAAGGAAAAGAGATAGAAAGAAGAGGAAATTTATTTAGGCACAAATTAAAGCTCGATGGTCTGATGAAGGCAGTATTGAAAGTAGTGGTGGAATTACAGCGGGAAACCTATGGTGAAATATAAGGGGGGAGTGATGGTAGATGATGAAGCTAAGAGTTATGAGGGTGGATTGGTAAGGAATAAGGGTCGCTGGGGGTAACAGGGGTCGATTGGTTGTAACAAACGAATTTTCGGATTGATAGCTGTTGTTGATGGGGGTGAGGCATTTTAAATAGAACTGTAATCATAATATTTTACGGTGATATAATACATGCATTATGATTTCAAAGTGCATACACAAAAAATACGTAATTAAATTTTCTTTTTCGTCAGATTTTCATTGTTCGTTTCCTTAGCGATTGCAATCACTTAGGTATAGTGAGCCTTTCACCCACCTTCTCTTCAACATTTCACCCGTCGTATTCCGAAAATAGCAACGCAATTTCCTCTTAAACCTTCTTTTTATTTTTCTAATCATCTCCTAGTAACTATGAACATCACAAACTTGTTTGATGATCTAAAATAAAGCAGAACGTTTCTGAAAATTCCTAGGAACTCTGTTACTTCGCGCTATTTATTGTTAAATCCTAGAATGCATTCAGCTCATGAAAACATGCTGGCAAGTGTTGTATTCAAAGTAAGGCAAAAGACAGGGTTTTGTAAAGAATTGTTACGTCAAATCTGTTAGCGTTGCCCAGATTCTCCAGGACCCAGAATGGGAATGTCAGGAAAAAATCAGATTAAACAGTTGACTAATATTAATACTGACAATAAGATTTATTGACAAAATACGTCTACATCTATAATCGCATAAAACTCGAGAACAAAAGTCGCACAACTTTGAAACTTTGCACATTACTAAAAGTCTTCAACCCACAGATAATAAACTATCTTTTATTTACTCGATGGTCTCCGGTTCGATCTCATTAGTTAAACTCTCCCCTAAGAAACACACATAAAATTCAGTATATCGAATAAACTTCACAGATTCAGGCGAAGTATAGTGCAAATCCATAATCGGAAGACACTTAGAAAAATGGTACTTTTTCTACACAATTATTTATTAAACAAGTAATAAATAACTCAATACTGCTTTCGACGATTTATCATACCAGATATCGTATCGATACCAGACGATATGATGGCGATAAATCGTCGAAACCGGTATTGAGTTATTTATTACTTGTTTAATAAATAACTGTGAGAAAAAGTACTATTTTCTAAGTGTCTTTTAATTTTATCGGTTACAAGTTTGTTTCTTTTGCAAAATTAAATTAGAAAGAATAGTCGCAAAAAATAGAGACAAACACCTGAGGAAGGGAAATTAAATAAAAAATGTTATCTTTGTCATGGATTATTGATTTCGTTAGTGAATTACGTGACTTAAGTTAAATACGCAAAACTTTGCCAAAATTTTCCTGAGGTTAACAACTCCGACGGCCCTTGCGATTCTTAAATCCGCTCTTATGCATTATTCCTTGTGATTCAACTGCCAGTTTATCTTTATCCGAAATTTATGGTAAGAATTAACCACAGGTTATATGAAGAGGAGGCCATTTTATGAGATAACATCATTAGCATTTGCGAACAACTCAAAGCGACGAATTGCATGGACAACAAGCTTATGACGACTTAGGAGTGTTTCGTGCAGTTCGATATCACCAACGGGATTTCAAAATTATTAAGCCATAAAATGAGCTTTTCTTTGAGTAAACCTAGGCCTGAATGTGTACCATGCGAGTCTCCTTTTAGCGTTTGGCAGAGGGTGCATGTAACATGACTCCACTTTCGTGATCGATTACCGTCGCGTATCTTAGTGGTATTTATACAGTAAATTACAACGAAATTTCGCGTCTTATTTATTACAGTGACTATCTATTGTTTCCATGAAAGCCGAGTAAGTTGCATCTAATGTTACATTTATAAGTTTCTACTTGCTTGAATGAACGGGCAGATGAGCTATTCTGTAATGTATCTCTGTGTATGGGCGTGTATGTTTCCCTGAAACTTGAGATCCAGATCATGCAAAACTTGCACATTCAAAAAAGTCGACACCGCGCATATAGTAGACTTCTTTTCGTCATCTATTGGTCTCCGGTTCGATCCCAGAAGATCCAAAGCGTTCCTACAAGAAGTTCATGGAAAGTTCATTTCTACATTTTGCAGGATCTATTTCTATTGCAAAATTATATAAAACTACGGTTACCGATGTAATGTTTCGAAAAATCATCGTCACGAAGCGAAGTCAAGTTTAATAAGGAGGAAATCGAATATATATTTACATTCACATCTTCGAATATAGATTACAGCTCCGAATTATGAGAACTTATTTCAAAACATCCGTTTTCGATAACTTGTTCCATTAATTCTAGTTTTTATGAGAGGTGTTAGTGTCTCCTTTATAAAAAATAGAAATCTATATTTAATTCTACTTTTATTCTCCCCGTTGAGAATAAACAGCCAGAGGTGGCTGCATAAATTGGTGTCGATAAATTATGAAATACAAATCAAATCATCTGAAACATTGTCTTCCACAGAAATGCGATGTAAAAGTATGAAAATATAGTAAATTTAGTAATCGCTTCAAAAATTATCAATATTATTCTATAGGTAACATTTTTCATATTCATCTTTTCGAAGAGCCTTTAAAGTCCCTTAATTATGAATTTACACTCTATGTCGACCTTAGCAGTCGATTTATCACCTATTAGGAAATACCATTCACCTGAAAACTTAATACGCCCAATAGCGGGTGGTGGGGATCAGTTTGGCGACCACTGATACAGACTATCCATCACTACATAGACTAGAAATTCCCGGAAAGACCCGGAGTCGAACCAGGGAGCTAATACGGCGTTTCCGTAAGATTGAAGGCGATTTTTCATTTTCGAGAGTGCAAGGCTTTCTTTTTTTTCATTCATTTAAATACCTAAATTTGAACGATTTCTATAGAACTTTCTTAGGTCGAAGGCTAAATCTGCAGCTAACCTATTCTTGTTATTCTTGTACGTATAAATGTCTACTCTTATTAATAATTCGCAATTTATTTCGAAATTTATCGTAAATGTATTGCGTTTTCTGTATTTCCCACTGCGACCGTCACTGCTGTCTCGGATTCATAGACAAGCATTAGAAAGAAGGAATGAGGGATTTACGTGATTTCTTTGAGCGTCTGTAGCAACCAAACGTTGTTATAGCAACGTAAATATTAATTTATAAACATGCTGTTATTAAACGCGTTGAGGATGTAAAAGTGACGTGTTTATGCAAAACATCGCTAAAAATGAGATTTACCAATCTCGTTGAGTCGAAACTTTCTTACGAATTATTTTTGAGGAAATAAGTCTAAAAAATCGCATCATTCATACAAGCTTGTTCGACATCATTACATATTGGCCAAAGCAACCTTATTTTAACGTGAAACTATTTCAAAAGCGATTTTTCATTATTCCAAGATCTTTTTGAACGCATCTCTTACGTAGATTCAGAAACTGAGTGCGATACGAAAGGACACTTCGAAAATTGAAGATGAGGATAATTTTGCTTCCTGAATTTGCTGTACCAGGGCCGGCTTCCGGCGAGCAGTTGACGCACACCTCGCCCTCTGCAACTTCCTTCCCTCAAATCTCGAGTTACCCATCGATCCATGTACTTTCTTTCCAATGCTCAATTTTCATATCAAATTGTGAGCGGAGTATTGGTGATGAATGAAGTGGTCCTGAAGAGAGAAGGGCTTTGGGTGGGCCCCAAAGGGGTTGCCATGGAGAGGGACTGCCCTAGACAGTAACACGACTCCAGCCGCGTTGGGTTTCTGCTAATAAATCAGCCAGAACAAGGCTAATGGATTGATCCGGCTTTGGTGGTGGAAGGGGGGTGCTCTTGCTGCTTCCAAATCGAGCAGATTGTCCTACGGAGTGCCATTATCTTACCAAATTCCTCATCCATTGCGGCACTCCGACCCACTGGCAGTACTCAATACCACGCGAGGATAGTCCTTTAATGTGTTCTCACTCATTTCACATCTCAAGAGGGGGAAGAGCCATTCGTAGTTGAATTCCGCTCATTTATCACGACACGCAAAATTAGGCCATCGGGGTTCGATGTGCCATTTAGGATATCTTTATGAGACAAATAACACAATTGCCTATTCTAAGGGAAAATGAGTAACTTACTGATTGCGACTTGCTGGAATGTCATAAAAAAGTCGATTGATGACAACAAATATAACAAACGAGACGCGAAAATAACGCGTATTCTTTTAGATACGTCGTAATTTTTCTAGCCGTTTATTCCTTATATTTTCCAAAGTGATCTCATTGGAACAGGAAATGATTAAACATTAATCAGACTTGGACGATTTTCGTAAAGGCGACGTCTCTAAAAATGAGTTTTGATTAAATGTCGCTAAATTGACATGTACCTATTTCGAATTCGTATGATGATTCCTTCAAATTTAACATTCCATAATTAATTGCGTAATTAAGCAGAGATGCATAGATTAATCCCTCTGGCGATGGAAGTGAACTTCATACGTAATTCCAATTGGAACGCCTTGAATTCCCTGAGATCGAACCAAAGACCATTGGGTAAATGGTTAACAGCCTAGAAACTCTGCAGGGAAGGCGACGAACCAAAACTGAGAGGACAATGTTTGGTCTTCTGGTTTTAGGAGAATGAATGTTTGAGCATAATTATATGTTATATTTTATATAATTAAAAATACCAATTATAAATAGATGGAGGGATTACTCGTCAACATGCAAGGCTTGAGAACCTGCTAATTAGTTAGGACAGAGGTGACAAACTCATCACTGCTGAGGAACGTTTACTACAACTAATTGTAAATTAAATTCACTAGACTATTGTAACAATATGTAGTTACCAATATGTATCAACATGTTGTTAATTATTCTGCACCACGATTTTTACAGTTTTATCGACATTTATTTAAAGAAAGACCAAATTTATAGACGTTTATTTATTCCATTGCTTTGAATGAGGAAAAATGATCCAGGCTTAGAACTTCCTCATGTCACGCATTAACTTCGAAATCAAAGAAACCGATGTGGAAAAGAACTGCAATTTAATTTATTTAACGAGCATTTAGATAATGAATTTATTTTATAATAATGGAAAAGGGAGAAGAAGATAACTTTTTTAAGAAGAAGAAAAAAAGAAGAGGAGAAATTAGCCCCATAATTAATCTAAGGGATGTTTGACAACTTTGCACATCCTTAATTCAGGTAAGACTAAAGGAATTGACGGCATACCTGTAGAATTCTCGAAGAACTTAAATGAGATGGCAAACGGGGTAGCCTTTATGCTGTTTAAAGACTGCTATGAAAAGAAATAACGAATAACTCGATTAAAAATAAACCATGTATTGAAATATTGTAGAATGTGGCAACTATACAAAAATGTTCATTGCCATCACACTCCTCAAAAGAGCATTTTAGGTGGTTAAGAACAGATTGAGAACAAAAATTAAAGGATAATCAATAGAGGATCGTATTGGACATGGGATTAATTGAGGGACTCGAGACACTAAATTAACCCCCCATTTGCCATGGCTTTTCAGGGTTGTTCAAGAAGAATGACTGAATATAAATTCTAGATATCCTGTGCAGATTTATCAGGAAATGTAATTAAAAGGGATACTTTTTAATTGTCAAAATTCGTGAGTCAGTAACCCTGCTAGTAAGTTGTTTCAAGAATTTGCAAATGTCATATAGCAATTTCGCATGGCCAATAACCCCTGGATGGGTTGCTAAAAGACGAACTTCAGGAAATGTTTTCCTTCCTCATTCTTGATGTTTTCTATTAAAATAGAAAGAGTCGTTTTCTATTTTTTTCCGTCAGGTAAACCTGAGAAATGAAACTAACTTCTATCATTACTTCGAACCTTCTACGACATTTTCCAAAAGTTTGAGATTCATTGGTTCAGTTTCAATAGGAAAATTCTCAACTGTAAGTAACTCTACAACTTTCGGACATTTGAAAGCATTGAGTTGAATAATAATTATTGAAATAAGCAACAAGGTAATAGTTCTCATATTTGTTTGCCTAAAGATCTATCCTCGATTTTTGATGGGTTAAAATACATGGATCGGAATTTCAAAAACAAAAAATCAAAAAAAAGCTCGTAAAACTTCAAACAAATTTGAGGTCATAGTGACCCCTCGCTGCTAATAAAGGAACTCTTTCGACGCGATAACTGAGGGTTAACTTTCATTGATTTGGGGAAAGGTCTCGAAATAGGTTTTTGGGAATTAGTGTTTAAGACTTTGGCGAATGTTCGGATAGACTGGAGGGATTGAAGACTTTTCCTAAATTATGTGAAAACCAAAGAAAAAAACCGTCAATGCAATGAAAAGGCATGGGCAGTGATGACACAAGGGAGAACTAAAAAGTAAGAAATACGAAATTGAAAGGAAAACGAGGAAACTGAATTAATTTGAGAATGGAATTTTACAAGTATTAGTATTATATTTACTAGTATTAGACGGATAAAGAAACCAATAGCATGTTGAAGAATTGCCCCTTTCTAGGTAAAAGAAATCACCTTGCTTATACTCGTAATGATGAAATTAAAGGTCTTCATTTGTGCGAGACTCTCTCTCTTCTTCCATTTAAGCCATAAACCTGGATAGCAAAAAGAACCTTTCTTTGGAGCAGTTTGCTTTGTGACAGTAAATGTTGAACTGTAGGGAAGACTTAGTTGGCTCTTCTAGAAGAGGCAGACATTTGGAAATTAAGACCAATGCTAAATGTTAGTCGGATGAAAAAACGAATGCTGAATTTTCTTTCTACATACCCATCCTAAATATAATGTATTCAGTCTGCTAGCCGTCTTTCGGCGTGTGTCATGCACCATGACTCTACTTTCCTAAACGATTTCTTTCGTGTATCGTTCGCGGAAAAAATTAATTCTTGACAAAACTAGTCATATCATCCATTTCTCTGATTTTTTCGCAGTATCATAACGGTCTATGTAACATGGGGGACGCATTATATCGGCTACATCTTCTTCCACATCTACATCGGCTACCGTGCTTTCTCTGAACATATTCAGTAAATTAAGCCCTCGTATTACTCTTCTAGAGATTCCCATCTTGCGTCCTGAAGCATTTGAGCAACACTCACTGATCTGTCATAACAATTCTTTGCGAAATGTATCGCCCTTCGCTGCACCTTTTATTATTCTCGAATACAACACTTTTCGGCAGAAGAGGATAAACTACATGTATACTCAAGGTGATGACTAACTAAGGCAAAGTAACATCTTCTGGGGACTTTTTCCTTACTCGTCTTGACGAATCAAAGTATCATAAGCGCTCGTCCACGTGTATTACGGATGTGGGTACCTTATGTAATGATGTAACCATGTAATAAATGTAATCGACGAAAATATGATTAAATTCTTGAATCATTCAGAAAGACGTAACATTTTGCTGTTCAGCAGTCTAGCATTTCTTCAAAGAAATGCTAGACAGAAAGTGTTACAGAAAAGGCCAAGGGATGGCCAAGAAAAAAAAATAAATTCATTGAATCCACAAATGGATGGATACAATGAACTCTAGAGGATGGCGGAAGATGGCTCCTGGATGCAGATATGAGAAGATGATTGGAAAGAGGTATGCCGAATGATTTAGGTACTGTTGAAAATTTTCAACTCGAACGATGAATTTGAAAAATTGTTCATTGAAAGCTTATTGAAAACGAATTCGTGATGATATACACACCTGTACACATAATCGATCCCACACACAATATCTAATGGTCTATTTCTGATTTCCTTTCAGCTCTCCATCGAAACGGTAGAATTAAATCCGCTTTGCGATATATTTCGAATATTTCACGGCGCCGTCCGATTATGACGATTGCCAAGTCGACTGCACCTGCTCCCGCATTCTTCATTATTACGGTTTCACCAAATGTGAAACTTGAGGAATAGTTTTGTCCTCAAAATCACGAAGGAAGGGTATTTCATTCGCACGAGAACAAAATGCTCGCCAGGAAATGTAGCTTAAGACTAAATATTCAAATTATTTGTGTTATTTACGGCACACACTTTAAACAAACCTATTTGGAAAGTTATCATTCGGATTCGTAATTGGATAATGATGATTCGGCTGTTTCTTAATTAGTCTTCCTGTACGGCAGCGTGGAAAATCAAAGATTATTTAGGAGGAAATGTGTACATATCATAAATAATTGGTGACATGATGGAAATGCCTATACAAAGTTGAATCTTAATGTTTATTTTTGTTTTGATATCGATCTTTTGTTTATATTTTTGAAGTGTCTGTGAGCTATCTAACTTCTTTGTTCGAGTGGATTGTTTTTGAAAAATATTAGAATAATTTCTAAATGAACAAATATTACCACCAGATAAGTGCAGAACCGATTAGAGAGGGCGCAGAAGTGTTTTGTTAAACGGCTTTGTTTCATGGAAAACACACCATTCAAAAGAGTCAATCAAGTCAAGTTAATAAGTTTATCAGTCAACATTGATATAAATTTCATTCACTTCCCCTTTCTTACGGGGCGTGACACTGTCGACAATGTTATGTTAAAGAAAATAATTTCCGGAAATTCCCTTGACTCCCCACGTCTAGGTGAGCTAGTTAATTTTTATGTCCCGGCTCGGATCACAAGAGGTATTTTTCCATAACTGCCGAGTCAATGTGTATGAACATTTTCCAATCCTCAGTCAGCTTACCGCTGCCAATACTGTTCTCAATGAAATACAAAATGTTGACATATATAGCATTAAGGTCGACTCTACGGAGAGCACTAAAAATATTTTATTCATCTACAATTCATTAACGACTTTGTACATATATGTATTGATTTTCTGCTGCGTTTTTACATTGTTTTATTTTAAATTTATCATATTTTTATCTTTATTTTACCTTTGTATTTGACGCATTTATTGTGTTTATATTATAACTCAACTTAATGGGTCCCAAATCTCCTAAAAGTGGATTACATAAATAATTATAGAATATTGTATAAGCTACTATGTTCGTATCCGCCATTCCTCAAGAAATTGACTCAACGGAGAGATTCGATATAAAAAACGATGTCGAAAATGGTAAATTCATTCAAAATTTCGTCAAACGTTTATAGTCCACAAACCTTGGTGAATCTTTTATAAATTCCAAGAAAGTTCCACTAAATTCACACCTTGCCCACATTTAGAGGTTTAGAATCCAAGCGATTGGCCAATTTTCTTCGTTTATTGCAATCCCGAATCGTTTTTGGATAAGAATGCGTTTATCTGATTGAGTAATCTAATGATTGGTTTATCTTCGGGTCCAATCTCTCTTCTCAAAAAACCACTCGATACGCGTAGAAGTTAGGAGATCGCATAATAGCAACTGCGCCTTCCAAGAACGTAATCAATGGTGGAAGCCGTTACTTCGTGGAATTCCATTTAGGAAGAATAAATAACACTTTGTAAAAAGTTCCTCAATGTATGGGGAATTTTTTACAAAGTGTTATTTATTCTTCCTAAATGGAATTCCATGTTTTTTATTCCTGCTTCCAAGAACGAATTATTTTAAATCCACACAAAATTTGCAACTTCTCATTCCTTTATTTCTGCTCGATGTTCTGTTTCCACCGAGACAAATGTTATTATATGACATAAAGGGTGAGGTAGATTACCAAGAAACGGAGGAAATGGCTTTGAATAGGGATTATTCAGGCACGTAAACCTACTGAATGGTAGACACTTATGTACGGTCTGCTTACTTCCTTAATTCTCAACCCACGTCGGAGGACATTTTCGCCACGCTTGCTCTTTTCGTAGCAATTTTCAACCAAACGCAACGCCTTGCACTACACCTTCTCGGGTTCACGAATCCCGGTCTGAGCCTCACGATCCCACACTCGCCACGAGATATGAGAGAATAGCTTACGTAGCAAAAAGTGATGTCAATATCATATGAACACATTGTTACTCGTCGAGGAAAGTGATTTTGCCGCTATATTGGGCACTAATGGGTAGAGTAAGTGCTTGGAAGAGCTGATGGATTACTCAACCGCAGCACAAGACAGCGGGGCTCAAAAACACTCACCTCCGAAACTCTTTGCCCCGCCACCCCTTTCGCCCTTCCCCCGTCCGCACTTCGCTATTTTCGAATCGTCCCCATGTGAGTGTTACGCATCCTTCAGGCATTCCCTCCTTATTTCCCCCTCTCGACTCTACAATTCCATTTCCTGCTCTATCCGGAGTTCCCTCTTCGCCATTTCTTATCTTCCGATTCCCATGAAAAATCTCAGCGGCACTGTTCTGCACACGTATCACTCAAGTTATTCCCACTCGGGATGACCACGACATCTGGTTCGTTTATTTCCTACCCCTGACGACATCTTCCCTCATCTCCAAATACATTTTTATGAGCACCTTTTTATTCTCGAAGACGGATGACTGAACCGAAAGAGGGCGTGCTATGTTAAGAGAAGAAAGGATAACAGTTGGACATCAAGCAATACTAACTGGACACGAGAGATGTGAAGAGACCAAGATGGAGACCAAAGGACAAGTGAAACAGAGACATCGTCAAGTACCGAGGGGTAACCTGGCAACAAGAGGCTCAGAATAGAGATAATAGGAAAACAGTGGGACGTAGGTTTTAAAATGGTTGACGATGACGGTGAATCTTCAAATTCACTTCGGCAGCACATCCAATAAATTCAACAAGCTTCAAAACACCACTTTCATATCGGTAACATTTCATTCATAACCCAGTCATAACTGACCTTACCAGTGCTACATTTGCCACAAATTGCCATTATGAAAGATGTTTCTAGTAGGAAAGTGTTAATATAACACTGATGATTTTCAGTAAAGGAAAACAGTGGTATTAATAATATAGTGGTACCTTGGTTAACGACGGTAATCCATTCCTAGATTGTCGTTGCTAGTCAAAACCGTCGTTATCCAAGACGCAATTTTCCAGAACAATACTGCATGATAAAACACATTACATATGCAGATAAAACTCATTAAAATATAGTAAATATGATATATTCAATTAAATTTACAACAAAAAGTTATCATTAACAAAATGAATAGTATAAAAGAATATGAATAGAATAAAAGAAGTTTTTAATTGTCAATCTATACCAAAAGGCGTCATAAATCAAAGCTTGCGTCGCTACGCGAGACATTTTTTTATCACAGCCACTTGTCGTTAACCAAGTACGACGTTAACTAATGTACCACTGTATATTATTGTAACATATTAAAACATTTTCGATCATATTCTTATTGTTCGGTACCTACTTTTGCATGTTAATTCTTTAGAAGACAATGTTTCAGAAAATTTAATTTGTATATATCCACTATGTGTTCCAGAAGAAGACACCAATGTACACATCCATACTATAGTAATAGTAGTATTGTTAAAAGTGCTTGGACAGCTGAGGTCATTTCGCACGTAGGCCCCCACCGGGAATCGAACCCGTGACCGCTTTCACCGAAGTCGAATGCGTTGCTCACTTGGCTATCCGGGAGCCCGTACACTTCCATTTTTGGCTGTTTTATGCAAATGCATTGGCTCAATAAACACCATTATCCTTTTAAATAATTTTTGCGTGATAACTTCCATAAGCGCTGAATTGAGTCATGGAGGCTTCGGTGAATGATAGGGTACTGATGCTGTACAAAGGAGGGCGGCAAGTTAAAAAAGGTTGATCTAGTCTGGTCCACTGGTCTAGTCTTTCATTCCACAGTTACAGCAAACTCTTTCCACATGCTTCTCGTGTAATCTAGTAATGAATAGTTACTTTCAGTTTAATCATTTGCTTCTATTCACTGGTCCAAAAGTGCTACGCCTGACTCAAAATCAACCATCTCTTTGACCCGTCAGAATGGAGGTTTTTGAAGCACTTAATATGTTGTGGATGCAGAGTGAAAATGTAAATGGACCGCCAACGTCAGAAGCACCATATTTTGAAATATTTCCGGCAGAACCACCAAACCGCTGCTACAAATGGGAAGGCGTTCCCAAGATGCTTCTTGTCGGAGGACGCACCAATAAATAAACGTCTTCATTCAAATAGTCGAGACTGAGAAATTTCCTCCTCCTTAAAAACTATCAAGTAACATTAATAGAGACTTACTGGGAAAGAGATAGAATAAAATGCATAGGAAGACATGGCCAAAAATATAATAGTAATACGATTGGAATTTTTGGAGAAGATAACGATCAAAATTTGTTTAAGTATTTCCAGAGACCAGTATCGGAGAATATGAGAGTGGATCAATAAGTATTCGTGTTTGACGATAGGTGGAGCTGGGGAGAGAAGTTGGTATAACCATCTTGTGCTTCCATCTTTCAAACGACGCACAGTGGTCTGGAGAGCCCGTTTTTGCGGTCAAAAGTCGATTTTTCGTACTTTTTCGTATGGATCGAAAAA
>KZ308373.1:0-45687 GCA_000376725.2 Ladona fulva
GTCCGTTGCCCCCTAGAACTCAAATAAGTGTGTGCGTGCAGAATGGTGAAGCACATATCTGAAAATGTTCAATTACCATTCATTACCCCCCCCCCATTGCATGTCATGGAATGAGGAAATATTTATATTTCAGCAATCATTCAATCGCTGATATCTTTAAGAGAAATCGATGGTTATTATTTTTCGATGATAGAATTAATTTACGTCTTAACGATGAAATATTATACCAAGAGATTACATATATTTATACCAATGCGTTACTAGTTGTGAGAAAAGTAACACAGCTATGAGAAACTCAGAAACTATAATTTTAATCTTCCAATGTTAGTTCTGCTAAAGTTACGACATCATTAGTTTGAGTTTATACCACAGAAAGTGAGATACCAAGAGTTCTGAGCATACAAATTTTAACATGAGTTCTAGTAAAGTTATCCTTAAATTGGCTAAATTGGAAACAGGGAAGGAGAATGATAAAATTCATTTCAAACAGCTGTCACTACATAACATTTTTTTACAAACATCGAACGTTGACCTGATTCAGATAATGATATAGCTATGCAGCGAAACCTGGATCTCCTTTGTAAAAAAATTCGTGGCGCATTTAAAAACCTTTTAAAACGATTCTTTCACTAATTACCCCCAAGTGAAACCTAATGTGGTTCCTTATAAGGTAATTGGGATTCAGTATCAATACATATCTTGTAATTAAATTCAATTCCCATAAATTTTCTCGGCGAATCATTCAAACATTCCAGAGAGCAAGCCAAGGTACTTCTCTTTTCGGTAAAATTTTCTTAAAGTGAACAGTTCCACTAAACCATCCATAAAATTTCATTCATGTACTCTCGTGTGGTCAGACCGAAACACGATATAAATTTTACGAGTTCTTTGTCTTTCCTCTCGCTGAAAATTAATGCGAAATGAAGGAATATAAAGTAGCATATCAGAGCAATCCGTTTCATAATAATAAACTCTAATTTTTCTCGAGGATTGCAAAAAATACGCTTAAGTGACACGATATCATAAAAGGAACGCAATATAATGGAATTAGTAGATACGCACGAAATCTTCACAGGAGAAAATATTTCCTCGTAGTTATTAGGAAAGAAAAACTGCAGATGCTTCAACGGATCAAAAGCATCTAGGTAAAGAAACTAATTATTTTCCATAAAATATATTATTACTTATTATTATTAAGGCCTTTGTTAAGGCGAAATTCAGACTAATAAGTCTATTCTTCCATCTTACCTGTCGTCAGTGATACAAACTCGCTAAACTAACAAGACATGTACTCGCTTCGGCGGTACATATACTAAAATTATAGAGAAGATTGGCATGGTCTCTGCGCAAGGATGACAAAATCGTGAAGCGTTCCACATTTTTTCGCCGTTGCCTCCGACCGTCCTCCGACTAAATTGCAACGTTTTACTATTAAATAAATATGTAATTAGAAATAGAGGAGAAAATTTAAGACCGATTTATGGTTGTGTAAAACCTAAGTAATATCTTAGAAAAGATATCCACTGCAGAAAAACACCCACAAAGAAGAGGAGTGTAAAAGACCTGCGAACACTTAAGAAATAAAAATACATTGTAAGTAAGGAATTATAGAGCCCTTCAATGCCATACCTCCTGTTTACGCTTGGTTCAATGTTCAATGTCTTTATATGTCTAATTCTTTTCTATGGTTTTTAATTTCCTTAGTGCTTCTAGTGCAGGTTTTCTAATAAAGATTCTTACTTAAATTTTCAAACCATTTTAATATTCAGGTGTTTTGATTTAAAATGCCAATTTCTTTGTTATTTTCATCGTTTTAGCGAATTTGTTTTAGTTAATTTTGTTACAGTGCTGCTTAATTGATTTCCATAGAAAATCATGCGTTAATCGAATATTTCGATTTTATGTAGAGTTGCTTCCAATATATATGCACAGTTTCAGTGAAGTAAAATTAACTTCCGAAATATTCTTATCGAGAAGCGTCTATTCATAGGTGGATCAAATTTCAGCATGTCATCATGAACTTTCATTGAAAGAGGTTTGTACTTTACATGGTAAATGGATATTTTTTCTAATGTCTAATAAGTATATTATACCTTCTTCTCCTCGGAACCCTTTCGATGGATCTTACAAGATTTCCCACATCCGTTTGCTGTGTCTCTATTTATTTGAACATCTTCTGCTCTTCTGTGAAATTTAATACATCCTTTTGCATACTGAGAGTATAGCTTTATTTTCTTAATCTGCCTCCTCTTATGTCGTAAGAGCTTTCAAATATTCCTCCTTCATCGATTTAGTGGATCAAAAGCACGCGATGGCATGTAAAAAAAGAAGTTCCATAAATACATCAAAATTCATTATATTAGGATTTTTCGCACTGAGCTCTAATTTCCTAACCAAAAGAATCTTCTTCCACCGTTGTAACAGCAATTGTGTCTTCTGTTCTTATGATAACTCTCAATAAGTAAATTATTTAAAGGTATGGGGAAAAGAAATGGATAGCTGAATGCCTATTTCACTTCTTCCTGCTACTGAATTATTCTTGCGTTAAATTTTAGCAATTAAAAAAATTACTGATTAAAAATTCTAACGAACGTTGGAAAATATCTATTCCTGAACCACAAGGAAATTTCACTCAGCTACCGGTTCCGATGTAAAGCATTATAAGAACTCTGTTTCGAAAATAATAAATATAAATTGAAAATGTACAGAAGTTTGTAAACCAACGGTTGTGTTTTAATTGATATATTATATGATCTTCTTACTCTGGCTTAAGATTGACTAGTATAATTACTTTTCTACGGAAGTATTTGATGGTTATTTGTAATGGATTATAGGAAGATAATTCAGAAGATGTATTCATACGTAGGATATTAGAAGATACAGTGGTACATACCTTGGTTAACGACGGCCTTAGTCAACGACGTACTTGGTTAACGACGAATGGCTATGCTCAATATATGTATCGGGTAACAACGCAGGCTTTTCGTCTACGACGCCCTCTAGTGAAGATTGACAATTAAAAATTCTTTCATGGCTATTCGTTTTGTTAATGATAGTATTTTTGTTGCAAATATAAATTAATAAACAATGTGTACCATATTTTTGTAACATTATAGTAAGTTTAATCTGCATATTTTCAGTATGGTTGCGAAAAATCGCTCCTTGGATAACGACGGTTTCGGTTAACGACGATAATCTTGCAACGGATTACCGACGTTAACCAAGGTACCATTGTTTATAAGTAAATGTCGAATTTATTAGAAAATTATGGTCACTTTTTAGCGGTATTTCAAATCAAAGTAAAAAGTGCGCAGAGTAAAAAAATTCATAGGCAAAGAAAGAATGCCGAATGACTTTACATTCTTTGTCCTTTGACTCACTAGCGTGTTATCAAAATTCCCGCTAGCTCTAATCAGGGTGTTTTTCCATTCCGTTCCTGCGAGGCGTTGACGTCACAGCGGTCGTCACTTCCTCTGCATTTCGCATTCTTTGGTAACTGTGAATGACCACTCCTCCGATCTTACGCTTCCGATAGCGAGCGTAATTAAGTCCGTAATACCACTTTTTAGAGATTTTGGATCGCATGGCCGCCCAAGAGGCAAGTCTTTCTTGCTTTCGGTGAGATTTTCTCCTCGTTTTCCGGCACAACTGAGAGTAAGAGTGATTCGGTGGGAATGAGAGCGTGGCCGCGTGCGCACGCATCAACAAACACGCTAATGTAAGCGAGAGTGCGCGAACTTTATAAAAGTTCCTGGGAATACAATAAGTGTTGATGGACACTTAAGACCCCTGTCAAAAGAAGTGCGTTTAAAGTTTGGATTTTAAATTTTGAAAGAAGATTCTTCTTCCAAAATTCGATCTAATATACAATGTTAGGTGTATAGCCGATAAATTCCACTGCAGCAATCATCGAAAATGTATTTATCTGTCAGA
This sequence comes from Ladona fulva, assembly GCA_000376725.2. Lineage (NCBI taxonomy): Eukaryota > Metazoa > Arthropoda > Insecta > Odonata > Libellulidae > Ladona > Ladona fulva. The sequence goes on from KZ308373.1 coordinate 3,934, forward strand.
GTTCAGTAATTTTCTCTTGAATTCACAATAAGGCCCGATAATTTATTGAATATTAAAATGGAATTCAACCAATGTACCATTTAAGGCCCGGTTAAATAATGGTTTGATAGAGTTACCATAGAGATTATTGTTAATATTCATGCTAATCCATCATACATAAAAGATCAAATCATCATAAATCATCATAATACCGGCCCTAAAGTGAACATTAACCCACTTTGAGTATACCTACATTATAATATTGCGCCATAGTATTTTACTTGGGAATTTAAATCCACGCAATATATTCTTCATTCCTTTTTCTTTCATTTATAGTTTTCTTCTAACTCTGAACATAAAATGACAATCAGATATTATGTAGCTAATGTCAGACGGGACTAATACGTCCCAATTTTTCCCGAAAAATAAATTCGTAAGTCTGTACGTATGTATGTATATTACAGAAGGCTTTCCATTATTGATTTCACCCTAATAGAGACTCAATCTGTTGCGCTCTAACTAAAGCTATAAACCTACTCTACGTATAACGTTACAACTAATTGACTATTTATTAAATATAGTAATTTTCTTCGCCTGTAAAAGTGGAGAGATTGGTGCACTGCACTGGGTATGCCGCCTCTCTAAATATTCTGCAAACATACAGTTGGAAGTTATACTTAAAAGTCTTACCCGGGGCGATCCGACCCGTCGGTTCCACGTATATAATTTGTACATTTCCATACTTTAAAACGGTTTGGGTGCAATTTTTCCTTCATTTTAACCATACAACCTCTTCACACAGTGATTATATATAGCATACTTTCTTCCAGAAGTTGAATTACTTTATTTATTTATCAAATTCTGAATTGCATCACATAAATTATTTAATCATGAATAAATTCTAATAAATAGGCAACACCTGAGTTAAAATGGCAACCAATCATAAAAATTATGAGATTGTCTGAACAAATGGAGCATAAGAATTACATAAAACTAGTGCATGGTAATGCCTAAAAGTATGTTCAAATTGAATCATTTGACATAAAGGAAACAAATACATAAAATATTTACACCTAAAATGTTTCCCCTTCAGAGAATTATTCCACAGAATACAAGCATTTATTTAATAAATTCTCCTTCGCACTTTTCTGAAATATATTATTTTATAATTTAATTTCCGCATTGCATTTTGTGCCTACATAATCCATAGGCAGTAATTCATCCTCTATTTTAATAGTGACTCTGTATCTGACTATTTGAAAATAAGCTCCTCTTCGTGTTGAGATAAATAATTATTTCCTCTACGTATACAGGGGAAAGGTACATCTTTGAAAATATTACCTCTCCACAGCTTTTCCAAAATGTTGGCTATCATTATTAAAACTTTCATTTTTGACGACAACTCGGCTTCTCGAAGAAAAATGACCAGGCATCTGAGACCGCTTTTTAAAACGCATCTCTTCAATGTACCCATGCTGACCAACGCTTTCGAGTGACGAGGGCAACATCCCCATTCCTGTAAACATCTCCCGTTTCAGTCATTCATTCTGCCGAGACGTGGAGCTTCATCACACATTCTCAAATTTCAAATCTCCGAAACCCTCCAAGAGATTTTAATGAAGACCAGCTGGTCACCTGAGGGCCTCCGTTAAAGTGCCATTTCAAAGGGCAATGAACGGTTGCTGAACTTATTTATTTTCATGGTTATTGCTGAATGTGTGGAGTTCTCGTGCTCTTCTATTGATTGGATTGGTCATATATTAAATGCTTAACTTGGGAGAAACGTTTCTACCTTTCAACAAATAGCTGACAAAATACTGAATCATGAGGATATCCTTCTCTTTGCGTCGATTCTAATGTAATCTTATCGAATTCTCCACAAGTGAACTCTCTTGAGCGATTCTAGCCAAAAAGCTGAAAGATTCTTCTGATAAATTAAAAGAATAGTGGCGAAGTAAGTAGCAAGATAGAAATAGAAAGCAGAATAGTCTATGCAAAGACGAAATACGGCAGAAGAAAAGTATTAGTTGACCACAAATATAACTAGCTTGGGTGTTTTCAAAGGATTTATCTGTATCTGTAAATGAAGTGTAGAAAAGAGAAATCTCTGCAAAAAATCGATGAATAGAAGTAAAAGATAAAGTGAGATTTGATGATAATTCATTCCTTTGCCTTAAGTTTAACATTGATTTAATGCACTAAGGTTTGGGCGTTTCTAAGATTAATGTAGGTACATACACTCTGTAGCACGATATCCATCCAGAAAGGCTCCAAATTGTCTTCGTGTCTTTCTTCTTAGAATTCTCGAATATAACGGAGGAAGGAGCCTACAATGAGTAGATATCGAAAGGAAGTCTTCTCGGGGTACTAACCGGGTGGTTCCTGCAGTCATCTTCAGGGTGAGGAGACTCACCCTGTGCTGCCGAAATGTCAGTAATGTATATACCACTAAACCATCCGGTTAGTATCCGAGAAGACTTCCTTCAGCAGACCGTTCACCGGGAAAGTCTCAAGTCTTACCTTAGTTATCGAAATATTATTGCACCTCAATATCGCAAGCTATGTGATATATTGGTTGATACGAGAACTTGTGTATTCGTGGAAGGTACAGGTCCGTTGCCCCCTAGAACTCAAATAAGTGTGTGCGTGCAGAATGGTGAAGCACATATCTGAAAATGTTCAATTACCATTCATTACCCCCCCCCCATTGCATGTCATGGAATGAGGAAATATTTATATTTCAGCAATCATTCAATCGCTGATATCTTTAAGAGAAATCGATGGTTATTATTTTTCGATGATAGAATTAATTTACGTCTTAACGATGAAATATTATACCAAGAGATTACATATATTTATACCAATGCGTTACTAGTTGTGAGAAAAGTAACACAGCTATGAGAAACTCAGAAACTATAATTTTAATCTTCCAATGTTAGTTCTGCTAAAGTTACGACATCATTAGTTTGAGTTTATACCACAGAAAGTGAGATACCAAGAGTTCTGAGCATACAAATTTTAACATGAGTTCTAGTAAAGTTATCCTTAAATTGGCTAAATTGGAAACAGGGAAGGAGAATGATAAAATTCATTTCAAACAGCTGTCACTACATAACATTTTTTTACAAACATCGAACGTTGACCTGATTCAGATAATGATATAGCTATGCAGCGAAACCTGGATCTCCTTTGTAAAAAAATTCGTGGCGCATTTAAAAACCTTTTAAAACGATTCTTTCACTAATTACCCCCAAGTGAAACCTAATGTGGTTCCTTATAAGGTAATTGGGATTCAGTATCAATACATATCTTGTAATTAAATTCAATTCCCATAAATTTTCTCGGCGAATCATTCAAACATTCCAGAGAGCAAGCCAAGGTACTTCTCTTTTCGGTAAAATTTTCTTAAAGTGAACAGTTCCACTAAACCATCCATAAAATTTCATTCATGTACTCTCGTGTGGTCAGACCGAAACACGATATAAATTTTACGAGTTCTTTGTCTTTCCTCTCGCTGAAAATTAATGCGAAATGAAGGAATATAAAGTAGCATATCAGAGCAATCCGTTTCATAATAATAAACTCTAATTTTTCTCGAGGATTGCAAAAAATACGCTTAAGTGACACGATATCATAAAAGGAACGCAATATAATGGAATTAGTAGATACGCACGAAATCTTCACAGGAGAAAATATTTCCTCGTAGTTATTAGGAAAGAAAAACTGCAGATGCTTCAACGGATCAAAAGCATCTAGGTAAAGAAACTAATTATTTTCCATAAAATATATTATTACTTATTATTATTAAGGCCTTTGTTAAGGCGAAATTCAGACTAATAAGTCTATTCTTCCATCTTACCTGTCGTCAGTGATACAAACTCGCTAAACTAACAAGACATGTACTCGCTTCGGCGGTACATATACTAAAATTATAGAGAAGATTGGCATGGTCTCTGCGCAAGGATGACAAAATCGTGAAGCGTTCCACATTTTTTCGCCGTTGCCTCCGACCGTCCTCCGACTAAATTGCAACGTTTTACTATTAAATAAATATGTAATTAGAAATAGAGGAGAAAATTTAAGACCGATTTATGGTTGTGTAAAACCTAAGTAATATCTTAGAAAAGATATCCACTGCAGAAAAACACCCACAAAGAAGAGGAGTGTAAAAGACCTGCGAACACTTACTGATAGTACCAGCTTAAAGATAAGAAGGAATCTGTGTAAATATAATAGGTAATATATAAGTAATATGTATTATATAATATGTATTATATAATATGTTATACATAATATTTTATATATAATATGCTATATATAGTATGTAAATGACTTGAGTAGGATAAACTTCAGGTATTATGGCCTAAGATTGTGGAACGCCATCTAAAAAATTCCGAAATGTACCGATTAGTTGAAAATTGTGGAAAATTAGTGGAAATTTTCCGAAACGAAGTACGTTTCGTAGTTATTTTCAGTTTAACTGTGATGTGACCCAAAATCACTGAAAGTAATTCACTAATTAGTTTAAAATTAGAGACCAGAGAATTGGTAACTTTGTGTACACAAAGTTAATAATTTTACGTATTTATTTCTGTTTCTTCTGGAGTACCACCTTGACAACCTGGAAGTATCTATTCAACTGACTACGCTTACCATTTTGCCATATTTTTTCCCAATCCAATCCTCCGTCTTCTTATTTAGCTTCCGAAAACAATCAGCCTAAAAAAATTACCTCTTATTCCATTAAAATATTACTTAGTGCCTTATTCACCGATTCCGTCCTTAATTAATCGCTATAAAATGCGAATCTATGAATTATGATTGTGGGAAAATATACAGGTTTTCGAAAACTATTCATCGTTCGAAAAAATCCGTTTAGGGACATTTCCCCACGAGAATCCTAAGAAAAGATATGAAAGGAACAGCGCGGTCCAAACTGGTCCTGCGGACAGTAGGATGGGGAGGCGGAAGCAGGGGGGGCAAATCATTAATGGAGAGAGATCGACTTCCTCCTCCCCCTTCCTTCCTACTCACCTTCAAAAGGTCGCTACACGTGCTCCGTGCACCACTTCCTCCACTCCCCTCCCACTGTCGGATGCAAGTGCGTTCTGCCGCTCCACCACAACAATAACTCTTTCTCTCTCTATGTCGGCACGTGACGATTCCCCGTTTACGGGCAAAGAAGATTGTAGTGGAGATGCAGTTGAAGAGGGGAGTAAGCACCATCGGATTTCCATCCGAACCGAGGTTATGAAATGACTAATTAGAGGAGACTCCTACGCATACAGAAAGTTTCGCATTTGCGGAGTTTAATTACCCCAACATCTTCTAGTTGGGTTCCGATTGGTGAAGTCGGTTTCTCGAATAGTTTAACCTCGATGTGATTACTTTAACCAAGCCTACCTTTCATTGTTTATGCCGCAATTATTCCATTTTTATTGGGAATGCGACATAAAAACCGCAATAATGCGCCGTAAACTATAAAGATGTGCTATAAATTAGGATCATGAATTATGGTGACTGCTTTCTCTAGAATTCAGCAGTAGATAGGCGTAGTTCATGTAAGTATTTGAATGTAAATATGTTAAGTGTGTACGAGTTTAATGCTTAATTCATTCTCTGGAAACACTTCGCCACGTAAACATAAATATAAATAATCATACAATGCACCATTGGTTGGCCATCCTTGCTTTATCTAGTGAAGCATTTCCCAACTGTTATACATCCTTGGTTTGCAAACTTTTCAGCACCCTTAAAGATATCCCGTGGTAATTAGCGGTGGAAAACTCTCTCAACCCCTCTCTCAGGGCCACCGCTCTTACCCTGTGCATGTGCGTCGCTTAGGTAAAGGTCGTAAACAAGACCATAACACTAAAACAAGTCCTAAGAACAGAGAGAGAGAAACTGTTCGCTCCGCCGGAGTATATAAGTTGTGCATTTCCAAGGAAGAAGCATCACATGACCTTTTCATTTTCGGCATGATTGTCTTTGTAGCTACCGACTTCAGTTCCTTTTGTGTGGAATGAGTTTGCCGCGAGAATTTCCTGGCATTGCTACTGGCATGCAGTATACGTACAGAAGTTCGCTCACTGTGGCATCTAATTTCCTTTGATGGCGGATGGATAAGGCTTTCGCGTTGGCGTCGTCCGAGTCTGCTCCACTCCCTCTTTCAGCATTGATTAGATTGGTTCTTGTGCCCCATCTTTAAGCGCAAGGTCTGCTTCACTCCTCCAGTTATATAAAGACACCATAGCTGCAGCAGCGGAAACTTTGGATGTGGGAGTGTTGGGTAAAGCCCACGATCCTTCTATTTCATCCACTGGCTGTGCTGAGGGCATCACCTTCCTCCTTTCTCCAGAATAGCCCTCGTCTTCCACAAACTTCTCTCCGAATTTCCCCCGCACCAACTCTCTTGAGCCAATCTCCTCCACACCGATCTTATTCTCCGGAGATGCGGCAGAATTAACCGCGAACTTCTCCACCAACACAGACTTTCTGAACGTTAAACCCTCTCCGTCGTAATGGTCTTCCCTTCCCCGCAGAAAATAAGTTCGGTGGGCTCCAGGGAGAGGACTTTGTCAGATTACACATTATATATACACAAACCCAAAATAAAATGATATGCAAATACTTGATCTTTACAAAGAATTGAAAACAGAAAATAAATTAAGATTTATAATTACTGGTGTTTCACTGCAAGTCTCTTGGAAGCTTCGGAACAGAGGTTTGCTTGCTCCACTGAAAGTACTTGTATTATAAATTTTTATCAATCCACAGGCCGGCTGGGTGGAGAGTTAGTCGACCTTACTTTTTGCCTAACACTATAAAAAATAATAACAGCACTAAAAACGCAAATCACTATCACTACGCTCGACAATCCAGTGTAGTGGATCGTACGGACGTTGTTCCCCAAAAGTGCGAAGATTCTAAGGTTCCTGGAAACCACTGCTACGGAAATGGTCGAGACCTTGTGGGTATTCAATTTCTTGATCGACGTGAAGGTTCTCTAGAGATTATTTACCACTCTCTAGGATCTAAGTTGCTAAAGGATGCCATTGGAAGAGGCTCTACAAAGAATTTTGCATCGATAGAGAAGTTGCTGTCAAAGCTATCGGATATCAACTCCAGGTAAACGTACTTGTCACTGGCAGACCATCCTGAGGGCAAGACAAGACTTCCGCGGTCCATTGTGGATATTCGCAAGATATTCCGCGGAGAAGCAATGACTAATGTTTTACTTGAACTTGCACTGTAATGCCATTGCCCTGGATGCTGAAACCCTTGGCATACCATGCGTAATTTGCTGGCGTTAGACGAACCTTGCAGTTCCTGGCTATAAGCTCTGTGCCGTTTAGGAGAAACGAAATACTACACAAACTGGACATATTGATATAGAAGGGAAAGGTTGGTAGACAAATAACTACACTGCCCTCCTTGCAGCTAGCCGAATACCCCTCAGGGAGAAGTGTGAACTGACTTCGTTCGTTGAAAACCGCCAGGTACGGTGAGTCAGGCTCGATCATGACCGAGCGCTGGCCATCCTGATGAAGAGACGGGAAGGCGTGCGCTTTGTAGACGACGGAGGTTCTCCCGCGATGATGATGATATCCCATCCTGGCTGGCGCATTACTAGTACCCTTGACGGTGTCCTTGACTGGCAGAACTGACTTCTCATTAAATGCTCAAAATTCTAGGTCTGACGCTAATTTGGAGTGGAGGTTTTTTGAGAATGTCCTGTGATTGGGTGGGGGAAAGGACGGACGGGGTAAGTCTGCCCAGTTCGGCTAGCATGATGATGTCTTTAATATTTTGGATTCCATACCACACCCCAGCAATGCTGAGCGAGATTGATACGAAGTCATATCGAGGATACCAAACATCTTCTCCCTTGACTCAGAGGCTGTAAGGGAATCCTTAATCGCGTCTTCTACCTTCTGGAGATTCTGTCGTGAAATGAGAAGGGTTGTCTGCGATAGCATCTTGTCTTGCCGTTTAAGAGTATCTGTAATATCTGTAAGTCTGGAATTAAAAGATTTCGTGAGGTAATTAGCGGTGGCGAACGGTCTCTCTATTCTTAGGCCCTGTTTTGTTTTGTGCTTAAGGTCTTGTTTACGACCTTTACCTATACGACGCCCATGCACAGAGGAAGGGCGGTGGCCCTGAGGCGTTGCATAAATCTATCCTAGGGCTTCTGATACCAATTCTTTACGCTAGCTTAACCTCTTATCAAGTGATTGAGGGATTTGACGATATAAAAACATCCAACTTATTGTCGAATATGAAGATAATGTTCTTTTATGGCGTCGATTATGGGCTTAATAAAGTGGATTATTTATTAAGAAAATTGGAGGGATTTTCTTAACGTTTACTCTCCTACTCTCGCATTTAAATCGTCTCTTCTAAAATACAATCCTTTCCTTTATGATAAAATATTGGGAGATATTCACTATCTCAAACAGAAGTAGCTTTTTCACTTTGAAAGCATGATGGAAAAGATGAAAGTTCGGTATATGTTTATTATGATTATTATTATGTCTAATTAGTGGATGCACAAATAGAATTAGATCTCTTATGACTAAATCTATTTCCACGCTATGGCTATTATCTGAATCCTGTGACAACTTCCGATTATCTCAGTGATTTAAATTACTTTGATTCCTCGTTTTGGGAGAATTTTTTTTGGGAGAGAGAGCAGACTTTATGGTCTCAATCTGGCTCTAATAAAGGCGTTATATATTCATTTACTTTAATGTAAAATTATTTTCTTCCCACAAACCTGGTAAAAGAAGGAGGAACACATGTTCATGTTCGCCATGTGCTTAGCATGAAGACAACGTCAGTCCAAGAATTACGAGAAGAAGCACTGAATTACGAGAAGATTGACTTTTCCACAAAATGTCTTCTTTATATCTTGTTGTTTTCAAATAAAACCAATATAATGGTAATTCTACCCTCCGTTACCGACCAGTATCCGGAACGAACCTGAGAAGGAAGTTTAAGAATCGCGAATGTCGTTTTTTTGCTTACCAAGGAAAGCAATTACGAAAAATTAAAATCTCTCTTTCTCTCTCTGTGATTGTTTAGACGCCTAATGATACCCTTAAAAGGAAGTTTATCGGGATTAATTTTGGCAACGAATAAATTGACTGTATAGCGATTGAGTGATAAATATTTGAGCATAGGCGATTAAGTTCTCAAAGAGAAATCACGGACGTAGAGCGAAAGGGTTCTTTTTGAGATTGGAATGATTAAAAGGCTGCTAAACAGGCTCTTTCCGTTTATCAGCCCAATCACACGTTTGGTTGGGCGCGTTGCCTGGATACACACCAATATTAAGAGATATAGATCTCCAGATTCTCAAACAAAAGATCGTCGGAGAAAATGCCGAGCAGTAAAAAGTATAAAAGAAAAGTTGTTGAGTTCTCTCGATTGGAAAATAGTGTTAATTCAATCCTCACCACCGTAAGGGGAGCAAATAATGGCCACTAGCAAGCGGAAGTACTTTGGTTTCCTCAATAGATACGATCCATTTGGATTCCTATGTCTCTTTTCGTTGGGCCATTACGATTATCTTAATTTGCATCTGACTTTTGCTTGCTCATTGGTTTTTATTTTTTGAAAGCTTGCGTGATGACTTAATGAATAGGATTAATTTCAGATTGAATAATCTGATATCTTAGAGTTAAATAGTTATCAAATTCGATTTCATGAATACCTGTTTATTATTGGTTTCAGGGTGTAATATTCAACGTATAAAACTATAGAGTTTCGAATTTGTAATCATAATTGCATAGTTAGCGAAATACTCGCTCTATCCAATAGAAGGAAACGAAAGATCACCATCTTCCTATGCAACAAGATAAATTTCTTCTTCAGCTAAATGCTTATTTTAGCCAATGGAAACAACATGGAATCTAAACCTTATTAATTATTTTGAATTCGATGTAACTCATTCTCTTTCAAATGCACATTAACTAATTTTATTTTAAATTCGAATTAATTAATTTTATTTTAAATACGAGTTAAGTAATGTTCCTCTTAAAAATTTATTTCTTCGCCAAAACAGAAACAAAATTCAGTACAATATTCTTAAAAATTTGGGAAATATGTTCTTAACTTCGTAAAATTTCGAATCTCTTAGTTAACATACTTTATCTGAGTTTAGATTAAGAGGACTAATGGAATTGGAGCGTGGTAGTTGAAATCGTTAGATGGTCCAGATATTTAGACAATAGCATTTAATGGACCTTAATTGTTCCTAGTACTACTTATCACTCTCCTTGCAAATGTACTTTCAGAAAGTTCAAAATAACTTTAAATGTATCTAAAATAATTCATTTGGGATTTTAACTGACGAAATTTTATCGAGAAAATACCTTTTGAAACGAATTTTTCGTCTAAATTTTCTTCTTCAAAGGCACTCAAAAATACGATAATATTATGCTTCTAGTTTCACCAATCATTTTCTCGTAAATAGCCTCCCTTCTGCCATTACAACCAACACTTCAATAAACTTCTTAAGAAATATGTGATCAGAGATGCCATATAGGGATTTTTAAAATCCGCATTACGTCTCTAAAAGAGTTTCTAGAGAGTTACCTCTCTATCAGTAGAGCTTAAAAATCGTATTTACGCGTAAAACAAGTTCACACGTGCAAAACAACTGAGAGATCGGCAGCCAGAGACGTATCAGAAACAGCTTTTTCTTTCGCCAATTAGCCGGCATAATTCAGAAAAATTAGCTACCCGTCCTGGTAAAACTTGGTCCCTTTCACCCGTGGCCACCCAAACAAACGGCTGGTTGCATTAAATCATGAAGACGTTCGCAGCAATAACGAAAGTGACGGTGATGTAAAGCCAATAATTTCCCGACGGCGAGCACGAAACTGCAAGGAACCGAACGGGTTTCTCGCCAAAGGGATCGCTAATGACCGGTCCGGCCCGATATCTCGTGTCTCATAAAGAAAATATAAAAAATCGAGAGATCTCCTGAGTCGATACGAGGCTATAAAACTCGTGCATTCTTTTTTGCATAGCCTTCAGGCGAATCGGAGAGATTCAAAATGTATCCAGTTTAGAGAGAGAAAGATAGCCTGAGGTCTGCCGTCAGCTGGGAGGCTGTTTTAAACCACAGTCCCCAATTCGGTAACGAGAGTAAAAGTAAAGAGAGAGAATGGAAGAGAGAGCGAGAGAGATGTGAAAGTAAAACGTTTGCAGGTGTGCGATGAAAAATTCCTTCCACCGAATCAATTCCTCCCCATTAGTTTCTAATAGTGACCAATTGGTCCCATAGAGGCCGGTTTAGTTTTGGTAATTAGGGTGGAGCCCACGATGGGAATTTTTACTTGCTATCTCACCTTCTCGATTCTAAACCCTTCTTACAATAGGATTTGTACTTCAGGATGGAAATGAATTTAAATTATTGACAAGTGATCTAAGAGGAAACATGTAAATATTTTTTGTCCTCCATTTTTGGCTTTAAGAAGTCATTATGGAGCAGGATGTTATACATGTTCTAGGGCATTCATATCTCTAACTACGGAATTTTTGTCATTTCCAAGAGCTATTGTTCACTATAAATCCCCAGTTTTTGCTTAAGATAGTTAATTACGATACGCAGTTGCTACAGAAATAAAATGAAGTTTTTATTTTTTTAGTATAAAGAGATATATGGAGAATAGAACTGAATATTTGTGCATAGAGAGATACATAGTGTATGGTACAGAATGTTTGAGTATAGAGAAATATATAGAGTAGAGATAGATATGTAGAGAGATATATAGAGTATAGAGATATTTATGGGGAAATACAGAGAGAGACTATTCTGATCAATTGTAAATAGTCAACTGAAAATAACACGGCATTTTCACGAGTATTTCACTAAAACAATTCATGGTACAGATTGACTTCTAGTCTTCGTTTACTTGCAGCAGTGAATTTGTAATATGCATACTTCTAATATATAAGTACTTCTGTATTTACCATCACATTATCGAAGGTACTTACGAATAACATTTCTATGAAAATAAAACTTGAATTAATTATTATCCCAACAAATTCTTGTAGACCAAATATCCCATCACCCGCGAATAGAACTATTAGTTTAGTTAAAGCATTCGATTCAAGACTTTAAAACTTAGACTCGGTAAATTAGATCAAAATCAGATGTGCTCGTATGACAAAAGCATAACTCGAGATTGTACGTGAAATCGAGTGGGTATGCCAGGATAATCTATGCGCATGTCCCAAGGCGATCTGCCTTCTGTCACCGCGACGCTGAATGAAAAGAAAGCCATGTTTATTACGGATAAATGCATCTCTGCTCTTAGCAATTTATGCAACATCTAAGTGAGAGATGAGTCCATTAATTACCGTCCTCTGCAAGCGGTACACTTTAGACCTCCGCTTGGGGACAGTGTGTGATATTTCACTGAGCATAGAAATTGCTCCCTCCCAATTGATGTCGCTGAAGAAAGGCTGTCTTCACCATTGCACATCAAAGCGTGCCATTTTTCTATTTAGTTCTAGCTCTCACAATTTTCTATGTTAAGAGCCATAAAATACCGTAATAACTGAGCACCGAATAGTTCAGGCTATACTTCAGTAGATCTTTATCGCGGCTAATTGATTATCCGAAGAAGTCCGCGGTAATAACTCTCTTTGGTCATAAACAAGGTCTATTACAAGGGGAAGTCCCACAAGACGATTTAGTAACTCGGGCGGCTAATTTTCCTCTCTTGAGCAACGAAGACTCGAGCCTAAGGCGAAAATAACAAAAAGTGTTAATATTTCAAAAACGATTGATTTCATCTTTTTGTCATAGCTCGGGCAGGCTAAATAGAGTCCCGCGATGAAATATTAAGGTGGTGCAAATGTAGGCGTAGATTCTGCAGTCATTAGAGAGTTTTACGACGAGAGACGAAATGAACAAGACAAAGTGACCGACTAATTGATCTATGCATCGCTATCTATTGCCTTACCTAGGAAAAAGTGGGGTAATTTGAGGATTTAAAAGTCAACAAGAGAGAAGTGAGTTTTACTATATTATCTATATTCATCATACTAAACTCCCTCTGCGATCGATAAGTTGAACTCGATAGAGTTGGTGATCAGCCCTGGAGCAAGTAATACGTTAAATTTTTAAATTGTAATACAAAAAATTCAATTTCAATATTCTTCATTCTTGCCAGCCTCGGTAATGTAAAGCAACGAACCCTTCGGACTTCACATACAGCATAAAATTTCATTTACATGAAGTTTTCCCAAAGGTGCCACGAACATTTAAGCATAATTTTCACGAAAGCTCCATTTAATTAATATAAAATTCATATTGTCACTCGAATTCCCTGTTTTGGTGATAAAAAGAGGTTTCAGATTATTCTGAAAGGGTATAATGAACATAATAATTGCCCATAAGTGAAAGCTGTCCCGGCTTTGGCTCCCGGTGGGGGCCCATATGTGCGAAATGACGTCAGCTGAAGAAACTACTTTTAAGAAATGGCAATAAAACAGCAACCAATGCTAGAATTTCTGAAGGGATCGTCAGAGGTCAGCGGCAACCGCTGGTTTGGAGGACGACTAGCCTTAAAACATAAAGGTTCTGGGTTCGAATTCTCACTCGATACTACATATTTGTGTATTTTGTTGGTGACGTATATCATCGAGGCTGACTTATAATTCCCGGCCGTAGCAAACCAATCACGTTTTAACAAATAAAAATTTGAAATTCTGAACTTTGAATTATCTCCTTATCTAACGTGAAGGAAGAAGAATTAAGATTCAGCGTATATTCATGGGTGTCATTTAACTCAAAAATCTTCCTGTCAATTGAGCGACATACACTAAAATATGCAACTTATTCGTAGTGATTCGATTTCATCGTTTATGAGAGCTGTTTAATAACGATGCCTCAATCAAAACTTTCGATTGTCATGGCATTCGGAGAGCAGAGAAATTCATTAGTATGCAGCTTCATTACAAGATATTTATTAAGTATATACATTCTTAAAATAAAGAATAATTATCCTTACAGAGATTAATTTCAGTAAAGACTGAAATTGATATTATTAATAGCTATAATTGAATAATGGAATACCTCTTCATGTTGTGCAACTTAATTAAATGCGACACAATTTTATTTTCATCTAATAACTTAATTCTTTTCTACAATTTTCTACAACGTGATTTATATTGTGCTTATGTGTGAATAATTAAATTATTTTCGTTTGTGACGAAGGAGCACCCTTTTCATTTTAGTTCGCACTTAATATTATGTCTTTGTTGTTCCTATTTAATTTTCCAATACTCAGTGTCTTCTGGTGTGGAAACTTTGCCACGCCATTCAACGCCTTTATCCTTTCATTGTTAATGTTTTCTTTTAAGGTTACAGAAAATAATTTCCTTTGAATATTTTATTTAAAATTTAGTTATCACTATCTGTAGGTTTTTTCACACCCGCCTTATGTCGGGTGTTTTCCTGCAGTGGACATATTTTTCCTAAGTACTTGACAGGTTTCTTTTTTACTCCACTCTGTTGTTTCTTCCTTTTCTCTTCTTCGTTGCTATTTTTCTCTCTATCTTTGCCCACTTTTAAAATGACAAAGGTTTAGTCGTAACAAGAGACTTTTTTGTCTCAATCTCGCTTCGTATAAAAAAATGTTTGTATTCTATTCTTATAGCAGAATTTTCGAGTTATTCATAGTTCGATAGTAAATTAATTGAAGGCTTAGGTATTAAAATCCGAGTCGAATACAAGTAAAATTTGAAGCACTTTTGCTTAGCTATTTCTCAATTAAGCTAATTAGGCATTTCAATCCGTATTTCGTAGCAAATGTAATATGAGTAATATAATCAATGATTTTTTATTTCCAGAAGTATAGCTATTTTTCTCCGAACAGGGTATAGTGTTTTTCTCAAACATTGTTCTTGTACCTTTTATAGTAAATAGTAATTTTATAATTGATCTGATTCTTCCCACTCAAACATATACCATCCTATCTACATAAATGAATATGCTGTTTTTCCATTGTCTTTACATTACCACCGTACTGTTGGTGCAATTGTAATGAAATGTGATTTATAATAAAAGTATTTTATCAAGCTGTTTACCTTTTTATGGAAAATTTATCTTTGTAGAGAAGGAAAGTTAGGGGACTAGTTTCCGTGAGATAAAAATTATAATTTTTGAGAGGTCTTGAGATAACTTACGTTCAAAAGCTTGAATGAATCGCTTTCGCGATTTATAACTCTGATTTATTCAGAAAAAGAGAAGGGTTTGATTCCGTTTTGTCCGATTTGTTTATTTTAAATATCGTAGGGAATTCAGAATAGTTGTTTCCGCTTACTTGATAGATTGTTTCCTGACAATTGGCAGGGAGTCTTCAAATCCTTAGAATATATACAGTAGCCAAGCATATGATAATACAAAAAATCTTTAAATTAAACACGAGGAGTTAACGGGATGTTTAAAGTAAGTTTTATTATTTATATTAAACAATGAAGTCAGCGAAAAGTTTTAGAAATCCACGGTGATGAGCTGAATTTAAATCTGAGTCTCATTTCAAGCATGAATCTGTTTTAAGACACATTCAAATATCCAAGAGACTCCCATTAGTTTGATTAATTTATAAATGGCTTCTTATCAGAAAATCTATGAAAATTGTTCATTTCTGTCATCCTCGAGAGAAGCCGTTTGACATTCAGCTCTCGATTCGCAGCGATCAATCGATCGCCGCCATTTTGCGAACACGCAATCGCGCCAGAAAAACCGATCGTTACGCAATCCAACAATGGCTCTCACGACCACCGCGAGATTCCTTAAATGCGCTTCCCCAAACGAAGACAAAGGAACGCGAAGGCCCTCCTGTTGTTTCCTGCGGAACGATGTGGGAGTCGCTTCGTTCCTTTCGGATGGCAATGCGTTGCCAAGTAACCCACTTTCACTCTCTCTCGCTGGAAGTGGCACGAGCAGACAAAATGTTCCCAAGAGAGCGGTAGGGATATTTTTTATTCTCCGGCTGCTTAGAAATAATCTCGGAGAACAGAGAAAATCCATCCTCCACGAGGAGGGATTATGGGAAAAGTTTCCGAGGGAATGTTGACTTTTTTCAACGGGAGAACGTTGATTGTGCCGAAAAGGGAAAGGATGACATAATGGCGGAATAGCTAGTTTATGGGCTTTTTTCACGGCTCATAATTCGTCCACACGCAACGCGTGTTCGGTAATTGGTGCGGCAATTAAATGAAATTGTAAAGTAGAGAGGATGTGACAAATGTTTCTGTCTTTGGCGAGGAGGAACTGCCAGATGTAACTCTTGCACGAGTTCAGGGAGTGTATCTGAAAACATCTCATGCTTTTACTGATCTTTCCTATAGCAGCTGATTTTTCGTGTTAGAATTAGGTTATTTCATTAGGAATTATTTCCGGTATTACGAGGGTCATTGCAGTTTATTATTTACCAAATGGACATTCGGCAGATGAAAACCGTCTCGGCTAACGAGTGACCCTCCAACCATAATTTTCGGATTACGAAGAATGTATGCTATATTTTGGAGTCGGGTAACGAATACGGATTCGACTAAAAATGTTTTGGTTAATACGCGCTAGCAATTGGCCGCCAAAATTTATAGCGGGTCAAAGTGACCAATAGTTTTCGTTTACATTTACTAATATATATATAAGCCTAGGATCTTTCAGTAGTATTATAGAACCTAGGAATATATGGGACAGCGTAAGAAAATGAATCCGATGCGAAAAATCTATGTGATTACGTGGCATTTCTGCAATGGTTATAAAACTAACCTTTAACTGCTACTCCCCGAAAGTGATTAGCGTGATTCTAAGAGTACTTTTATATGCATACATAGTTCGAATTACCCTCTGTTTTTTTCCATTCAGTCAATTAAAATTTCAGCCATTATTTAATTACGATATATTGGAAGCTTACATTCACGTTTAAATTTTTTCTGAAAACTCAATACTTTACCCGATTAGTTGGCATTTCCACCGAAGTGAGAGATACGTACACTTACGTACATGCAATTATGATGTGTAAAATATTGGTGATTACAGTGGTACCTCGACTTACAAACCGCTCTACATACAAACATTTCTACATAGGAGCTTAATTCTTACCACCTTCAACCTCTAGACGCGGACTTAATTTCGAGATTCGAACCGAAAAAACGGAAAGATGTCATGTAAAACTGGATTTCGAGAAGCAAACTATTATAATAACGGACTTCGAACTGGAAGGAGCTAAGTTCGTAAGTCGAGGTACCACTACAATAGGATTATAGTCATTTCATATTCGGCTGCAATGTAAACTTCGCCCCTTTCTGGATTTCTTTCGTTTTCCTGGATTTCGCCGTCTATGCATCCGGACATATATAAATTACCTTTCGGCAGGTACCTTTTATAGGAGGATTATCAAATTTTATATCGGAAAATAAATGTAAAGAATTTTCAATTTATATTTATATTAGACCTTTAAAACGTCAATGGAGAGGTTGGTTGAATTTCCACATCAGAATCGATTGCTTACGAACACGTCCATTATATTGTGGCACGATTCTTATCTTTGCGATTCCATCCTCTGAACCTTGGGATTATAAATTAAATTCAGTCGTTTTCATCTCGGCATCGATTCAAATATCCCCTTCATTATATTCAAGAGAGAGGATATATATATTAACTCTCTTTTAAATAGCGATATACTTTTTAAATCGGCCTCAGTTAAAGACACCGGCTCTTTGCATACATTTGGAATGTATAATACCAGTTCTTAAGTGTCTGAAAAGATAGGATAATCGTTAACATTTCCCCTCTCACGTCGCTTTGTTGCGTTTTCCAAGCATCATTATTTCCGATACTACGTGAAGCAATTGGCTCTATCGGTTAAGCAAGAGCAATCACATTAAAAGGTAAGATTCATGGTCTGTTCTGTTTATGTGGAATGCCTTTACGATGAATAATTTTGATGGTGGTAACCACCGCGGTTTTGAATTTAAGGTATCTCTGACTGATTAAGTTTGCCTAGTTGAAGTAAGCGTGATTGTAACTGACATTTTTATTCCAATATGATCACCATATAAAACTGTTATTGTATAAATATATAGCAGCTACCAATCCCGCACGCTAATAGAAAAGTATTAATTTTGTGGTTATAAGAAGCTTGATGGTTGAATAAAGTCTTAAATTCAAATCAATGTCAGAATAATTAATTTAAATATGTCAGAATACAGTTTCTTGTATAGAGGTTTTCAATGTCATTTTCATTTTGGTACAATTAGGCAGCACGTAACCTAAAACTTGTGTACGTGAATATGAGAACACATATTAGATTTGTTAAGTAAGGTCTTTGTTAGGGCAAGATTGAGAAAATCTTTTCTTTCACAAAACTTATCATCATTCAATACTCAAAATATAGGGATAGTGAATATTAAGCAAAAGAGAAAAAGAAAGAATAGATCAACACGTGGGTTTAGAGAATCCAGATAAAATACTTAGAAAAAATACTCTCCTACATGAACATACACAGGTAAGGCTACGTGTAAATATGGTGATGGGTAATGATTCACAGAATATTTTATTCTGTAGTAATTAAAAGAGGTTTTCAGCTTTCTACTGAAAATTTTTTACTTCAGCATAGACAACATTCCGCTTTATCTTTATGATATCTTGTAATGTTTAAGGTGAGAAAATCTTGGGGCACCGGCGTTTTTTTTCCTAAACTTACTTACTAAACCACGAATGTGGTCACAAAGGACATAAAATGGAATTTTAGTCCCAATATTATAATGTATACTTAAAATGGACTTTAACTAAAGTTCACTTTAAAGCCCAATATAATAATGGTTTGTAGATGTATGTAGTTAATCTCCAACATACATATAATGAATTAGCATAGAGATATACTATAATGTTTACGTTAACCCTAACATAACATCAAAATATCGGGCTCTAAAGTGCACTTTAGTCAAAGTCCATTTTCAGTATACATATTAATATTGGGCTTTATAGTAACAAAAGAGATAGGACTTTGGGGAAAAGTTCATTGGAAGAGGTGGATAATATCTTTAAAAAATAACGCATTTGCTAATACTATACTAGTATCTTATAGAAAAGGAAATAAAATTCTCTCGGGCAAGATAGCAATGAAAATAACTTTCGCAGATTTAGTGACGAGACAAAATATGCATCAAAATGTTTAAATCCAAACATCAGGAAAAGAGGAAGACTAACAACGAAAGGAACAGTTGCTTTTAGCGCTCTTGTGGAATGTTTACGACGCGGAAGATTCCGAAAGAGCCATTCATGCCCTAAGAATGGAAGTACGATAATCTCCGCCTCCGTCTAACAATCACTCGTTACCATGACTTCCATCGTTCCACTCCCTCCTCTGGAAAACTCTACCACTAATCCCTCTATTAGCACTGATCCTCGTAATTACTCCGCGCTTTCCTTTCACCGAGACATTCCCTTTAGGAATCGGCCGACACAAGAGATACTCTGAAGTAAATGAATGGGTTGCTTTTGATGGAGAGCCTATCGGAATCATAGGCTGTCATTGAGTAAGCATTCCCAAAGTTGGTAACGTTCTCTCGCGCAAGATATTCAATATACTTTTATATCAGTGCAGAACATACGGCTAGAAATGAGATGATTTACTACGACCCTTCGAAACCTTTAGGCAGGTAAAATCGGAGCAGAGCGCTAACAAAAAGTTCTAGTGTGTGCTACGTCGTCATTTCTCGATTTATAATTGAATTGTGTTAGCTTCTTCCAATCTATTTCATAAAATGATTTACTAGGCGGGAAAATGAAAGTAAGAGGAGGGTATTACGAGTAAATTGGTCGGCGAGAGATAGATTGAAATTCATTCAGTAAGGAATGCAGGAAAGAAATCTGCATATTCTGCAAACTCTCCTTTTCTGGTGATCTCTAGATATATAATTACTTCACGTTCTTATAATTCAATAAAAATACCTCGTAAAGTAAATACTCGGCGCGTAACACGGATTTTTACGGTATTCTGCACATTTGGACTTCTTTGCCTCAATTTTACGTGGCTTTTCTGGTTTCGCTGGTTTTTCAAAGTCTTTGGAAGTAATTTTTACCTAAAAATCAGGAAATGTATGGTTTTGGTATTTAATTTTAAGGGGCGGCAAATTGTGATCGCATCCGGGCGGCAGGTAGGATGAGCGCGGGTCTTTAACTAATAATCTCTTCAACTCCTTCTAATTTAAGATTTCATGTGAAATAATTTGTTTCTCAACATAAGAAAGTATTGCCCGTAGAGATGCATTTTAAGGGTATAAATATTTGCTAATAAGGCCCCTGAGAATTTGGTTCTGAATGAAATATTTGCAGACACTTTGGGGGGCCCTAAGTCCGTAAGCCACCCCCCAGGGTGCGCGCCTGATCACGATTAAGGTTTTGAAATGTATTACTGATTTAGTTTTCGAAGTTTCCCTGCCTTTATGCTTGAGTGTAGGTATGCCTTTCTATATTGTCATACTTGACCATTAAAACAAGGAAATAGCACTGTGCATATCACATACATCTACTGTTCAGTGTTCGACTCCACGTTGTTTTGAATCGTATCCATAAGTAATTCATGTCACGCAGACTTCATTTCTTTCGGGAAAGAAAATTAGAAAAAGTTGTCCATTGATATGAAAATCCTTATCTTTTTATTTGATTTTCTTCGATTCAGTTACGCGAGAATTTTTACAATGTACACGTGCATATTGCAAAAGTTGATTTTTTCGTTAATCCTCGAAAACTAACTAAGTTGTTGAGGCGGAAATCGCGTATTTTTTCACTTTAATGCAAGGAAGGTTTTGGCTCGCACAGAATTAATGGTAAGGAAAAAATATATTTTTATTTCCTTAGAAACTGTATCACTCAAAATTTA
This sequence comes from Ladona fulva, assembly GCA_000376725.2. Classification (NCBI taxonomy): domain Eukaryota; kingdom Metazoa; phylum Arthropoda; class Insecta; order Odonata; family Libellulidae; genus Ladona; species Ladona fulva. The sequence continues at coordinate 24,831 of KZ308373.1, forward strand.
TAACAAAGAAGCTCCTAGCTACAGATTTTTCATACACATTCATCTAAAATTCTTACAACCAAATAGGCGACTATGCTACAAGTGTGGGATTTCGTTTGATATGCAGATGGCAGCACCGCCGTCGGTGAGTGGCAACGAGATTCCCATTGGGCACGAATAAAGCGTTTGAGATGAAGTCCTTCAATCGATGCATAAAGAGTTATTAGAGTTGGCGTTGGAATGTCAGTGTCAAGGGCGCATTAGATCTTTCATTTGCCTCCCACCATTCATCTGCAATGAGACGAATAGGGAGAAGAATATAGAAGCGGAACATTGGCTTACATTTCGTAATCATGAGCGATCCGAACAAAAAACAACTTCTGAGAAAGGTGCGAGTGGTGCGTTACGTATTAGAATGTTTTCAGAAAAGATATATTGCCATCATTATACAACGTATCGATTTTACGGGCATCGACGATGTATTTTCAACTACATTGCCAACTAAAAGATTCACTTCAGCGACAATTTCTGCTTGATATATTCATAAATACTTAGCTTTGGACGCATTTACGAGAATTAATAACAACCAGTTGATACTGCCCGCAAATACAGAGTTACGTATCCAATACGATTTCAAGAGTGCAATCATACGAGAAGAAGTAATAAAAATATGTTATGGAGGGTGAAATTGTCAACTTTTATAACAGTGATTCGAAAGCCAACTCCAGTAGGCATAAATTTGTAAATTAATTTGCACATTAGTTGGCTGAAGTTCAAGTCGTAATGATCAGAATGAAATGTTTTTGCAGCGTAGTTTTTGAACGTCGAATTAATCATATCCTTTATATAATTTTGATGGTAATCTATATTAATCGATTTGGTATTGCACCAAGTTAATATTTTGAACCAAAACGTTGCAACTTACGATTTGTAATACCAGCGTCAGTGGGGAAGAAATAACGACAGCCAAGAGTAGTAAAGTGTAACTTTGTGTTGAAGAAAAAACAATTTCAAGAGACTTATCTACGAACTACCATTTCTGAGTAATACTTACTTACTCCTCGGCGCTACTAACCTTGTAGGTCCTTGGCCTCTCTGACAATGTTAGCCCAAACATCACGATCACTTGCATGCATTCTCCATCTTTTTATTTTCATCTTTCGCAGATCATCCTCAACATCATCCAACCATCTTTTACGAGGTCTTCCTCTCAGTCTTCTACCGCCAGGGTGTCCTAGGTATATTTTCTTAACCATCCTATCTTCAGGCGTTCTCTCGATATGTCCTAATCATCTTAACCTATTACTCCTTATTTCTGACACCATCTTAGGATGTTGGTAGAGTTCCTCTAGTTCTCTGTTCTTCCATATTCTTCCATCCTCCTTTGTTGCACCAAAAATCTTTCTTAATACCTTCCTTTCCCATCTTTTGAGCAGCTCTTCTTCTGCAGTAGTCATGGTCCATGTTTCTGAGCCATACATAACAACAGGTCTAATCACTGTTCGATAGACTTTTATTTTCAAGTTCCTGCTTAGGTTATGTGACTTCATCACCTTCAATAAAGCTTGGTAAGCTCTATTGCCCGCTGCAATCCTAGCTTTTATTTCTTCTTTCATTTCATTATCTTTTGTCACCAACACTACCAAATATTTGAACTTGTCACATCTTTCATATTTGTTTCCATTTAATTCTATAAAGTTATCATTTTCAATCGTACTTTTCCTTGAAGAGAACAAATACTGTGTTTTAGCACAGTTTACTTTAAATCCAACCTTTTCTGCCACCTCTAATCACTCCAGTCTATGTTCTAGGTTCTTGAGCCTCCTTGGTATCATATCAACATCATCAGCATGAGCTAGGTTTCGTGATATACGGTTGAACAGTGTACCCCCTGGGTTGTTGACTTGTGTTTTTCTCATCGCCCGTTCCAAGACCACATTGAAGAGCATGTTCTGAGTAATAATGAAATGTAAAATATGCTATGATTCACATAATATGATCGCCAACATAAGGTTACTGCATGTGTAAGTGGATTTCAATCACTTTCATAAATCAGGAAACATTTGCGAAATTTAGGAAATTCTCTTGTGATATTTAGTTGTCTTACGTCAGTAACTTCATCGATTTCCATCAGCAATTTTTTTATTCAGAGGAAAATGCGTCACAAATATAGCAAATACTTTTCAATTTTCCGCGCATCGTTAATCGTATATCTGGCTTGAGATAAATCGACTCACAATATTGAAGTTTCATCACTTTCCCGCGTTTCATACTACGTCAAGTAGTCTGTTTTTAGTTTTTCTCACTACAAATTCTAATCTCCGATTAAATTTGGACGGAGATAAGGGCATAAAACCAGGAATTAATTTCGTTTGTAAATACCTTATCAACAGTGGAGATATAGAGCAATGAGGATGTCGAGGAAAATAAACAAAATTTTAACATCAAATTGGAACACGAGAATAAAAATTTACTTAAGAATGAAATCAAAAAATTTTCCATAAATTGTGACGTGTGGAAAGTTCGGGAAATCTCATATTGACTGCGCGGAAAAAATTTCTCTATCTAGAAATTTTGTTTGTACAATATGTATTAAAATTCTCAATTGAAGCGATTTTCGTAACTTTATATATGACCACAAAGGCCCATAGCCTACCTCATGAGTGAAATTACTCTCACGAAATGTTAGACAATAATTCTTTAACTTTTTCACTCCTTAGGTATTATAATTTTCATCTATGACTGAACTTTTTTTCTAGCTCATTTACGCATCGATTCCAGAAAATTAGTTATTCCGTTGGTTAGAGTTTATTTGTCATCAAACAACATGGAGAATTTGCCCCTTTATTAAAATAAAAGCCCTGTAATTCTAATTTTTCCCTGTATATTTTTCGCTTTCGCACTTCTGGGGGCGATGCAACGTCTTCTAAAGGCGTAGTGCTATTATTAATATTATTCTTATATTTTGTTCTCCCTGCCCCTGTGATTTCGATGCTATCCGGCCTATGTAAGACCAAGCAACTACATTTATTCAAAATTCTTATAATTCTTAAGATATAGCTTCTTTCGCGACATTAACTTTTACCTCAAAGTATTGAAATGCGTCAAAAAAAATATAGCGCGTTACTTTGATAAGAAAGTAGACTTTGGCTTAACTTAATCTTGTTTTTACCAATTTTACAATTATGTATGTAATTAACCGAAACAGTTTAATATTTAGCAAATGAAAGTTTTCTTCAAAACACTGCATTGCTTTGGTTAAACAATTTACTGAATAGTCAACAATGAATTGGTCTGTCTTTGGAATAAAAATTGGATTGGAAATCTCAAACAATATCATTAATATTAAGTCAGCAAGGATTTCTTTATTACTTATATATGCTATTTATAGTGATTTTTGACAAGTTCTCTTTTATCTGAAAGTTCATCCATTAGCAAAGGTCGGTCATTAATCGAAAAGCAACCTTACCTTACTGACTCATCCTAATATTTTCACGTATAAAAAAACAATTCAAATGGGAGTTGATTAATTTAATGCCTTCTATTGAACTAGGAAAGTTGAAAGGCTGGTGTATCCAAAGTGAATGAGAATCTCCTGAATTTTTAACATTTATTTTCATATGACCAATTATCGAGGCTGGAATCAGAGATGATTCATTCTGCGTCAATAATAAAAATGTATATCGACTAACGGTAGCTGTTTCCAAATACGTTCTCTATACTAGGAAATCCAGCGGAGTTCCCGAATCCGGATAATTTCCGGGATTTATCAGAATCTAGGGAACTGGAAAGGTAATTATGGCAATCAATCAGGATCTATATTCTTCCTACTATCTCACGAAGAAGCAAATAAGTTCGGATGCTTCGAAATGCAGCACAATGAATCCTCCTCCCTTCTTGTTTTCCTTAGTTTTCTGCGAGCGTTAGTCAGGTTTTGTCTGTGTGAAATTTACGAGAATAAACACAATTCTCTGCCTTGGAAAACGAGGAGTTTTCTCCTCGTTTGTCTCTTGAAGTGAAGAGAAATTTTCCGCAAGGCTTACTTGTAGGTCTTCGGAAGCTATACAGAAACTACGTATGTACCCAAGGCGTTCATGCGAAGTTTCATGAGCTGTTTCTGACACCCGTTTCCATTCAAGACGAATGCGAGACCTTGAGATAGGTGCGAAACCTCTTTTCAAAGAAGGCTTTTGTTTACTTGTCAATGACGGGATAGGAAACGTGAATGTTGAATTACTGCAAGTACGTACTCGGAAGTTTAAACCTTGAATCCGCATGAATCGGAGGGTATTTAATAATATATGAAATCACTTAAGGTGGATCTCAAAGTTTTTATTCGAAGAATAGACGATATGAGTGCATCTGGCATCGCTAGTACCTGAAGTAATACATTTCTGTTAACGATAAAATTGGAATGTAATCAATATGATCTAGCTTAACTTGACGGAACGCCATAATGAAACAAATATGAAATAGGAAACTACCAAGTAATTTCATATTTATTTCGATATAACTGAAGTTTTTTCTACAGGTTTCTTAGTTATGTCCACCACAAAATTGCAGAGTTCGTTTATTTGAAATTAAGCTGCAGATATGTTTTTGGAATTCAGTGGAATACCGTAAGCGCGATAATTTCTACCGGTGAGAATGACTAAATGGAAAATTTAGTTCACGGAATGACAGTGAGATTGGGTCAATAAGCGTACTTCCTCAACTTTGCAAGTAGAGCAGGTTTAACCATCAGTAAAGTAAGTTTAGTCCACGAGCACACGCAGCCCTCAACGTCATGAAATAAATAATCCTTTACTACGTACTTCCATGTATCCATTCCCTCATAACACAAATGAATAAGAACAATTAAACCCGTTTAAAACGTCCCCGTTTAAGACGCTATAAAGCTTAATGCGCAGTTTTCTATCGATATCAGTCTCTTTCGCACGACACCCATGGTATAAATACCGCTTAAGCTGTATATATTGTATTAATTTTTTTATGCCTAAGCAGCTTAGGTGGATTTTTCCCCGTCTCCAGATGCATTGAAACCTTCTTGAGCAAATCTTTCACCATATTTGGTATAAACCAAAAAATTGTTTAAATTAATCGTAATTTTATTCATGAATGCAATGAATTTGACCATTTTAGAATACCGCAGCTCCGTATAATGTGTAGGAAGCATCTGACCTTTCTCTAGGAGAATACCTTTCCCGTTCATTTAAGCTGCAAAGCACTTATAAAAACCAAGGAGCCAAAGAACCTTTTCCTTTTGCATTCCGTCGTGGAAGAATAAAATAGTTGTCATATCTGGTTTAGAACACGGTTTTCACTCGGTCCCCGGAGGAGTCTTAAGCGAGTTTTAGACAAAAATACTCGGCGAAATTGAGACTGGAGAGTCCCATCTTCCATTTAACCGATACATATAGAGTAAATAGATCACACAGAATAACATTAGCTTTAAAATAATAACATAAAGAACAAAATAAAAATTAAGAACATATGTAGTTATTCTGTAGGTTCAAATGGCAACCACGGAATATTTATCTTCTCATAGAACTGTCGCATTAATTTTTCTAAGGAAACTGGAATTCAAAGGAATACACCATTGGGAAGGAAATCAGTTTGAAATTTTCCGTTCGTGAGATAAAAAACAAAGCGAAAACTTGCTGAACAAAGCATTTAATTATACGATAGATATGGGTGGGAATTGGTGAGCTAACAACTGTATTAAAAGGTGCCATGACATTTTTAGCAACATGTTTCTCGCAAAAAACAAATTGCCGTATCGATAAGGCTTAGCGCATTTTATTGCTTTAGTGTCACACAAATATGTTAAGTATTAGTGGGATAATTGTATGGCTGAAACTTGTTTACCTCCTATCCCAATACATGAAGGGACCCCTAATATTACGCGATAAGATGTCCTTTTATCAGGCGTTCCTTTTTCCTTATCTTTGTGAATTTAGGTGTACAGCTGTCACGTTCCTTGCGTTTAGGTTTTCCCGTTTTTCTTCCAATTTGAAAACCACTTAAAATTGTGATAAGTTCAAACGTCACGCGATTCGATTGATGTTGACTACAGAAGAGGATTTCCGGAGAAATGTGTCGAAAACTTTTAATTTACCCCTCATTTTGCACGTAAAGTAAATACTAGCGCTGTGAAATCAATTACCTGATAAGGTAGTCGGTAATTACACACTGAATACCTTTCGTAGGAATGCATTTTACTTGTCATCCAGTAATTACTCATTATTTTCCTTTTCTTGTTTTTATCGGTAGTAAAAGGTAAATATGGGCTTATTTTATTTAAAGAATGAACAAATTGTGGTTTACTGCAAACAAGTTTTATGAATAATTGCTCGAGAAAGATTCAAATTAGGTGAATTTCTCAACGTATAATTAACTACATGGAAAACGAGTTGGTGATATCTAAAACTTGTTATTACTAGTGAAAAGAAGCGTAAAGGTAATTATATTTCTCGATGACCAGTGCAAATAGTTGAGATATCCATTTAGATGCCACTTTATGTACATACGAATTGTTTGTCTCGATTATCTTGAAATATACGTTGCGAATGCAGAATTTTACATTTTCATGAAACTGAATAAACTAATCCGTTAAAATTATATTTCATTGCACTTTCAAAAATTATTATGAATTTTTACTAAACGACGAGCATCTTCATGCAGCAAAGAGAATGGAGATGGACTGGAATCAAAACGGAATCCAGTGGTTCAATTTTATATGTTTTTAACAGAGGTAAGGATAGGCAACTAGCTACAAGGATTACCTTTTCATTAAAATAGCCGACCTGGATAAGTATTTTCACGTTTATATAAAATATTCTCTCTCGACATAATTAGGATATTTTCATTGTAAGTATTGATAAAATAAATATTTATTAATATGAAGAAGATGGTCTTGTGGAGTATACAAAAACCGATACTATAATTTAGTACTCAATTGTTTGTATCGAAAATTTATTAGTAACAATATTAACTATGGATCGATGTCAGTATTTACCAGTGTTAATTAAATTAACTATTACTTTGATGACGGTTGAAGTAAATTAAAGACACAGCTGATCAGAAGTTGAAGATTTACGTAAAAGGATGCTGAACTATTTCTGATCATTAGACAAGTTACGAGTGTTTTTCACGACGGATGAGAATACAGGAACTGATTTCTTTTCCTTCAGTTGATCCTTAGTCTTTCATTTCTTTCTGTATTCTCTGATAGCTAAAGGTACGTCAATTGAAAGAGGAAATAAGGAACTTTCGAAGCTCCATCGTATAATTAGAATAAGGGAAAAAGGGGACTGAAATCGTAACGAATCCTTCCTGCTACACTTCTAAGCATCTTTTTGGAATATAAATTTGAAGGAAATAACGCAAAATACAATGGCTTGCCCATATTTCATTTTGACTAAGCATCCAGTACATTATCGAGCAAAATTATGATTTAATACTTCTAGGAATGAAATAGGTTAACTTTGAGTTTATAGTATAGTAGTATGGTTAAAAGTGCTTCAACAGCTTAGGTCATTTCGCACGTGGGCCCCCACCGGGAATCGAACCCGGGACCGCTTTCACCAAAGTCGAACGCGTTGCCCACTTGGCTATCGGGAGCCCCTTTGAGTTTATATTATACGATAATATATATTACTTAACGATATATCATAGGATACGACATGCATATGTCGTATCCTCTAACCTTTTTAGAACGAAGTAAATAAAACTAATTGTAGCCTATTTTTACAAACTATTGCAATTATGACACAGTATTTCGAGTCGAAAGTAGGAGAGATGGAATGCTGAGAGTGACTACTTGAATTAATGGAACCTCTCCCCGAGACCAGCCGAAATTCACGACTCCAATGTGATATTCTTTGGCCTCAGCCATAATAGGTATTTCCGTTGCTTATTCCAAGACCTTTGAAACCTATTTTATTATTTTCTCTCCAATGAGTAAAAAAATATAAAAAATACCGGCAACCACTCTGTAACTCTCCCCACAGATCTTGCTTCATGTTCATACTGATCTTCTTCCTTTTATTTCTTGATACTTTTCTGGATTTGTTATTTTCAAATGACTGTGATTCACCTTCATTCAAGAGAGAGGAGAATTACACGTATGTCGAAATGGCCGCAATGAAATGCGGCGTTGTTTTCTTCTACTTACTACTACCATGTATTGCAGAAACCTTAAGGATTCCTTCTCAATGAATGAATTATATACAGTTAGCCTGAATTGACGCCTGGCCTAAGTCGCGGTCTGATATCGCGTCATGCACGTTTTTCCATTCCTATAGCCTTTTGTTTGTCCTACATACCTTATGCACTTCTCATCGCTGCCTTTGCTGGAGTCTACCTCTCAGCATACCTACGCGTAATCTATTTTTCCGTGATCGATTTTGCTTTTGTTTACTGATGTGGTTGCTACAGCGACTATTTTAATGCGTTCCATTACAAGTTATAAAAGTTAAAAGGGTATGGGATGATGTTACTACGGTTTATGTAGATCTAAAATAGGAGTATAAAACAAGGAAAAGATGACTTGGCACGTAAAGAGGTGCAACTAGGAATAATTCCCTAATAAGAAATGGATAAATGAAAATCCTGAAAGTTCTTGGACTGGAACCTGGATCTCTCAATTGCCTGTTGTTTGCTTTATCTATTGAACCAGAACATTTAGACGTGCCGACCGTGTATCAGATAGTACAGATAGGTGGTCAGATAGCTCAATCGATCAATCGGAAATTGGGAGATCCGGGTTCGAGTCCCGGTACCGTCAGGATTTTCTTTATTTCTGTTTCTCCATGGAAATAAAATTAGAACTTACTCTAACAGATTTTTTTTGAGCTACTAGATGAGAGACCTTGATGGCCCTAAAGCCATGCTTAAGATGAATATAAAATCTCTTTCGGGCTTCTTAATTATCTTTATATTTTACTTGTTTGAAAATGCGTCACAGATAAAATAATTGATTACCTCAAATTAAACTTAATACTTTGTGACGTATAAATATTAATTGCAAATAAGACAAAATTTTAAGAACGTTCATCGTACTTTTAAGTGGATGCCCTAAAAATCCGAAGACCTGCAGGAAAAAACTACTAGATAATTTACTTTGGACATTATTTGGACATTTGGACAATCGAGTCCAAAAAGGAGTTCTCTTCGTCGCTAATCCATTATTTAAATCAATAACGTTGTGGTGTTTCACAAAGTAACGATATTATCACTTGATAGGCCTAACGAAGTTGCATTATTCTTTTAACAATATGGGTTTAATTCATCTGTGAAACATAACTTAAAACTAGCAATGAAATTCATTTGAGATGCGCTTTGGAGGCTTATCTTATCCTGAAAATTATTAGTATTTAGTATTTCGAAGATAGCCATGTTGTTCATTGCATTAAAGGACATTCCTAGAAAAAAATGAATTTTCTCGCCCCGCGTGACTGCCACGCCCTCCATTGGCGAGAGACCGTTGTCCAGAGCAACGTGGAGCATTCTTCTTCAGAGAGAGAGCAAAAAGAAATCGCACACCTGCGAGAATCGTCACAGCTCCACATTACTCATCAGAAAGTGAAATCACTCATCTGCCTTTCCGATTACCGCCTCATTCAGTAAAAAGGCGCTAACGAAAATTCAGTTTTTAGGAGAGAGAATAATGCGGGGCATTCATTGGGTAAAGAAACGAAATGGCTGGAGGAAGGTCAAGTGTCACTGTTACCAAGCGATTTTCGAATAGTATTCCCCTAGAGTAAGGTCAGATGCTTCTTTCACCGTGGTACAGAGTTTAGTTGTGTTAGTTGAGTTTAGTTAGTTTCAAGTGCAACGCATTCATAAATTAGATTACGTATAATGAAATATTTCTATCCAGGGTCCATATACATGAAATGTGAAGATTTATGGGAAGTATACAATTTATCCGCAGCAATGGGATTTTTAGACGGGTAGCCTTCTGGGTAAAGAAAACACTGGTTTAGACCCAGTAATGGCACGCATTACCAAAGAAAACAAGGATACTGCTGAAGAAATTTTAAAAGAAACATTGATTATTAATTAAAATCATGTGACAGTGACTTTAACGAATAACTAAACCAAAAATCTACCGCGATTTAAAATTCATTGAAAATATATCCCTGAATATTCCAAGGAAACTACTTCCTTTGTTCAAAGAAAATGTGGATTAGATTACTTACGATTCCAAGATTCGAAATTTATACTGAGGGTAGATTACTACTTTAAATAGTGACGTAAGGCAAAGGAGGAAATATGTTTCCTGTTTTATTTAATCGCGTTACATGCCTACTACTAACATTACTTCTCTCTTATATCCTTTCCACTACGTATAATTACTCCTAAAATTTATTTCATCATTTCCATCTCAGAATATAGCTTGTTACGTCATATGCCCCCATCATTCTTATATTTATAATATTTTATATATTCATTATAATTACACGGACAAATTAAGTCCTATAATTATTACTATAGTCGAGGTTTAAACAAATACGAACCTAAAAGCGTCCAACAACAATGACACGCTAGTAGCGAGTTACGTATTCCCTTGAAATATGCAATTAGGCTGTGTGGATGGTGCGAGAAAGTTCTCACATTGGAGCCAAAATAAAAGATAACTGTGAGTACGCACGGAGAGATTTTTTTCCTCCCGGGAAGATTTATGTCAGCGCTCTTTTACGTGCGAGAAGAGCAACTCGGAAGTCACATAGAGGATAAGTGGACCATGGGCAACACCTGTTGAAAAGTAAATTAAGAAAAGCGTCGCGTTCGGGGCATGTTATATAAATACATTGTTGGCATCTGGCGATCCAATGGGATTCAACGAGCGACGCAGTCCGCTTTGTTAATGAGTTAAAACGCGATATTTCTATTCATTGTTGGACGAGAGAGGCTTGACTTGAGTATTCGTTAAGCGAGTGAAAATTACACAAAATCCACAATGATAATTACAATTAAGAAGCAATAAAGAAACTGTTTGTATTTATTTCCTTATGCAGGTTCTAATTACGGAAAAGAATGAGGTGATGCAGTACAGAACTGAGGTGGCTGAAAATTTGCAAGATTTTTGCGAAAGAAAAAAACTAAATGGACATGACATAATCTTAGAATCGAATGAATGACGTTTGTTGCAATTAAACTTACAAATCTCTATCTACGATTGAATCACGAAAGCAGGGCTTTGAACGGTGGCAAACTGTGAATTCACAGGTCAAATCAATTCCGTTTTACGTAACTATCGCGTAAATTACGCTTTTATTTCTCTACTATGCTTTATTTCAATTATCAATGAAAGTCATATCGATTACAGATTATTGTACTTATCAGTGAAATTTCAGGTAGTAAGCAAGTAAGGTAACTGCCCTAGGACGCACCATAAAGGAATAAATTATGGAATCCCCCAAAAGGGAAAATTAAGAATAGGCCTTTTTCATTGTTTTCTTAGCAATGAAAATTGTAAGAAAAGATAGCGCTGAGACTATTTACACGAAAATCGCGTTCACTGAGTACTTGAATCACGATATCGCTTATTTCGTCATGCAAGTCAGTACTTATAAATTTCTGGAACAGCTTGTGCCTATACTCGGTTCTTCTATTCTTAAGAGATTCCTAGCCGTAGGTTTCGATCATTCCTATTTCTATCGAAACTATAATCTCCCTTAACGGAACGACCCGCTCTGCATTGTACGCGCACTAGCATCAAGATCAGACCATTCTCGTGTGGGTTTAATACTGCGCATCAATACCAAAGCAATGGACGTACGAGAGAAAAATAAGTCACTCTTTGACACTCGATTGACTCTACCTGAAAACGTGGTTACATAGATAGTGGTGGATAGACTCAAAGTCCTATCTACCCCGCTACATCTTGAATGTGCATTTAAACGATAAACTACTACTGAAAAGGGCTCCTGAATATTAACACTGACTCAGGAATGCTAAAGTTCCGCCACTAATATGATAGGGGGTTTGGCTTAAGTTGCTGATCGAGAAGCGGGTCATCCTTATCGTTACACATTTTTCTACGTTTAAACCGAGCTGCCATTCTTCACACGATTTAGAATTAACATCCAGGTCACCCTGTAATATAAAACGTATCTTCCGCATTTTGAATTTTTCTGTATACGAGAGTGTCGTATGCGAAGAGTATCACATTAATTTTTACGTTGTCTACTATATCGTTGATATAAATTGGGAAGAGCACACCCTTAAGGTGGCCACAAACGGCCCGCTTGAAATCGTTGGATTGGATGTAGTCTGACAAAGATGTCCGCACACGATCGCTCCAAGCCGCTCCAATTATTCGCACCAGCTGAACTGCTAACAATTAAGATAGCTTGTGAGAGTTTTTATATCGCCTTAAGCCCTTGTGTCTTGGTACGGTGCTTGTTTTCAACCTTCGTCACATGCGTAATCAATAGAGTATGCTCTGCTAAATTAATTCCTCCTTCTCGGATACAAACGAGGGCAGACAGAAACTAAAAGTTTATGCTTAAACGTTCTTTTCCTATTCATAATTCGAGAAATAATTCTAGAAAATCGTGAAGACACGTCGAAATACTTTCAATCGCGCAAATCCGCAGATATTTTCCAATGAAAAGAAACTTTTTCTATTTCTTCTGAGATATACGGTTTAGAATACTTGACTATTTTAGAAATGCTAGCGGGTATTACATATATCCTCATATGGTAAAATGCTTATAAAAAGACCGTAAAAAAACAGTCAGTAATCATACGCTGGTCCTCAGTTTTGTGGTTTCACCGGGGAAGCCATTGAAGGGAACCCTTTCCCCCGCACCCTTGCTTACTGGAAAATCATCGGAACACTTTCCAAAGAAAAACCTACCATAATAGTGCAGAAAATTGATTGCTGAGGTTTTCCAACTTCTGCAACGGTACTGCCATCCTAGGAAACGGGCAAAGCTCAACTTTTCTTTCGTTTATTGGATTGCTTGACATTACTGAACTCCATAATACACAATCGCGGTAAGAAAGAAAAATGTGTTCGACGAAAGGTGAAAGGCTCCACGGAATTCAGGTTACTTCAGCATCTAACTTAAAACTTATCGGCAATATTTCAAGTTGGACTTCCTTACTCATTAGGAAATAAACGGTGATTGATAAAATTTCCCAATTCAATTCTTTAATGAATCTCGCGAGAGACCTCATAAAAGTAAATTGCAGTCATCCATAACAAAGGTTTTGTAACATTTGTATAAGATTGATGGCAGTAGAAACGAGAGATTAATGGCCATCATTCGGCATAGTAATTGATATAAGTTGGCAATGCCATTACTTTAACTCGGGTAAACCTGTTTCAATTACTTTTCTTGAGGATACTCAGGGGAGAATAATATATTTCTCGCATTTAAATCAAATACCGTTAACATTGGTATCCTCAAATAAAACCTTTCGGTAATTTTCCGGGCTGATAGTGAGGGATGGTTCCTCATTTATTGTTTTCGCATAATGCAATGGTTAAACGATTAGTCGCTCAAAGAAAATTCCGAGAATTTCCTGCAGTGAATTGATGGCTGAAAAGGGAAGTCGTGCATCAACCAAGACACGGTATCCTAGCAATGAGTGAATTGTTCACTATCAATCTTTAACACGTTCTCACGCATTTAGAGAATAGAAGAAGATTTTATTAATGATGACGAATCCTTTGCTTACAGATTTAGAGTCCATTTTAAATAGGGGCGAACATAGAAACTTATGATTCTTTTCATTGAACGGCATACATTACTAAAATACCTCTCTCTAGCTGTTCCTCACCTAAGAGCCTCCGCAATGATCATAAATAACTATCCCTTATTTTTTATCCGAATGGTGAAACTATGTTTTCTATGTCGACAGAAAAATACGGACTTCTTGAAAAAGAATAGTTCTACTCATGTAAAAAATTATAAAGAATTTCCAGAAAATATCGTTAGAATTTATCCATTGTACATTCGTCATTTCAAATAATTTTATTGGACTTTCTATTTACTTTACAGCGTGGACATCGCGTATTATGGAAGCTTCTGCTCTTTTAGGAGGAATCTTCTACAGAAAAGGTAAGTATAATTTTTCTTTCTTTTCGTTAGTTATTCATAGCTCATTAACACGTTGGCTGCCAGCAAATTTTCTCTAATTATACTCCCTAATAATTATAATCCCTAATAGGCCAAGGTATTAGTATCCAACACTTGAGCTAGACCACTGTAAAATTTATAAATGAATAAACAAATCCAGAGCCTCTTACTCTTAAAAGGAAAGATACAGTATTGTAAATAGATATTTACTTTATTGTTGTACCTTGATTTATAAAAGGGAAGGATTCCAATCTCGGACGCATTTAATATTCAGAATCTCTCCAAATTTGGTAAAAATTGGAGAGATTCTGAATATTAGGGGTAAACCCTATTGCAAGCATCGGCGATAAAAGCTATTTGAGGGAGTCGAAATCAAGAATAAGCTGAACTGATATTAAGTTACAGCAACACATGAATCCAATATAAAATTTTCATGAAACGAGATCAAGTGAAACGAGGAAATTTTTATAAGCTATAAACAGGAACTGAATCCTAAAAATCGGTGAAACATTCAACCAAATTTAACTCAACTTTTACTGAAGGCGCGCTCATATTCCTTTACCCGGAACACCGCGAAGACTTACAAATATTCCGGAATAACGTTATTTTTTGCCTTTTTGTAATACGTAACTAATATCATGATATACCGATACCGATCTGAAGTACCGATTATTGTGACCTATAGAGAAAAGAATTCACTTGGCGTTGTGTTTTAAGCTGAATATTTTTTGTTTTCTTGTCGGGTCACCATATATTTTTCGTAAAAAGCATGCACAATAAATTTCTGACAATGACTGTACGTTTTAAATGTAATTTTTCTCGTCTTCATAACAATAATGGGGACGAAGCAACGTTTAGCTATCACCAAATGAACAATTTTCGCTTCAATAGTTGTGTATTAATTTTTCGTCTTTATTATTATCGAATTATCGACAAAATCGCGGGAAAACAGGAGCCGCGTTGAATGAAACACTTCCATGTACCTATTTCATCTGCCGCTGGTTGTTACATCACAATTTAGGATGCTAAAGGAGTAGGAAGGAGTCTTTGGAAAGGATAACTCGGAAGGCGATGGGAAGCGAGGATGAAAAATATCTCATTACTTTGACGCAATACTCGCAGATTAGGGAAATGAATGAGAACAATGTCCTTCGGCTCATATTGTTCGCAGCGTGAGAAGTGTGTCGTGGGCGGTTTGAAAGGAAAAGTGAAACCGCTCTACGATTCTCATTTGTCAGAGAAAGAATTTATTTGTACCTCGCACAATGGTACTTTTAAGCGATCCCGGTCGTAAATCATAAGCGGAAGGAGAAGCAGTTGTCTTCCAAATCCCTTAACTCCTTCAAATCTTATCGGCGTCTTTTTCATCCATATCAGCAAAACCACTACTGCATTTGTTACTCTTATCTCCAGGTATTAATAGTGGCGTCCAATATATTAAAGTCTTTGTTGGTAGGAACGTCCAAATATAGTAAAAGAAGTTCACAAACGAGGAGATAGTGATCCGAATTGAAAAGATACTTAGATGAGAAATTGGCAAAAAGAAGCGATAGGCCGAACGGATACATTTAAATGCATTCGTGTTGGTATGAATGGTATTCGAGGGCATTTAGGGAGACAAAATTTGTTGAATTTCAAAGAATAAGAGTAACAATCAGACTGCAGATCAGTCTCGGTTCCATTTCCCCTACATAAATAGCGAAGTTTGCGCGCGTGGTTTGCACCATGGTTTCGATCTATAAGATCATCCTCAGGTCGTGAGTTAATAAATATTACTGTGGTAAAGGTATAAGTGTTCTTCTTTTTCTCAAGTTTGTTTTGTGGTTGTTTTATTAGGTTGTACTCCGCGAGTCTCCTTTCGACGTGTGGCAGTGGCTACGTGAACCATAAGTACATTTATTGAACCAGTTACTACCGGACATCTCCCGCTGTAAAAAAACACCCTGTTCAAAAAGCGATTATTATTAATTATTGAGCAAGCTTGACCTAAAATTACAGAACGATGATGCATTTAGAAAATGGAAACTATTAGAGATAGCGATAGCAAGTCGAGGGATAGAATGCCTTGGTCCAGACTGAATCCCAGAGTGCATTCGACAAGATGTGACATATTGCAAGGCGACGCGGTCGGTCAGAAGATAAAAAGGAAAGGTCGTCGTAGGTCAAGCGATAGTTGGGGTCGACTGATAAATGGAGACGCGGATATGATAAGTGAAGGTGTGTAGAGGAGAGAGATAAAGGACGCCCTTGAAGGATGGCGATTGAAGAAGCCACTGTCTCCACATAGCAAAAGCCGTCAATGGAAATAGATTGCTTGAGGATACTTAGGATTTTTGTGCCCTTGAATAATCCGCGCTACCGCTCCTTAAACGGATGCTGGTATTCGATAATATTTTAGTGTAAATCTGAGTGGCCTAAACCACTAATCTACTCGAAATAAATGTTGGTATCAGAAATTTCTACCCTCGCATAAAATAAGCGTAACACCTAAATCTCATACATTCATTTGTTATAAATACTCTCCCTAATTAATTCTGATGATATCTGCTGGAACTTGTTCATATTTATTTATTGTTTTATTTTTGTTTATTTTTTACAAATTTCATCGCAGACAGAAGTATGGTAGCAACGTGATCACATATTATTCGCATAATGCAATGGTTAAACGATTAGCTAGACCACTGTAAAATTTATAAATGAATAAACAAATCCAGAGCCTCTTACTCTTAAAAGGAAAGATACAGTATTGTAAATAGATATTTACTTTATTGTTGTACCTTGATTTATAAAAGGGAAGGATTCCAATCTCGGACGCATTTAATATTCAGAATCTCTCCAAATTTGGTAAAAATTGGAGAGATTCTGAATATTAGGGGTAAACCCTATTGCAAGCATTGGCGATAAAAGCTATTTGAGGGAGTCGAAATCAAGAATAAGCTGAACTGATATTAAGTTACAGCAACACANCACTTATATCATAAATTTTTCATCAAGATTTTTTCAGGGTTCCTGGTGGCCCTTCATATTTGGTTCAATATTAACAACATCTGACCACGTCCAAAGACAATCTTTTCATTTTCGATGTACGTAGTCATATATTATTCTTGTTAGTTTAAAACTTCACCGGATTCTTGTGCTGAATTGCTCGTTAGTCTGTTTACATGCATAGGATTAGTGATATGATCAGATTAATTACTCTCATATATTTCACTCATACAATCTGCACGATAATAGTTATATAAAAATACGAAATATTTTTATATGAGAATGGTAGTGTAAGGAATCTCATTTTTCCGCGCGTTTGATGGAAAATTTCATTCAGAAATGTCTCTGGTGTGGCCTTTCAAAAAGGTTGAACAAAACAGGAGTAAAAGTATCGATATCTCAGTCAATCTTAGTAAAAATGGCTAGAATAACGAAATACAGACAATGGTTACAAAAGGCCGAAATCTATAAAAAGATGTTATCATGAGACAATATAAATTTTGATGGTCAGGAAAAGGAAGGAGAATACAGGGTTAGAGTAGCCAGTTATCCACTTCGGATGTACATATATCCTTCGTGTTCCTATATGTTCGGATGTGCGTAAAATATGTTCTTAAAAAGGAAGATATATTTATCTGAAGCTCTATGCACTTAAATGCAAAGATGTGGCAAGATTTTAGAGCTTTTCAATAAGTGCGATAAGAGAGTTTCCTGGTTCTACTCTTCAATTGTATTTACATTTTTAGGAGCGGCTCTCGCGAAAGAAACAGTCAATCCTTTGTCTTTCCAACAATATAAATTAATGAAGACAATTATATACTCAGTTTCGACAGTAATTTCCCCTCTAGTCAAAACAAAACCAGTCTTGAGAACTATGCTCTTTTTGATGAACCTCCCAGCTTTCATCTGAAGGGTTGGAAATTGAGCGAGGCGACATGGATACAAGGATGGATACATGGGCGGGAGAGATATGCAGCATCCGAAAAGGAGGGTATTGTGGGGGGCTGAGACAGCGCGTGGGAGTATGGCAAGGGACGATTCCCGCTGCTACCATCGCTTGTTGTAGCAACCATCTGGCTCCGATCTCCGAATTCCAGTATCAAGGCGGAGGTGGCGCCGTCGGGGGCGGCGGTGGAGGGAAACTGGGGCACACGCTTCCCGCGAAGGGGAAAACAAAAGGGTTGCGGGGTCCGGAAATGAGCAAGATGGAGGAGCCGCGTGTAGCGAAAGGGGAACGAAGGGAAATTGAAAGACTCCGGGAAGAGAATAAGGAAGATAACCTCCAACTTCATCCAATCTTTCTCCGACAGCAATTCCTTTACCCCTTCCCCGCAACTTCCTCTCCACTGAAGACCTTCGTTTCATGTGCAGGGTATACAAAAACACCTCCACTTCCTCCAAGGAAAGTGAGTTTCATGCTTTGATATCATTATGTTTGAAAATCTCTGCTTTTATGATGGCATATTGCCGTTTATTCCGAGATATGTTGCGAGGGTTTCAGCTGCCACTCGTTAGCAATGTTTGTAAGTTCCTTGGAGCTTAAAAATTCCTCTTTGTTTGAAACGTATATCAATCCATTGGAAATTAAAATTTTTTCGTCTCTGACTCTGAAAATTCGATGAATCGGCACAGCATTTCACAAAATAATTGCCCCTGTGATGCAAAATTGAAAGGGAATTTCATTAATCATGCGTCACGCCAAGAGCTGCCTTGGCGGACTTTATAGAGATCTCCTGCTGTAATCAATCGAAATATTGTTTTAGTGTTCATTAATTATCATAATTTATAAATAGTGAGCAGTGGTCTTGCGTTTAAAGAATCGCATGTTCTAGTGAAGATTGTAGACTCAGTAAACGAACTTCGCCATCGAGTGATTGTATTTAAAACGCCCTCTTCATTTCTTACTTTACACTGACATAAGGTTTGGAGAAATAATAATACTAAATTTTGGATACGAAATTTAAGGATCCCAATTATTTCTTAGAGTGTACTCGTATACTGAATTCACAACGCAGATCCACGACTTGCTTAACTTGTTTCGCACCCAATCTCGAACGATTGGTTTAAGTTCTAATGTAAAGAGAACACGAATATCCAACAAAACAACATGAAAACGTTGATGAAGCAAGTTAATCAAAGAGATTAGTCGATTCGACTAAATTAGCATCTTAACTGAACAACTCCATTGAACGTGTTAGTTAAATAAATGCATAAATTAAGCTACAAAAATTGTTATGACTATATGTGAAAATTGTGACAATTTTGCACACTTTTGGTGTATCGTCGATAATCAATGGATAAATCACATCTTGTAAAGTTGCAAATCTTAGCATAAGCTACAAGCTAGAGTGACATATCTTTGTAAACAGGTATCTCGGTGTAGAGGAGACTGATCTGTGTAATCATAATAATGATCATTGTGTACCATTTTAAAGTTTGCCGCTGTATCCATGAATGTAAGTCGGCTATTGCAGTTAAATCCACATTTGCAAATCGGTTGTCTTCCAACAGAATCGAATCTTTTCTTCTATGTGGAATAGTATCAAAGCAAGAAGTTTTGTTCCTTCAAACCATATGCAAAATAGGCATACCACCTGTATATCACTAGTGCTTACCCTGTTTCTGATAATATTTACCATTCCCTTTAATAATTCGTTTAATAACTTTCGTCGGATCATCCAGTGATAACAGCATAGCGCGAATCATTTCTGTTTCAACTCTTGGTTATAAGAACGGAAACGTGATATAACGCCAGCCCAACAGCTTTTAGCATGAAGCATGAAATAGCATTTACTCATCACGAAGTTGTTTATTGCTTAGAAAGGTTATATTTAGAACAATCAGTTCATTATTCCGCTATTATCCATATTTCTAGCAGAACGCGACGAACTATGTCATAGCTTTTTATTACTTTCATGAGCCATAATCGAGAATAGTTGCGGAAAACCCTTCCGATATTGCCATTCCTGAATGTTTACTTAAAATTCTTCGCATTTCTAAGCAAATGAAGCAATGGCAATTAAAATGTCATCAAATTACCTTATAATTTTACTTGTGGAATGTGTTGGGCTGCGCTTTCCAACCGACCTCTGCGGTACATTACATTGACGTAACTACGCTCATCGTGTGCAGCGTAATATCCGAGTGAGATATATTTTTTTACTCGCTTATTAAATATACTATTTATTTAGCGATCGGTTATTTTTAATAGAATTTATTTATAATAAAATTTATTAGTTTTATTTAACAGTAGGTTTATCCTACATTAAATCTGAATTTAGGCAAGAACTAATAAAGGTGTGGTTTTGTGTGCCGCGAATCTTGAAGCTCATGTGTAAGTGTGCAGAGGGAAACTAATGGTTGGGAAGCGCTGGCAATTCAGCTGGTCCGGTTCATGGTTGAAATCATTTTGCTACTTTCCATCTAAAACTTAAGTAATATCTTAAGAAATGATTGAAATTAACCGAGTTGCTGATTGTTTTTCAACTGTAAGCTACTAACGAGTTAAAAAATTTTGGGTCGCCTGAATTGTTCTATTGATAGAATCAAAAATCTTATACTCAAGGGCGACAAAAGTCGTCCATTCTGATTTTTTTTCCGTAGTCTTAGAGAAATGTTATTATCAGAAACTGTGTTGTTTATTTTTAATGGTAATATTTTTTTTATTTGTGTACTTTTTAAGGCATGCAAGGAAGGTTGATATAAAATAATAATACAAGAAAGATACAATCTAATGCAAAATACAATACAAATACAATACTAAATACAATACAAAATACAATACAAAATACAAT